>WBMW01005992.1:842389-1082893 GCA_013396635.1 Penelope pileata | reverse complement strand
AAAAAAAAAAAAAAGAAACCTGACAAAGCTTTCTATTTCCATACAGAGCCTTGGGAGTTTTGCCCTTCAGTTTCCAAACAGAAGCCTAAATTGTGTTTTTACAGTTTTCCATCCATTGTTGTCCTCACCTCACTGATGTGAATAGTGCCACTGAATTAAGTGTCCTCAGTGTGACACAAGGGAATTGCAAAATATAGCTGTTGGAATATGTTGCGACTCACTTGTGTTTACATATTTCTTAGAAGAAAGATTTGTGTCTTTGTGTCTTAAAAAAAGAAAGACGGATGATTCCCAGAGGAGTTTTGAAGCATGCCTAATAAGCTGATTTAGTAGCAAACAACTTTGAAAAAAAATTGTCATTTAAATGCTTTAAAATAGTTTCTGTTCTCAAAGACTACCAGTATCTGGGGACTCTTTATCATGTTTCTGCCTCCAGATGTAGCTCATCCCAGCTGCTGAAAATGAGAATCACTAAATGTGAATAAATCAGTGCTTCCACTTAAATGAACTTCATGTCTTGAATTACTGGACTGATTCCAATAAAATACAACAAAATAAAATAAAACCAAAATCAAAACCCAACAACAGCAATTCTACCTTTTTTTAAAAAAAAAAAATTATTTTTCATTTTTCAAGACCTATGGGGTTTCGGAATCTTGGAACTGTACCTGGAAAATTTTTAACGCTGCCAGGTTTCATTCACACAGCATATGTGAAGAGCAAACTCTCCCTATTGTTTGACACTTGAATCATTTCATGCTAACTCTGCTTCCCTGCTTACCCACACAGACACCACCTGCATGGTTGCATTTGTGTACCCACACACTCATGGAGTGGTGGAGTGGACAATCACATTTGCTTTGAAGACAGCTTCCCATCAAGTTAGCATATGGTGATAGCATGCTGAGTGACAACTGGAAGATTGGTTTCTGGGACAAACTCAAGCTTGCAGCCTTGAGAATAGCAAAGTAAGAGATTTTTAGGGAGGTGACGCCCCTGTCTTCAGGAAGACAGCTGCCCAATACAAGAGCATCTCCCAGAAGACTGGAATTGGCAATAGCTGGTGTGCTGCTCTTCCCTGAAGAGACAGTATACTGCAAATAGATGAGTGAATGTGAAATAAGGAGGGGGTAAAGAAGAGGGAAGGGGAAGAAAATAAAAATCTGTATTTCTCTTGCCTGCAGGTTATGCAGGAAAATTAAATGATTGCTCTGTAGGCAAATTTGCACCATTTTATGCAATATATTCTTGTTGTTTGGAGCACTAAGCTCTGCTATGTCTTTTTCGCCTCACATATCATCCTGACCATATTTCCTTTTGCTCAGCTTGATGGAGTGCTGCACAAGTCTGACATTAAATTGCCTTTGCTGTCTGTTTTTCAGTCTATGACATTGGACGAGAGGAAATGACTAGAATGGACAAAACACTTATTGTACCAGCATTTGCCTAAAAGCCTACTTGTCCCCCATTCTCTGTCCCTAACAGATTTTGCATCGAGTTCAACTTAACCACTCTGGGGTAATTTTTATTTAAAAAAAAAAAAAATAGAAGGAAAAAAACTTTCCCTGTCTCACAAATTTTGTTACTTGTTTCTTCTCCTCCTATCACTTCCCTTACATTTTCTCTGTCCCCTTTTTCTTGCTTTTGCTGGAACTCTTTTTTTTCTTTGTAGCTCTCCTTCAGCCTTCTTATCTCTAAGCCTCTTCTGATGAATCTTTATTTACTTGTCATTTTATCTTTGGAATATAAGTAATATAGAAAAAACTAACACTACCTCATTGGGGCTTAGATGACAACGGGCCATTCAGGATGAAGCACAGAAGACAACAAACTGCAGGTTTATTGACATGCGTTGATCTCTTTCTCAGGGCTCCTTCAATGCTATACAGCCAAATCAAATATAATATGCTGATAATAATATAACTGCCCTCTCCTCTCCTGTGGGTGACATTAGAGGAGGACATGTCTGGAAAGTATGATGTTGCCGTGTTTCAGGAGTAAAGATATTTCATTTTCATCTTTTTAAAAATACTCAATTCACTTCTTTCTTATAACAGTATGTGACTTAAAAAACCCTAAGGTAGTAGCATAAATTAAATGACATTTTGAGGATAAATTAATTGATAAGGAATTATAAACCCCATTTTTCTTCTTGCAACAAAGCATGGGGTTAAAAGCATTATTGCAACATTTCTTGCTTGAAAACACCTAGGTAGCATGAACCAGCTAACTAATCCTCTCCAGAAAAAAGAATCTATCCTGAAATTTAACTACAGCTGCATGCTTTAATGCAGACAACCAACCAGTTCCACTCCATAGTACAAATGCCAGTACACATAGTTGAAACAAACTGCATAATCTCCGAGAGATGGTAAATGCTATATATGCAGTTGTATTATATATAACCTTGTTTATAATTCTATTTTACACAGCTTCATTTTTAAAAGAATGTTGCACATATTAGCTAGAAGAAACAGATGAAACAAAAGACTTAAATTTGGCCTTCGAATACATACAAAGTGCTGTTTTCGTTTTAGAGAGATACAATCTAATTTATCTTAAAAGTGTTTCTTTGGTAAGATAGGAACAGTAGAAATCTGATGTCAGTTGTTTGTTGAAAGCCCTATTTCCTCTCATTCACACAGAACTCCAGCATCCTATTGACCTTTCTTCTATCTTCACAAATCCCCTGACTATTTGTATTTAAGGCTCTTGTTTTATAAATGCAAATACATACATCAGTGGCAAATATACCCATGAGCTCCAGAATGGCTCCGATGCTCAGTATGAGTCTTCCATAATTTTGGCAGGTGACCTTTCTTTCTGTGTTAGCAAAGGATACAATTCCAAGTGCCACAGAGCAGTTTTCACTGCTGCTGTCTGCAACACAGTTCAATGAGCAAAATGACAAAGAAAGAGACCTATTAAGAATTTCTCAGCACAGGATATTTTTTAGATAGTTTACTTTCTGCCTACAGAGAAAGATCTACAGTTAAGTTATCATTGGTTTAGCTAATGGAGCTAGTATCAGATATATACAGAGCAAATGGTTTAATCATTAGAACAGATGCTTCCAAAAACTCAACTGGGAATTCACTATTAGCCCTATCATTAGCATAAATTGATTGCTCTGATTGGCTAATCACTTAATTAGGAAAGAGATCCTTAATACCGAGCCATTTTGGAACAGTTTATATAACTAATATTTTCTTAACCATGTTCTGTTTAGACTTTAGAATCTTGTTATTTGCAATCCATTTTGTTTTTAAAAAATCTGATATTACAGTGAATACACAGAGCATATACGTTTTCTTCTGATTTCAGAAACTTACAAGGTAAGAATAGATAAAAGATGAATTTTTTTCTCAGTTTTCTACACTGATTTCCTTAAATGCTCTAGTGTTCTTCTCCACACACAATTAGGGGCATGTATCCAAAGGAAAGTTTCAGTGCCAGCTCTTTTACTGCCCTTGTAGTCACAAGCTAACACTTCCCCTGAATCACACAAATAGATGTAGTTCTTGGATGCAAAGTCAAAGACCCTGTGTTGAGACATACAGCAATTAAGCCACCATCTACATTCTTCAAGGATTCATTCAAGGATTGCTCTAAGAGTGATACTGAAGGAGGAGCTGAGTATTCTAGTTACAGATAGTAGATGATACACTATGTTATGCTGAAATGGTATGAATAAGATATAAGGAAATTGTTTCAAAGGCCAGCCCAACAATTCTCCAAAAGAATCCCACAGGGTCTGCTGCTTTCCCTCTCCGATGAGCCCGATTAACTGCCTTGCTCAGTAGCATCACAAAGTAACTAGCTTAAAACAGCACTTCAAGAGCTTTTTAAAAGCCAGAATTAAGTGAGTCTGTCTCGTTTAATTTCATTTAACGTAAGCAAGCCTCTGAACTGCATTCCTTTGCTCTAACACTGAGCTTGAAGCCATGCTGGCTGATTAATGCCAAGCTGTTTGAAGTACACTCTTTTCTTATCTAGCACTGTGCAGGCCTCACTACAGCCTGGGGAGACCCGCTGGTAAGTCAGAGCTTGGGGAGATTTTTGTCTGCTCTTCTCAGAGGGGGATGTAGACCAGATAAGCCTCGTACTATAAAGCAGAAAACAAAATGAAAACCTGTTGCCAATCCAGAAGAACTTGTTTGTACGGAAACCAGGGGAAATGCATCGTACAGCAACACTGACTTGATGTCTCCCTACTTGCATATGTCTTTTCCTGTGTCGACGCACTCAGCTGAATGTTCTCACAGTTGAGAATAATCAGATACCATTGCTGAAAACCTCATACATCACTGAAGATGTTGGTCAGTCTCTCAAAAGGTACAAATTAAGACCTGTCTCCCCAGTCTGTGAGCAAATTACCTTCACTCTGTGTTCACAGTGAGCTCCACACTTTCTCTCTAATCTTTTGAAATCTACAGATATTACAGATCCCAGTGTTCCACTAAAACAACTTAAAGATGAACACATCAGTACATCCATGATTTTTTTCTGACACCATTCAGCCGAAGTGGAGCAAGAAAACTGCTTTTGTTGGAAGCAAATCTTGGAGATACCTTGTATTTTCCTCGATGCTAGAAAGCTATGTAAATATCTTACTTTGAAAACATTAAGCGATACTTCATTTTAATAAGATTTTCAAGTCTGTTTAGCGTTGAAGCCAAAGACATAAAAAGAATACGTAAGTAGTTTGTTTCCTGACTCCCTGTGACAGTTCTCTGCAGTCACAAACTGAGAACAGCTCCCTCATTGTATACATTACAAAATCAATCACATAAACATCTCATCTACAATATCAATTACATAAACATCTCATCAGTCTCAGGGCCGAAAATACATCTTCACAGTCCANATTTCACCTGTTTCCACCCCTGCAGGTGGGCATACATAAGAACATACAATTTCTTACCATTTTATTTATCGCCATAGGACCCCCTTGGGCCACATTTGACACATTTCACACATTAACAACTCACAGTGAACATCATTACATCCAAAACCAACTTGTCTTTAATTTCAAAATAAACAGAAAACTAAACTCAAAATTCTTTTTTTTTCTTTTTTCGTTTTTCTTCTCCTTTTCCATTCTTTTTTCTTTCTTCTCCATGTTTTCTCATATTTCCTGATTCCTCCCTCTTTCTCTGGCTTTTCCTTTTTTCTAAATTCCTTTTGCTGCCTCATTGCTGGCCACCACTCCTTTTCCTTCTGTCTTTCTTTAAGATCTCCTGGCTGGCTTGCCGCTGGCCTCCGTTCTTCAATTCCTGATACCAAATTCCCAAATTTTCTTAACGTACGCCAAAATGGCACTGGTCGGGGCCAAAGTGCTTCATAAAGGTACACTTCATCAGTGAAGTAACTCTTCACGTCCCCATCTATATACTTCAAGCGCTCTCTCTCTCTCCAGGGAGCTTAATTTCATAGACCTCCCATCTATCATCATATTCAGCAATTCCATCAACTGTATAACCTTCATTGTCCATATCATATTTTTGGGCAACAAGAGTCCCAAGAACTAACAGGATCATGAATAATAACCACTTCATTTTGGCAATCACATACCCTTCTACCTTTTATCTTCTCTCTTGGTTTCCCCGCACACAATATCTAATCCTGCCGACTACGCCAATTGGCACGGAAAAAGGGTCCCAAAAACTCTCATGACTACGCCATTTCATCTTTTCTTTCTTTCTCCAGCTTCTCACCAATCTTCTCCTTCTCTCAAGCTTCTTCTTAGTCTTCTCTTCCTCACACTTCTTCCTCAATCTTCTCAAGCTGCTCCCTCCAGCTCGTCTTCCTCAAGCTACTTTCTTCTCTGGCTGGCTGGCCTTTATCTAAGCCTGGGGCAACTCCACCCCAGGTCCACCCCTTCCAGTCACAAGTGCAAGTGATCCACCTGTATTCCCCAGGCCAGCCACACCCCTCCACCATGTGCTCAATCATCAGTTCATGCTGTGATCAACTATTTCCCTATACTCATCAACAGCATCCTTAGAGATCAAGAGCTGAAAATAGCAAAATTGAAGGTGTTTCCTAGCAGTTTCCAGCTGAACTTAAGGAAAACCAAGATTAAGTGAAAGAGGTCAGAAGAAACACATTCTAAGAGTTGGCTGAAGCATGTCTGTTAGTGCTGTTATTGAATAGATTGTGAAGCATTACTGGAAATTAGAGAAAAAAAGAACTCTAAGTTAGAAAACTGAAGAAAAAAAGTCTTCTTTTTCAACTCTACATCATGAAGTTTGCACCTCACAAATACTTATGACAGGCAAAAGAAAAGAACTTCTGGACTTCCTCATTGGCAACCTCAACTGTGTTTCAGGAAAGCCATATGTTATTTTGCTGACCAGATTAATCATTATGTGACCTTAAGTTATGGCCAGGATGATCTAAGAATATAGAAGATAACAGCCTGGCTGAAGATAGTCTGTTGTTTGTTATATGAGCTGGTAGGGTTGGAAAATGAGTCAGGGAAAGAAGTAGGACCAATTAACAGATTGGTCCCAATATGCAGAGAAACTTTTGGGCACATATTCTGTACATTGGGTCCTTTTTTCTCCTCTCTTCTCTCCCCCTCTTCCCAGTAGTTCACCTGGGTTTGTGCGAAGTGGCCCTCATTACAAACTGCATGCCCTTACCGCAGAGTGCCTTCTAACCACCAGAGGCCAGATAATTAGGCACATTAGAGAAAAAGTCTGGTTTAACACTCACGTATATTGAGAAGATTGAGTATCTCAATTTGGAAAATTCACAGCTTTGCAGTAGGTTCTAGCTAATTACATACTGTGAGTATTTGCATATAGAAATTATCTGACTCCATAAAGCACATAAAATTATCAGAAAACATTTTAAGATGTAAACAGCATCTTTAGTATCAGTAATACAATTCCTCAACGTAAATTCAAGAGTATATCTAAAAAGCCTTATGAAAATTTATATTGAAGATCTTCAGTTGTTTTTCTGTTTATTTTTCCCCTTTCTTACTAGTCTTACTGGTCTGCATTAAGCAATTTTAAAACCAAAATTTGTAGTATGATACTGCTGCTTCTGCTTCTCCTGTCCTCCTACTCCTCTCTTCACAAAATGACATATACTGCATTTACTTGTACATCACTGCCTCACTCTAGACCTTGAAGTTTATTAGGCTATGATTATACATGAAAAATATTTTTTAACCAAGAAGGATATTGACTGAAATGGATTTGCTCTGTCTTTGCATCAAGCAGATGCACTTATTTACTGCACTTTTTAGGGGAACATAAATGAATGAATTATCCTCTATCCTTATTCACGGCCAGCCTTCAAAAGTGAAATTTGTCAGGATAAACAGGAATACAGCTACATTTGTTAAAAACATGTGCTTAGCAACACAAATTCCACTATGGTATCTCACTAGGAAATGTATTTTAAATAATACTGAAGAAACTTTTACCTGCTAACTACGAGCTCTCTCTGCAAGGCCAATGTGCTGAACCAGCCCTCATCCAACACAGGT
This sequence comes from Penelope pileata, assembly GCA_013396635.1. NCBI lineage: Eukaryota > Metazoa > Chordata > Aves > Galliformes > Cracidae > Penelope > Penelope pileata. The sequence goes on along the minus strand of WBMW01005992.1, from coordinate 1,075,389 downwards.
TTGTTCTCTCAATATACTACTTTGTGACTGGAAAGAATTCCTAAATATCTTTGAATCAAACAAATAGATGAGAGATCTTGTTACCTACTTTACTTTTAAAGAGTTCAGCTTTTAGGGCTGTTGAGTGATCTTCCAGATATAATTTCAACAGTATAAATCACAATGGCAATCTGCACATGAAACCTAATCCAACTGCTCATTTTCTTTGATTGACCTTTGTCGAAGAGCATTTCTTAAATATCAAGTTTCTTTTGGAGTCTTACAGGAAAATAATTGTCATTCGACTGGTTTTGAGCTCATTAACATCATTAATTGAGTGTTAATCCACTCTATATTTAAAGCAGTGCCATAAATTTGCAATATTAGTTATGCAACAAGCATAAGAAATCACAGCATGCATTTGAAGGACTGTTTCAGCCTAAAATGTAAACTGTTGTTTCATTAAAGCAAGGAAAGCTTTGGGGAGAGACACAGTACCTTTTGTTAGAGTGATGGAGCTGGAGAATAACAGTTTTTTCTAAGCATTAAATAGCTCTGGAAACCAGTAATTAGGTTCGTTTTGTGAAAAATATGTAGCAGATGCTTTTAATACAGTCATGTCTTCCTTACGTTATACTTTGGATGTTATATCTGTGTTCAAAACTGACATGCTTTCATATTGTTACAGATGGTGCCCTGCTTGCTTTTACAGTGCAGTGATTAGAGCATTAGAGATATCTTTCATGTGTATCATAACCCTAGTAAAAGACACATCTCTCCTGTGAAATCAGTCTGTTAGAGCAAGAAACAGCAAGACTGTATGTATTGTAAAACTGCCAACTATACAGCTTTGTATAAATAACAACCTCTGCTTATTCCAGAAGCTTTGTCTGTAGAGCATAAAGACTGTCTACATAATGGAAATATGGATTCTTACAGAGCTCTCTCTTCCCCAAATTATTTTCTTAAATAAAAGACATCTCTAAATAATATCGTTGTTAGGGGAAAATATTATTATATAAAACAAACAAAAAAAATGTTGCATCCTAAGAGAGGGAGATGAGCACATAAGCAAAATACAGATCTGTGACTGAACTAGACCTCACATTGAGATCAAAGTGATAGAAGCAGTGTTCAAAAGTTCTGTTTTATCTTTCTGTAACTCAGGAGTTCAATGGGTCTCATTCTCAAAGAAGAATACGTTTGGTTACCTACACCATGCAGGAAAACTGCTTCTGAAAATTCTCTGGAAATCAAATTATTTCATTAGGCTGATGTTTGCTTGTTCACTGGCCACTGATATATTGTATCAGAAGGTTACAGCGCTGCTTTAGATATTGGGAACAGGGAAAAAAAAGAAACGCCAAAAAAATGGAGTTTTCAGCTTTAAGCTGAATCTGAGTGATGACTTATATACTGACTGCTAACTGCCACATCATCTGCCTTCTGGCTGGTCAGGGCTCTAGTACCTACATTCCCCATGAGACACCTAGATTTCACATACCTAGCCTGCACAGGTCAAGTGAGCAATTGCCTTACCAATGAGAAATGCTGTGGACAGCAGGTCATATAGTATGTCATCTGGAATGTTTAAGAATCCTTAAGAATGCTTGAGCCATCCTCTCATATTCTGCGGCAGCTTCAAAAAGTCTTGTACTCTCTTATACATTTGAAAGTCTAATAAAACACTATCTTTGAGAATAATCTGTCTGCAGTCATGATGTTACTCTACTTTTCTCCACCTGTCCACTTTTTATATTGCTTATGTGGAAGCTTCTCCACTCTGACAAACAGAATTTAAGACTCAACGTGCCAGAAACAGAATGTGACCACATGTTCCCTCTGCCCCTAACCTCCACCTTCAGCTCAGCCATTATGCTCAAGGCCTCAGTCAGCACTAATACTGATAAAAACTGTCCTGCTAAATGCTGTGACTGTGAGCCAATCATCTTATCCCATAAAGAGTGAGAAGCCCGAGAGCCTCTTGAGCAATAATCCTCACAATAAGACTGCATGTGACCTCCCTGTTTCCTTCTAAATATTGTGAAACCTGAGTGACTGTGGTCTCGGGGTGGATTATGTGGAATAATTATTAGAGGTGAGTTATTGAGATGTCCACCTCTTAAGAGAAGGTACAGCGTTGAAGAAACCCTCAAGGTGGAATGTGGTGAATATGTAAGGAGTCTGTTCCATGATAGCTCCCTAAGCAACTTAAGGTCTGCAGACCTTAAACGTTAGGAAAACCAGGGGAGCTTGGTATGCTGACTCTAAGAGATAAAGCACAGAGAGCAGAGAGGAGTGTAAACACTGCAGCCAGGCTCTGTGATAACATCACAGGGATGGGAACTTGGCAGTGCTGTGGAACTGATAAACTGCATAGCTGTCACCCTGAATCAGCAGCTTTTCATCTTTGTGTTGCACCAACTGCAATGAAGATATGTATGATCAGTCACTGAAGCTCCAAAACTGTAAGTGGTAAAAAAATGGCTTAAGAAAGAAGGAATTTGGGGAAGCACTGCAGACAAGTGGAAGGATATTTCTGACTTCTGGGACCTGTCAACAGGCTGAGCATCCCTTTCCCCCCATAGGGACACCAATTGGGTAAGATTCACGCACTCTTCCCTCGGGAAACTTAGAAACCTGTATGGAGTTATTCCTCAATTCAAAGCATTTGTGGTCGACTATTATTCATACTCTTGGTACTCACAAATGCCCTGAAGATAGTGTATTTATCACAGGCAATCCAAAAGAATCCGTAATCTGTTGCTTCAGTAAGGAACACTGTTTACTAAGCTAGCCTTGAGAGTTCTCATTGGGGGCAACCAAACTCTTTACAGGTGGCCACGTGAGCCCATTCAAGAGTGACTGGTGTTATAGTGCTGAATTGTGCATTTACCCTTTAACGCAACACAGACGGAAACTGAGCAGGGCTGTGAAGCCCTCTGATCAGCACACTCAGCTGGGTGCCAGGTTATCATGTAGACCTGTTTCTGTATTTCATCAAATTACCATTTACTGCAGCCTACAAGAAATTGAAGATCTGTTTCAGCTGAGAGTCCTCAAGTGATACAAGTTGCAAAAGCATCTATACCTAAGAGCCAGACAGAAGAGTTATAGCTGACTTCTGGTAACACAGAGACTCCTCAATATTCACATTGAGGATTCTAAAAACTAATTTAGCCAACGTATAAATGTGCTATGGAGTTCCCAGCTGTCGTTACAGGAAAAGTAGTTTGCCAGATATTTATACTAAACTTAGGACAGTTTTCACTTCAAAATTGGGGATTTCCTCATTAATAGCCTGCAGGCCTTCCATGGTCTTCCAGATTGAAGACACTCTGAGATTCAAAACATTGCTGTTCATCTATATTGTGTGACACAGATAGCGTATGGGGAAATTTCATGTTTCTCTCCTGTCACTGCCACCATTTTTTTCCTTAAGAGCCTACAAGGCTCTGTGCTTTAATCCAAGTTAAATTAAGGCAAAGAACAGGTCTTCTACTAAGACAGTACCATTTCTATTTGCCTGTTAAGCCTACCCAAGAATTTTTCTTCTCTTCTCTTTTGATTTGAAAGTATCCACTGTTATTGTTTGATCTACAAACAATCTCTATTGCCTCTGGCTGTGCATTGGCTTTTAGAGAAAAAAAACTGCAAGTGTTCAGAAACAAAGGGACTTGAGGAAACGTCTGATAAAACTAATAATTATGGAGAATGAAGAAGTTGCTATTCTAGACCGTAACATACTCTGAAACACTCATTTGAAATCTTAATTACCACTGGTTATTGGTCTGTTGAAAATTTCAAAAGACAGCAAGGTCTGATCCAATTCATCCACTGTGGTTGTGCATTCTGCTTCCATATGCCAGTCATTAGTTCCATTTCACTTCTAGTCAGGATGGGGCAATGCAAGCTAATCTATGTCATCATGTGATGAGCTTCAAGATGACAGCTCTCTTCAATGAGAAGCTGATCAAAATTGCAATCACAAAGGAGGCAGTGAGGGGATGGACACTTAAAGCCAGTGAATTTCTCAGAACTTTGGCAAGGTGCCCACTGATAGCAAATCAGGCACCAACAAGCACAAGAAACAGCTGACAACAACAGCTAAACCAGACAGGCTCCCCAGGAATCAGCCACTGAAAGACATGGTGGCTTACAAAAGCCTCTGGTGGGAATTTTTAGACAAAAGACTCAAACAGCTTGCAATGTTCTCATTATCTGCAAAACAAAGTGTGTTAGTAACTATGCCAAAATGCTCTCTGTTTCTGAAGTCTGTGTACTGCAGACCTTTCTTCTTTTCATCACTGAAAGTTGGAAAAACATTATCTTTAACAGGCGAGAGAGCTGGGCTGGGCACAGGGGGAGGCTTAATACATGGAGTACATCAGCCAAACTACTTTTCATTCTTCCTTTATTTCTTACTAGGAATTTCTTCTATAAACTCATCATCCTACTCTTGTTATCATATATGGAACATCCAATGAACTCCACATTGCACTAAAATGAAAAACGAATAAGCTTCATGTTTTGTTATTACAGGCTTACTTTAAATCATCAATAATTTCTTGTTACTAACTGTTATGTTAAAAGAAAAATATGGCACATGAAAATAAATAGGTGTGACCTGTATGTATGTTGCTCAATTATTCCCAGAGAGAAAAGTGATTAACTGTGAAGAAAATTAGGAGTAATAAAGATACAAGCCTCAATTACTTTTAGGCTTGATCCAAAGATTGTATCTCCCATGATCAATGGTAGATTTGGCTGATTTTTGCTAATGTGAATAGGTCACATCTAAAGTGGGGGGTTTTAACCCCTTTGCTTCAATGAGAAATGTTATCCAAATATGATTCACAAAGCTTTTTTTTTCCTGTTAGCACTATTCAAAGTATCATCATCAATAAGTAAAGCATACGTTGCAGTAAACACATACTCTGAACACAAGATGTGATTTACAAATCTACTTTTGTTATTCTGTGTACTTTAACAAGTCAATAGGATATGATAGATAACCTAGATGAAAACAATGCACTTTCTTCCTATTCCCCTATATGTAAAAATGATGAGCTGGACATGTGCTCCTCAAAACCATTAAAAGTTGAAGGTTGTGCCATTTGTCAGAGAAAAGGTCATTTCACAAACATTTGGAATCACGTCCAATGAGCTGACATATGACATAACATCAGAGTGATTTGGGCATATTCATGTAGCATTTTTTTCCTTACAGACTAATGTAAAAACTAGTAGTGTCCAGCTGATGCCACCCTTCTGTACCCATCAGAAAAAAAGACAAACAAAAAAACCCACAAAAAAACTGGAAAAAGACATAGATGATTTATTTTCTTGTTCTTTTCTAGAAATGGAAATTTCTAAAACTATAAACATTTGCCACCTTACTCCTTCTGTCTCTCTCTTTGGAGAGATACAAGGCTCAAGGGATGCTGCGGAGCTGAGAAGAAAAAAACCATATAACGCTGTATACTTTGCTATCTAACCTGGCACTCACAGACAATGAATGCCTGTTTCCTGGATTAAAGCAAGAAGTGGATGTTTCAAATGATCTGCAGTGTATTTTACACAGCTCAAAGCATACAGGTTCTCTTACTACTTTGTCATCTTTTAACATCTGTCCCAAAGCACTCTGAAACAGGGAACTTTATGAAAATAGCAATGGATAAATCCTCAGCAGCAGGTAGTCTGGAAAGCAGAAGAGTAAAGATTAAAGCAGAAGAGAGGAAGAGAGTGCTAAAGAGAAAGAGGGCATACCAAGGCAGTAGAGTGAAAACAAGGAACTTGGTAGGAAAAAAAATACAGTAGAAGGCCATACACAAGGAACTGGAACTCCCATGCACCATTCTGACTTCAGGAGTTTGCTCCTTCACCACTTCAAGAGTCATAGCTACACCAGTGTACAGCTCACTCAACATAAGCACAGTGGCGATTTGTTCCTTCGTACCTGTGTCACTGCCTAGAAAATGTAATGCCTTGGCCTTTCAGAAGTTTCTTAGCTTTAGGTAGCTTCTGTAGGCTCATTTTACCACATGCTTATCACTCCCCATTTTGTAACAATTCCTGATAAGAGAATGGAATGCCAGTGCTGCTGGACTGCCCTCCGCTTAGGTTAATGTGTTGTGGAATTCTCCTAATGGAATTCAATTGCTACTGTATTTTTACAGCAGCCATTCTGTATTCATCTACTGATAATTATTTAAGATCCAAAACCAGTTAATGAGCAGAAATAATGCTAGTTGTTCGCTTTAGTTTTCGTCAAAAATCCTGGCTCTCTTTCATGATTAACACTGTTGATTTCTTCTGACATCATTTGTTCAAAAACAAAAATAACCTGCGCATAACCTAACAGCTTGTCCTTCAAGTAACGTAGAAACGTTGTTTCAGCAGCAATGCTTTCTACAATGCTAGTTCATTCACCCACCTACATATCTATTCTGGGCAAGACAGGAAAGACACAATGTCAGTCTATCGGGAAAGTAAACTGTGCCTATGTCAGTTTACAAAGATGACTGGTTTGCAAGTGTTTCTTGAGGTACATAATGCTTCCCCCTCCCTGTCTCTGGAAAGCAGTTTGGCTGAGTTTGCAAAGGTTTTGATTTTCTGTAATAAACACATTTTATCTAACAAGAAGCCTTGATGCACGAACACTTCGCAACCTAGAGTATAAATATGAAGTCATTACAGTGAAAAAAGTGTATTTTTTACTTGACAGAAGTGAAGGGAAATCCATTCTCAGTGAGCTGTTCAGCTAAGATTCAGTGTGTAAGTCCCACTCCTTACTGCATGATACTCACCAAAACTGCCCCCAGGGGCAATAAAAATAATAGATGAAATCATAAACCCTCTAAGACTTTTAGAGCATCTTTTTTCTCTTAGGTCACATGGCCTGAGATTTGTTATTTCGGCACCTAAACACACCATGAGAGCTGTACCCTATGTATATAAAGTACTAAAAAATGAACTGAATAAACAGAATCTTGACTTGGTCTCTAGGTTATGCAGTATATTGTCATTGCCAATTTCCAGCTATCTGTAGGTTGAAAACCCTTTGTTATAAGGAAAAGAAAGTCATTAAGGTAGTTGGAATGAATTCACCAAGGGGAAAATCATGTTTATGATTTCCTTTTATGATGAACATGATATCCTTTTATGATGAAATGTCTGGCTTGGTAGATGCGGAGAGAACAGTGGGTATTGTCCTCTACCTCGTTAAAGTTTTCAATGTTGTTTCCCATAAGATCCTCACAGATAAGCTGTTGAAGAGTGGACTGGATGAGCAAACAGTCAGTTGAACAGCTTGGGCACAGAGCAAACAGTGGCACGAAATATAGTTGGAGGCCAGTAACTAGTGGTGTACCCCAGGGATCAATACTTGGTCCAGTCCTCTTTAAGATTTTCTTTAATATCTTGATGATGGGGGCAGAGTGTACTCTCAGCAAGTTTGCTCATCATAAAAAAACTGGAAGAAGTGGCTGATACTACAGAGGGACCTCAACAGGCTGGAGAAATGGGCTAACAGAAACATCACAAAGTTCAACACAGAAAAGTGGAAAGTTCTGCCCCGGGGAGGAAAAAACACATGGCCCAGTAGATGCTAGGAGCTGATTGGCTGGAAAGCATCTTTGGAGAGAAGTACCTGGGGCTTCTGGTAGACACCAAGTTGAATGTGTGCCAGCAGTGTGCCAGTGTGGCAAAGAAGGCTAACAGTGTTCTGGGCTGCATTAGGAGGACTATTTATGTGTAGTAAGGACCAGAGGCAATAGGGAAAAGCTGAAACACAGGAAGTGTCATCTGAACATTGGTAAACATTTGTTTTTACTGTGCAGGTGACTAAGAACTAGAACAGGTTGCCTGGAGAGGTTGTGGAGTCTCCTGCCTTAGAGATCTTCACAAACTGGACATGGTCCTTGGCAGTCAGTTCTACACAGAACTGCTTGAATGGGGTGGTTGGGCTAGATGGCCTTCAGATGTCCCTTCCAACCTCAGCCATTCTGTGGTTCTGTAATACCATAACTACTGCTCTCATTTTTCCCCAAGCTGGTGGAAATTAGCTGGCTGTATGAAAACATCATCAAAAGAAGCCAAGGCAAGCAGCACGCCTTCTCAGTACTCTTTTTTCCGGTGTTTAAACGGAGATTATAAACAGGAGGGGAATCAACTTTTCAAAAGGGTAGACAGTGATAGGACAAGGGGGAATGGTTTTAAGCTGAAGGAGGGAAGGTTTAGATTAGACATCAGGGGGAAGTTCTTCACTGAGAGAGTGGTGAGGGGCTGGAACAGGCTGCCCAGAGAGGTTGTGGATGCCCCGACCCTGGATGTGTTCAAGACCAGGTTGGATGGGGCCCTGGGTAACCTGATCTAGTACCTGATCTGGAGGTTGGTGGCCCTGCCTGTGGCAGGGGGGTTGGACCCTGGTGATCCTTGGGGTCCCTTCCAACCCGGGCCATTCTGTGATTCTATGATTTTCCAACAGGACAAATCCTCTCAGTAGCTCATAATATCCAACAGTTTTCCCTTTTTTTTCCCCCTTCATTTTCCCTTTCCTGTTATATTTATTCTCCCATAAAATCTTAAGGAAAATATAATTCATACAACAACAGATGGTGACAAAACCCCCCTCTTTACACAGGAATGTAGATGATGTCACTAGTCATTCATCTTGACTTTATAGGCTACATTCAGTGCTTCATGACTTCAGCGGAGTAAGGATAAGGATTCATTCCATATAAATTATTAACTTTATCTGAGTGATGGCTACATACCTAATATATAAACCAAAGATAACTATAACCCAGGGAAAAGATTTTCTAAAATGAGTAGTGATATTTTATGCTTATTCTGATAATTTAAATAAGACTATATATTTAAGACAATGGTTGGGGCAGGAGGTTTAAGACGTCTTTAACACATTGCATGTTGGAGAAAAAGAAAACAATAGGCATGAAATTAACAATGTGCGCTTAAAGTACTTGGCTGTACAGGACATTGTGATGTCGTTTTAACAGTCATTTTAGAAATGCACAAAATCCAATTTTTCACTTACCAGACATCATTCTACCTTGGATAAGTCAATCTTAGCTTTCAGTAGATTTTACTCTATGGAACATTTTGATTATTTCCACACTTAGTTTTTAATAATATTTGCATTTGATTGAACTATAGTTGCTTAATCACAGAATGTGACTTTTCCAGAGAAGACATTTTGAAAATGCTCGTCAAATTCATGTTCCTCAGTCAAAACCAGAGTCATAGACTTCAGTGCAGTCGGTGCAGCTGTACAATCGCTAATAAACAAGTTTAACCATATCAAGGATCTCCTGTGCAGAATGACTACAAACTACTGGAACACAAATGGGCAGGAGTAACCAAAAGTTACAGTTCTTTGTTCTAAAGAGCTATTATCAAAACTTAGTTCACTGTTACATAAAGATCTATTCTTGCTCAGGCTTCACCCTGTTAACACTGTGCAAAGTTATCGTAGAAACACTAATTGTGGCAACAGCCTAGCAATCAAATGCGCAACATTTTGTTTGAAACAAATTCATCTTTTGTCAGGTTTCTTTGTCAGGGAAAGCCAAAAGTGTATTTTATTCTGTACATTCTTATAACAACGTAATCTTAGTTTTAAATACGTCCATAAATATGTTGAATGGCATGCAGAACTAACATTACTGAATTTGAGAATCTGAGATGCAGAGATGCTCATGGGAGACTGACCATTATATGTGACCTGCTCTCACTTCCACATGTGCTTAATTTTACATACATGATGATAATTCTATTATCAGTCACGTATTGATTTAATCACATGCAGAAGCAGACTATCACTTTTCATTTCCTTTTAGGTATATTTTATTACTAGTCCCCAACTTTTAGCAATTACTTCTAAATGCCCTTGAATGGTACTGACTCAATCACACAGAAATCTGATTGAATAGTTTTTACATCTTACTACTATTAATGAAATTACTTGGCTTTGTACTTGCCGATAGAGAATTACAGAAAGATTATCACAATGAATTTTTCCCATCTTTAAAAAAAAAAATCACTATTTACACAAGACCAATAAGCACTGAAAGAAGTGAGAAACAGAACTATATTAACTGCACTGAAAATTTAAAGCACTGATCAAGAACTAGCATTACTGTCTTTTTCTAGCAGCGATAAAATGCCTCATCGAAGGTCAAATCAGCATCGTACTTGATACTGTATGTGTACATACTAGCAGACAATGTTTGTACTGAGGAATTTACAGTCCTATCAAGCAAGGTAAAGAATGGGAGTGAATCTGAGTGTAAATGGAATTTATTTGCCCTCTCACACACTTCCTTTCTGAACAGTTTCCTGACTCAAATCACTGTTCCAGAGAGATGAAAGCACAATGTTAGTTATTATAAGACATCTTTCACAGTATATTTTGTGATCTGTACTACCTTTGCTGATTAAGTGTGAGAAACAATCTGTGAAAGTGGATGGATGAGAAGCCTAAAGCAAATATTATATGAATCACTGCTTTCTGAAATATCACTAAAATGGTAACTAAGAGCATAACATTCATTTGATTGGTGGAGTAAGAATTGTCTTTTTGTTTTCCCTTGCAGTGTATATCAAGAGAGCAATATTAATTTCCTTATGTTTCTTAAATATGTACTATCTACAGTTACCATGAGAACAATCTGTTTTGCGGTTTTAACAATTCATACAAAGAGATCCCTAAAGCAATGTACATTGAACACCATGGCAAATTGTTAACTGCTTTGTCAAAAAAAAAAAAAAAAACGTCCAGTTAATCAGACTCAAGGAGTTTCAGTGGGAATCATTAACTAAATCAGGTACTTCCTGCCTGAACAGAATATCATGCATAGAAATAGCCAGTTCACAGTATTTAGAGAGAAATATTTGATAAAGTATTATATTTACTCATCTTTTCTAAGTCAGAAACTAACACATTGCCTATGCAGCGCACCAAAGAAGTGGCTAGTCACTTTATTCTGCTGTCATCAACAGCGTACAAGGGAAAGGCTTGGGGCAAATTCTAACCTGTGTCAGAAATTACTAGCTACTCTGGAGATTACTCCAGATGATGGAAAGATAATCTTATGTCTCCATGCATCTGCATATCCATCTGCACAGCCTCTCAAGATCAGACACATTACTGACAAATGTCATAATAATTCTTTTTTCCTTACCCTTTATCGCACTTTCACGCCTGATGAACTGCCTATGAGTGGCTGGAAGATTATTTCTGTATACGCAACCAGGCAGAGCTGACTTATTTCACGGGCATTCGTAATTTTTCATCAGAACCACCAGAATGCCCATAAATCTTAGCAGCGTAAAAACAGATATTTTTGAATATGTCATTGAGGCATACGGATTATCAATGGAATCAACAACCATAGACTATTTTGATCATTAATAAAAGTCAACACTAGTATAAAAGATCAAATTTCTAGCATTATCATTTGTTTAGCCATCACCGGATGGTTAAACAGCCATCCCAGTCAACCAGACCTGACATTAAACTGAACAAGAAAACTGTTACAGAAATACATATTTGTAAGAAGATTTTACAAATTCTTTATGGATTCTTTAATGGGAAAAAATATTGTCTGCAATTCAAAAATCAGTATTCTCTAATTTCAGCCACATAGCAAACCTTACTAAATACTGTTTGACCTCTTAAGTCACCTTTATACATATTAAACCAGTTTGATATTAATGAGTGATTTCTAGATGTTTTGAATATTCAGCTGCATATTCTTATCATATAAATAAAATCCTCCTTTACATTTCTGTGTCCGAGATTAACTAATGCTGAGATTTTCATTGAAATTTGTTGCATTTGTCAAGATTCAGTGGAAGTTAGGCATTTTTGCTCTGCAGTTCATTGGGTAAATCTCAACCTGCACACTTAAATCTAGGAAGCTAAGTTTCAAAACTCTCATTATGTTCTCCACAGTAAAAAACATCCTACATTTGTGGACCAATTGATTTAATCATGTTGGATTTTTTCCACCACCAAACAGCTGAAGCATTCCAGCAGACAACATGACATAGATTTGTAGTAATAACATAATCTTATGCCACACTGCAACTTCTTGCAGGGACATCATGCCTTAAATGAAGTACAGGGCTGGTTTCTGTCCAGGTAAGTGAAAACATTAGAGACAGTACAGTCTACCTGCCTGGACTGAGAAGATTTGGTGGATTCACTGTAAAAGAGTTCCTAATCAGAGGAGGAAAAAAAAAAAGGAAAAAAACCTTTGGTAATAATAATCTGTAATAAAAATCAGTATTAGATGGCTTTTTCTTCCCTTGATTCCACGATAAAAATAGAAGAGACAGTATCAGAAGTCATGCAAGGTCAGTAACGGAGTATTACAAAAGGCAGAATTATTAATGTGAAGACAGGATGACCTTTAAGATGTTTAGTGGGAAGGAACATACTTCAAAATTATAAAAGCAGTGCTTACTAAAGTAGCTTTTCAACGCCTTCTGAATAAAAGGCACGAAACTAGCTAGGATACAGACAGATACATCCAGCTAGGATACAGACAGGTACATCCACATTGTTCCTACTCATATTTAATTATCTTAAATTAAAGGTAAGTTTCTAATTGCTGAAAAACAAACAAACCAAAAATATCCTTTAAAATCATGACTATCTTAATGAAGGAATACATATGCACAAATTTGCAAAGATCCTTTTAGGAGACATTTGAGATCTCATCTACCCTATTTCAATAGTTGATGGATCAGATGACCAAAAGATATTTTCATCACAATATGAGAGGAGAGCAAATATTCAATTATGAAGTACAATAGCAGCATTCCTCAAAGTGCAGAGAGCTAAGGAGAAGGCAAAATGTTTAATCAGAAGATACTTTCATGGCAACCTTGTAGGGATGGTCCCTTGGGAATTAGTCATGAATGGCAAAGAGTCCAGAAAGTCTGGATGCTCCTCAAGAAGAAAGTGTTAAAGATGCAGGAGCAGACTGTCCTTGTGTGCCATAAGATGAGCCAGAGGGGAAGAAGACCAGCATGGCTGAACAGGGAACTTTTGCTGAGACTCTGGGAGAAAGAGAGTTTAACTCCTTTGTCGGAAGGGTCAGACAGCTCAGGGAGAGTACAAGGAAGTTGCTAGGATATGCAGGGAGAAAATGAGAAAGGCAAAAACCCATGAACTTAATCTGACCACTGTAGTAAAAGACAACAAAAAATGTTTTTACAAATATTAACAGTAAGGGAAAGGCCAAGGAGAATCTCCATCCTTTACTGGGGACGTGGTCACTGAGGATGAGGAAAAGATGGACCTTCTCAATGCCTTCTTTACATCTGTATTTAATTGACAAACCAGTTATCCCCAGGGTATTCAGCCTCCTGACCTGAAAGTCTGGAATGGGGAGCAGAATAAACCCCCCACAACTCAGGTGGAAATAGTTAGAGATCGGCTGCTCCACCTGGACTGTCACAAGTCCATGGGGCCAAACGCAATTCACCAGAGGGTGCTGAGGGACCTGGCAGATGTGACTGCCAAGCTGTTTTCCACCATCTGTCAGAAGTCCTGGTCAACCAGAGAGATCCCAGATGACTGAAGACTTGCTAATGTGACTCCCATCTACAAGAAGGGTCGTAAGGAGGATCTGGGGAACTACAGGCCTCTCAGCCCAACCTATGTATTGGAGAAGGTTATGGAGCAGGTCATACTGAGTGTGATCACACAACATGTGCAGGACTGCCAGCAGATCAGGCCCTGACAGCATGGGTTCTGCTTGACCAACCTGATCTCCTTCTATGATCAGGTGATCAGCCTTGTGGATGAGGGAAAGGCTGTTGACACAGTCTACCTAGATTTTAGCAAGGCCTTTGACACCATCTCCCACAATATTCTCCTGGAGAAGATAGCAGCCTGTGGCTTGGACAAGTACATTCTTTGCTGGGTGAAAAACTGGCTGGAGGGCCGGGCCCAGAGGGTGATGGTGAATGGAGTGAAATCCAGCTGGCATCCAGTCATGGTTGGTGTTCCCCAAAGGTCAGTATTGGGGGTCCATTCTCTTTGATGTCTTTATTGATGACCTGGATGGGGGAATCGAGCACACCCTCAGTAAGGTGGATGGTTGGACTAGATGATTTTAGAAATCTTTTCCAACCTTAATGACTCAACCTCATACTCTGGCACCTGAAAATCTTATGATCTACCCTTAGAACACCTTTATGAAAGAAAAATACAATGAATGCTATTGAATTTAGATCATCTGAAAGTAAATAAGTCCTTTCATCACCTGCTTATCCTCCACTTGCTGGCTTTAATCTAAATGGCAGAGGAGCAGCAGGAAGTTGCAACAGTAATATTCGTGACATGGGAATATAAGTCTCGAATTATTACTACAGAACCTCTTTCACACCTGTGGCTTTTTTATCCTATTAAATGATGATATTTGTTATCCAGCAGTCTGACTTGTAGGAACAATGTGTGCCAAGAAACAATCACAAAAAAAAAAAAACTTGAGAAAGATCCTGACATGGCATACAATCTGATTTTGAATCTTAAACTTGCCACTTGCATTTTCCTATTAAGGAAAAAAAAAAATAAATCTTTTGTTCTTAGGATAACCTGGAATAAATGTTGAATACTGAGTTTTTCTAAATTAAGTGATTAAAAGGACTTAGGGCAACAACAGCAGGTGGGACTTTCCTCAATCTACCCTAACAACTATTCATAGCACTGACAGATAATTCCAAAGGTGCTCTTAGTTAAAATGTTTCCTGAAAAGATATATTTCTATAGCTGAAATTTTGACATGGGGAATTCACTGTACCAACAGCATATTCTAGATCACAACAATTGATTTAACAGGTAAACCACTACATTCTCATCACCAACAGGAATTAGATGTCTAGATAAGAATTTACATACATTTTAAATTAGAAGTTTAAATAAAAATTCATCCCGTACCAGATATTTTGTTCTTTACATCCATATATTCTCTTTGGTTTGGAGGTTGGTTAATACAAATGGTTTCTATGCATATATAGATATATGCTCTTTTTTTCTGACAACTAACAAATAACTGGCAGAATTGTACAATGCATGGGTCTGTTTAAAAAGCCAAACTGAAGTCAAAGAAATGGCAGAACAAACTTCCTAAGACTGACAAATTAAACAAGAAATATCTGTTTGGAGGAATGCATCCTACAAGGAGATAAATCAACACTTCACCTCTTCTTGCCTGCTGCCCCATATTGGCCAAATTCTCCTTACGCTGCCATTCAAATTCCACTTGTATAGAATCAGAAATTATTGTAGAAGATAATCAGCTTTCAAAAAGAGCCCACAGATACAGTTTGTGGTCAGGCTTGTTTGTGTATCAGTCACAGGACATAGGTTGAGAGAATCTGACTAGCATTGGTAACTGGTTGGATCAGGTATAAATAACAGGGAAGCTGTACTCGAAGAAAGGGATTTTTAAGTTACAATAAAGGAAAACAGCTCTTCAGTAGCTGTAAAAACAATTTCCACTAGGTAATTCAATAATGCTTCACTTAAACAGTACTCTTCCACATACCAAGACCTTTGAAAAAATGAAATTTTACAGTGTTTATTTTTTCTTAATTAAGGCAACATTCTTACTTTTTTTTTTCCTTTTTTTGTGAATGCTGAACATCCGGATCTAGAAAGTCAGCTGTAATTCGAATGTCAGTACTAAATTAATCAGAACATTCTTCTGTGGTATTATTCACTCCGTAAATGTAAAAATATTTCTGTACAGTCATTTGTTGGAAAAAAAAAGTAGCTTGATATACGGAACCATTATCAAAATATACATATTAAGATACATATTAAGTTGACAGTAATATTATGACTCAGCTTGTATTTAGTAATGTTCATTACTAAAGAGATTCCAAATGTTTGCTATGTAACACGTAACTCAAATAATGGAGAGGACTGATACTCTGTAGCTAATACTGCAAAGTTTTAGGGCAACCTTTTTTTTCCTCTGAATCAGGCAGTCTTTAAAACCTCAAGAAAGCACGTTCACTGGAATCTTAATTAAATACAATAAAACAAACTGTAGCTCTGACATTTAACAAAATTTCATAGCCCTAGGGACCTAGACTTTAGCAGGAGTTTAAAATGTGAATGAATTTGCGATTCCAGCAACGCTTAAACTGAGCTCAAGATTAAAAATATGATTTTGAGGGCATACAACTGAAAAAAAATACCAGAAGGTTAAATAAAACACTAAGAGGCAGAAGCACAACAGAAACGTATTTGAAAAGTTGAGTGATAAAGGTCTTAATTACCATTGTATAAAGAATATGCTAGCAAAAATGAATGACAAAATATTAAATACTATGATGAAAAATAGTCAGATAACATGACTCATTAAACATGTGGGAAACAGATGTTGGAAGAAAACAATGAAAGTACTTTTTCCCCCCCCATACAGGTTTGTAGCAACCAAAGCTCCTGTACTCTGAGACAAGCTAAATCAAACTCCAAGATTTTTGTGTTTCTTTTCTTTCCTTCAAAAATTCTGAAATAGAGAATTGGGAATGAAGATTCTATCTTATATATTTTAGGGATGACTTAAACTCTTTTAAGAACATTCAAGAAGCTCATTACCTCAAAAGCATGTTTGAACAGAGTAAAAGCATTTAAAGAGCTTCTACTATCTCCCAGAACATTTAGAAAACATTCAAACACACTTTATCCTTCTGCTGTATTTTCTTATTATAAAAAAAATGGAGATATTTATTAGTTCTAATACTTATTTGATTTTAATAAATTCTTTTCCTATTGGTCCAAATGTCTTAAGGAACTCATTTTAATGGCTGAAGTAATCCCATCTTTTCTTCCCAGTTCACAGCTGGTGTATCTGCTATGCTTCTCCTTCTTGCAGTTTTACCCAGAACTTTTCTCTCTTGTTACAGCTAAGGCTTCATTGCCTGCTGTGAAGCTACTTCTCTGCTTTTGTCTGAGAAAAATCAAATCCTCACTATGAATTAACTTCCCTTACTTTAGCCCTCCCTTTAGCCTGTTTTCTCTTTTCCGTGAAGGAGAGATGTAATTACTTTCCTATGTCAGAGTATGCTGCCAGGAGTATCAAGATTTCTGTGATTACAAGAAGAGGAAGATTATATTTCTGTTTACAGTATGTGACTGCACAGAATCAGCTTATCTTCTAGATGACAACATATCTGACACCTTAATTTTTAAATGTATCATAGAAAAATGCGTCAATGCCCAAGACTCTTGTATTAGACTACTGTAATTTGAACAGTTTGACACTTGTGAGTTGAGAGGCAAATTTCTGCATTGTAGTTTTAAAAGAGGTCAAAGCCTGTGTATCCACAGGCACACATTTAGGTTTTCTACTGCAGAGTACAACTACGTGCAAGGAACACATGACTTTAAAATGCAATATATTATGCCACTATCCAGAATCATTCACCATCAGTGCAGTGCCTTCTTGGAGAACTTGTAGAAATTTAGCTTATTTATCATCACAATCTTCTCTGGATCGTATAGGTGGCTTTCATCAAGTTACTCCCAAAGAAGCTAAGATGGTTTTCAGAAGGGCCAGTAGTCAAAGGCTGTGTGGTATGGAGAGGTACTCGTGTATTTTTAAACCATTTTAATGCTTCTCTAAGTTCTTCATCATCCTGGAAACTGTGTAAAGATTTCCCATTCGAAAAATGGTATTTCAGAGAGAATTATGCTCAGGATAGCCTGCTAACCACATGGGAAAAGTATCCTATCTAACCCTAATTATGGTTGATAAGATCGTTCCCCCTCATGTTTACCAAAACGTTTCTAATGTCATTTCTCAATGTGTGTGAAGAGAACCAATATCCTTGATGGAGAGAAAAGAAAAGCCTAAGGGAAGAAATTAAAATAATTTATGGTTTTTAATAGAGTGGACTATCTGTGACACAAGCTATTCATTTTTTAATCTTCCCAAGGCTAGTATAAATAACAATAACTAGAAGACAAAAGGCAAGTCACAGCACACAAAAATGCCACATCTGATCTGAATTCCTTTTCTGAAAATCATTAGTATTGATTTCGTAAGAAATTCAACAGAAAATAATCTGTTATGTTTTTGTGATAGAGATCAACACAGTCATCACAAATGACTTCAATAATTAGAAGCGAGAGATTTTTCTTAGAGTATTACTTATCCTCCTTAACGTAATGCTTTCACACAATGTATTTATCACACTCTTATATTCAAGGACCAGAGAAAGAGGGATAAAAACACTTTATTCTACCAAAACTTTTCTTGCTTTATATTCCAGCAGTCCACTGTGATTATTACATTGTTATTCTGTTCCAGTTGGTGACAGCTTAAAGACTGCAGCAGTATTCTGACTAGAAAACACATAAAAAACAAATTATTTATTTGCTCATGGAGATGTTCCAAACAGGACACAAAGATAAATAACTTCCATCTGTAAAATGGTGGGCAAAAAAAATAAAAGATATCCAGGGAGTATTATTTGCTATATTTATAGTTTTCTTCCTTTACCCAAAGTAACTGAGATGGCTTAAGTTTTCACACACATTTATATCCCTTTGCTTATTGTAACGAGAAGACTTCTGTACATCATGCAACAAAGAATTGTCCAGAGCTCTGAGTGGGAAAACCTGCAGAGCACAGCACTGCACACATCTGCTTCCTCAGGCCTGAAAACAATATAGTTGTATCCTCTGCTACTCTCCAGGTAATCCTTGGTTGCTTTGCAGCCTGTCACAGCTTTCTACACTGAGAAACCTGGCACTTAGAGATTAGTGTACGCAATGTGAAAGATTCTGCCTAGCCAATGAATTAATTTGTGTTTAAGGGAGAATCAACCTGTCCACTATTATACATGGGGAACCAGATTTAGAAATGATGGAATATCCAATGAAATCTATGTTTCCCTTACAAATCTGTCCAGAACTGCTTAAAAACATGATAAAAACTTCTTCCTAGCAATGAAAATGTAAAATAAAAAAGAAAGTCTACTTTTTGGAACTTTTATACTCAGGACGAGCAGCGAGGTATTAACTGATACACTCTAGAACCTAAGTTTAAAAAAATGATATATATGAAACCAAAATTTGGTTTCATTGAACAGTTTCTTTCTTCACCAAGTTGATAACAATTTTCATAAATGTGGGAAGATGTGTCCACAAAATCAGGAATGATTCTTCCCATAAGTTACCCCTTCCCTCTGACTCGAGTTCACTTCACAGAGAATTAACTCACCAGGTTTAGACTTCCACTCGTCAGAGGAGGGGTATGTCAAATGACAGACTGCTCTTTCAAAGTACTGAAAATCTAAGATTAATGCTTATCTTTAGGAAATAAAAAATAGCTGTGAGTTAGGTTTTAGAAAGCTTCCATTTGAATCACTTACTATTTACTTAAAAGATCAATACCGCAAACCACTGGGATCTAATAAAACTGAAAGTACTTCAGACATAAGCTTGTTAAGAAATCAAATTAAATTCTTCAAAATAACAGGCACAAAATCATAAGTTTTGAGGAAAAAACAGAACCACGGATTCGTATACATTCATATGGCCAGTTTTTTTCCTATCTTCCTATATCCAAAAAACATTCATGGTGGTAAGAGGAATTCTTTGCGTTCTTAATCAGTAAAAGCATTAAATAGATATCTTCAAAGAACACAACTTGCATGATCTAGTCTTACATTAGTAACTTTCAGTACTTTAATTAACATACATGACTAAAAAATAAGGGAAACAATTCTGGAACTCTTAAGCTACCAGGAAATATTGGTTTGCGGGAGTTGTCAGTGTTTATCAACGCAAAGCAAAAATTCATCACCATAGAAAATGAAAGGAAATTTGGTCAGACTCTTTCATTTGTCTCTGAAATTTGGGCATCCAATTGTGCTGTTCAGACATTTTTATACATGTGCACATTATAAAGAGTTCACACTCTACTAATAACTTCTTTATTTCTGAACAGTCCAGACTCACGATTTAAGGAACCTGTAGGAGCTTGCTTTTCCACTTACATAATATGCTGCACAGCTAATGAAAGTTACACAGAACTAGTCCTTGTGCAAACTGAATCAAGAGAATTTCATAGATAGCAAGATCTACCACACCTTTTGCTTTTTACAATGGAAGGATCGGAATTTGTGTTATAGCTATACTGACCCATTAACATTGAACAAAGTTTATATTACACTGTTTTAAAGTAGCGTCTTCAAGTCCCAAGCTTTATGCTGTCACCAAAAAATCAAGCACTAATTAAAAATGTACTATAAAATTCCTGTATCTCTCTGCAAAAATTTCTAAGTAGGCACAAGAGAAATGCTGTGCCTGAACATTTAGCATTGTGCTGCACAAAAATAAAGAAGAAATTCAAGATCTTGCAGAGAAATTATTACATGTAGAATTTAGGCACTGTAGTTTCTAGACAGATTACGGAACACACTGCTTATTTCAAGTGACTACACACCGCTGCTGAGCAGTAATGCTCTTGGAAAAGATTATTAACTGTAACTTTATCTCATGCATAGAAAGAGATTGTAAAAAAAACCAATTTATACAAAGTTAATGATATTTATATCAGCTTACACAAAAGTTACTCTATAAGCTCACCTTCACAACAGAAAATAGTATGTGAAGACAGGAAGGTAGCTATCAGTTCTGCCAAAGTCAAATTTTAACTTGAGTTGCAATAAAGATTTCTGAGATGTGTGCTTAAATCACAATCCCCCTACAAAAAAAAAAAAAAAAAAAAAAATTTGCCCAAATTGGGCCCAAATTCCATTTGGAAGCATCAGTTCCCCTAGCACAGGTGTACCAAATTAAAGGCTCAGATTAGCAGATGCAAAACAAAGTTTTACAAAATGTGGCTTAAAAATTTATCAAATTACAAGAACACAAACTTGGCCAATGAAATTAATCAAACAGAAGTTAAAGGAGCAAGAGTTGTGTTCCTCTAATGAAAATGGTTTCATGGTATACTCCAGGTAGCTGTGTTTATTTGTATAAAGAACAACTGACAAACATCACCTGAGCTGATTTGAAAGAATCTTTATAAATTGGCTAGGGATAAAGAGATGGGGACACATGATTAAAGCACAATCAAGGCATGAGCTGTTAAAGTAGTGAGACAGACCTATGTCACTTCAGTAAAGCAGAAAGTTCTTAATTTGAGTTCTTTTATGTCATCATTATGACACAGAATTAATTTGCTTTTTTCCACATTTTCTTCATGATTGTCCCCTTGGTATTTGGTATATTATAACTGTTTTTAATTACAAGTTTGAGTAGAAGTATTTGCCCTGAACTGAGAGCTGGCTGAACAACCTAGGTAAATTTATCATTAATTAATTCATTATTTTCTGAGGACTTAACGGGAGTTTTATTTAAATCTTACCTACATGTTCTTAAAAATACAAACAAGAGAAAGCTATGCTTGTTTTGCTTTCATTTTCCCCTGTAGCTGAAAAGAAATGCTGCTCACTTTGAAGCTTCTAGGTCCCCCCTACAATATAAGATTGATTCCCATATTTCGGAACTAATTATGATTTAATTCTCTATTTAATTGAGCTGAGCATCTTGCATGAGCCATTGAAAACAAACCATATGAAAAATTACGTGATTCAGCTCTTAATTTTCAAGGTCAAAACTCTGAGTCAGATCTGAATAATGCTGGTATTTCTAAGGTGCATTTGAGAAGCCGTGTAATAGAGTGGCAGAAATAAGATAAGTTACAGCATATAACTTTCTGCACAGGGTCTGAGCTATGTGGAAGTCTTTCGTCTTGCTGTCCATTCCATATCAAAGCAAAGGGCCAGCGGCTCCTCTTCACCAAATTCAGAGCACCACTGAACATTTATTCAAAGGAAGGAAAGTAACCTCTTCTTTCTACCAGATGCATTGCCATATTGTAGTCTCAAAGGCAAATTATGTTGCTCAAGATAACCTTCATCCTCCAGAAACTAAGATCTCTCTTAGGAAAGACATTTTTGTAACAACTCACAGCTGGAAAACAATGAGATGTTTTGTATTTGTGGAATCTTAGACACTCAAATACTTCCAAGGCTCTTATGCCAGCCCAGTCAAATTTCAGTCTAGTGAATGTAAACGCTAGAAATCAACAGCCAAACAGCTCCTTCCTCTTCCCCCAGATGTTCACTATCTAATTAACTGTGACAATTTCTGAAAGTCCCATAAACCATATTGGGGGATGAAAGGCATACAGGATTGTACAACTTACTTAGTTTCTCTCTCCTCAGCCCCAAAAGAAACCCACAACCACTCACTGAATTTTGGTAACAGCTGTTCTCATTTTGTTTTGCAAGTATAGATTTCTGGTCTGATTTCTTAAAAGATTAAAAGACAAATTTATTTCTAAATACTCCATTGTGTAGGCCAAGTGATGCAGAAAATTTCCCTTCTTCTTTTAGAGCCTATCAGGATCCACAGAACCCAGATAGCATTCAGATTTTGTGAACATAAAATAAATCCCAGGCTTCATTACCCCTCTAGCTGTAATGGTCTTAAAGACAAACAACGTATGAAGAAAACACAAGAAGCTAATTCTAAGCATCACAGAATTACTGCTCTCGTATTTTCTTCCTCTGTCTAGCTTTCTCACTCACCTCTCTATAGCTTTTGTTGTTCTTTATCAACACAGCAGTAGAAAAGACGACTTGCAGTGATAAAAAGACACCTCTGTTGAAACCAATATTAAAACGCCACAAGAAACACTGAGCCGATTGTGGCATCTGAGTGGAATCTGTCTCTGTTTACATACAGGCTAAATTGTTTCAAAAAGCATAACAAATCAGGACAACCAAGACAGAGATGTCAGATATCTTAGTTCTTGGTAGGCTGGAAGATGTTTGTCTGAAATGGGAAAAAATAATTAATAGTATTTACCGTGCTTTTTAATGAAGCTAGTAACCTTCAGATCTGAACAAACTAAGAAAATAAATCTAAATTTAATGATTTTTGTGGAATCAGTTCATATTTCACTATATAACACTCTCTAAATTATCAGACATGAGCTGAAGACAGTACAGAAATATAAAAACGGCAGGTAATACACAGACTTCCCAGTGGGGTAGGGTGCTGCCTTAACATGAATGCTATTTCTCAATGAACAGCTCTGCAGCGTTAGAGACACATCTGAACTAACCAAAGCAAATGTGTACCCTCCCTGTCATTCTGCTAGCCATGAGGAAAATGCAATGTCTGCAAATTCCCTTGCTTCTTCCTACTTTTATTCCCCGACATTCCTTTTCTACTGTTCCTTTTCCTTCACTCCTCCCACACTAACTACTGGAAGAAAGATTCTGGAAAGAGACTAGCACTACAGAAGGTGAAAAAACCCTAAGGTTTGGAACAGGAGTGATCATAGTAAAAAAGGTCGTTAATTCTTAAGTGGGGGGGAGGGAAGGAGAAAACTGTTAGACATACAAAGAATTAGATAAAAAGTGTTTCTGTACCTTATTGTACCACAGAGGAAGTTTTCACCAATCAGCTTAATATTAGTTCTGGAGGTATTTCAAACGGTAAAGAGGGTACACTGTATAACAAGTTCTCCTTTAGCTTTTCTCTCCCTTGAAAAGGCATGGCATTAAAACATTCTATGAATTTAACCTAACATCAGTGCATGCAGGTAGTACATGCCTTACTGCTAAATTTTCAATGTCCAGAGCACACACAAGAACCAAACACCCTGGCAAAATAGATGGTGTGACAGCTATGTGAGATCTGATCTATACACATCTGTAGAGCAACTCAACATTCTTGTCTAGCAGCCTGTACAGCACAGAGCCTGTCATCTTACAGGTCTGATAGACCGCTCTTAGGAAGATAGTATACGTTTATTAGGCAGGATGTAAAAAAGTGAAACTTCATTTTCCAGCTATTTGAAACCTTATACCAGGAATTATTTTCCTTCTATGTTTTTTAATGTCCTAACTTCTCAAAATATTAGAAGCAGAAAGAACGTTCATTGAGAAACTTCAGACACCAGACAAGCTTTTTGTTCAGGTACAGTGTCATATTATGATTCTCTCCCTAATGATTCATCTTTTCCCTTAAAGCCATTTATCCTCTTGGCATAAAAAAAGTAGTGGACAAAATGCAATGCAAACGTAGATTATGGATTTACTTAGTACTAGTTCTTTTCTGAGAATAGCATAATTCAAGATAAGTTTCTCTTGTGCTGATTCCGGGTCCAGTGCCCCAAGAGTCATGCTTAAGATCACCCATCTCCTTCCATTCACAGAAGAATATTACATGTAAATTGAGATGTTAAAAATAATATTTACAAAAACACAACAGGACTTTTGTCCATTTGAGTTAACGCTTCTTAAAATTGTCAACAAAGCAGGTATTACAAAAAAAGTTTGAAGACAAAAACTTGGGGGGCTTTGAGGCTAATGACAATATAGGCAACGGAAGGTGGTAAGAAAGGAGTACTCTACATGAAAGAAAGTGACGGCTTGGAAATATGATCCCAACAAAGGCTAAATGACAACTTAAACAAGGAAGCTTGCTAGGCTTAATTTAAACAGATTCTACAAATATTTGTTGGTATCATGAAATTGTTAATAACAAACCTAATGCATCTGCTCCGTCTTTGTGCAGTTACCTAGACTACATTTCTTGACACCACTGTTCTGTAATAACCTCCATCTGCTCTGCTGTGTCTGTCATTTCTTTTGCTATAACATATTGTGACAGCGGCTTCATTTACCTAAACTTATCTTGGCAACTTGTACTTCATTAAAGAGAATTCTGCAAGCATCAGTTAAAGCTTTCTTATCTGGCCATGCATAGCTAAGCTTCATAAATCATTCTTTCACTTTCCATTTTGCAGCTTCTGGAAAGGTAACATTATTGAATTCAGATCACTGGAATAGAGCAGTACTAAAATGTTTATTGACTGGCTTTTAGGCACTGAGATCTGCTTTGAATGCAGACAGTAGTATTAGCTAAAGCTTTTGAATTTAAAAGGGATGTCACTAATATGTTTTATACATCACTATAAATACTGTTTGATGGCAGGCCACTTTAGCAAGCTGCTACTAATCTAGCAGAAACAAAATATTATTAGCATATATTCCCTCCTTCCTTGTCATCTTTTTTTTTTTTTTTTTTTAAATCATAGCATCTGCAAATAAAATACTATATATTCATAGACCCAAGACCTCAAACACAGGTCAGTAGCAGTGACTGTATCTGACAAAGGAGAAGAGATTGTGCAAAGGGGCTTTAACCATCAGATCAGACTGGCATGGCAGCAGGATAGCACTCAATGCAAGTTGCAGCAGCCGTGGAAGTGCCAGCCACTGGTGCGGTTGTTTCTGATTTGCAGCACAAGAGAATTAGGTGGGTTTTCTGCCTCTGCTCAGATTCCTATGTAGGAGTCATGTAACAACCAACAGTGTTTATACTCCAGCCAGTACTACCTCTTGATAAGAAACATTTGTTATTAGAATGAAAATAATGATGATCCCATTTGCAGATGGACAGAGCTATTCTCTTTTGCATCAGACACAGAAGAGACCCATGCTGTGCTGGCTGACGAGCCAAATCACAAGTGTTGAACTGTATAATAGAGTAGGAGGCAAGGAAGCACTTCAATTGCTAGACAAACCAGCCTTCATCAACACAGAATGGCATAAATTCAGATAAAATTCAGCCAATAGTTTCAAATGGCTATTTTCTATATGAAAACATATCCAAACTGTTCATTTTGGCAATGTCAAAATACGTTGGTTTAACAGTCAAGGCTAAACATATGTAATAATTTGTAACAATTTGGGAACCTCAGAGATAAGTAAGAATGCTGGTGACCTGGATTTCAAATCTACAGCAACTATTTGAACATTTCACACCTTCTGTGCACACACCACTAGACTCCAGGGAGCTCAAGGATCGGGCTCTCCTGTTCAACGTATTCTATTTTATCAAAACTAAGCATTTTGGAGCCAAGAGAGGACATTAAACTAATTACAGAAACACACCTGTATGTATAAAAGAACAGTAGTTTAAACTTGATTATCAGTTCCTTGGAAATTAGACAACCTTTAATGATGTGGAAAGGATCTGTGGTTCAAATCTGTACCAGAAAATGAACTGCACTCTAGGGCAATATCCTATAGCCCTGAGCTATGAAAAGACAGCACTGAGAAGTCCCTTGTTGCTGCCTTTTCCTCATTAAAAATGTTGATAAAAATTGTACTGATTATTTCTTTTGTACAAATAAAGTTTCATTTCACCAAATGTACAAAATAATTCAAGTCAGTGTGAAGCAACATTGACATAACTTTACAATCAAAATTCCCACTACACCTAGTAAGTAAGTCTTGATAAATCACGTAGACATACAAACCACCTTTAAACAAAGCAGTAGCAAGACAATTCTGCAAAAAGTAAAATCAGACTTCAGGCCTTGTACTCAAAAAACATGCAGCTGCCTAGAACACCATTTCCTCCTTGTTCCAGGTTCTGTAAAGTCCAGTACATAGCAGGAACTCCAATAAGATGGATCCTGGATGCATTCAGGTCTCAGTAACTTCAATTCTTTCTATGGGAAAGCCATGGAGAGCTCAGTACAAGTGGCTGCTTTCCATTTAGAGCCCGTTTCTGAATCCAATTATCCCCATTAATGTATATTTAAAATAGAAATTATTTCTCTAGCCTGAAGACTACTAGCTATATTGGAAGGTTTTAGAACAAGTTTTCCTAATCTTAGACTTTGTCCAACACTTAATATAAACTTCCTCGCAACTGTGAAATTTATTATCAGTCCAGATAGCAAGTTTATCAAATGATGCTTTGTTTAAAGGAATTATAACACAAACAACTCTATTTTAACCAAGGTATTTTTTGCTTCTAAAAGGCTTATTCTGCATCAACTATAATTAGGCCCAATCTGCAAGGTAGGTAAAATGAAACTATTATTTTTTACGATCTTGTAAACAATTTTCTGGTGGAGATTTAAAAGCAATTGTTTGTAGCTGCTTAATTATGATCCTTACAGTAGTAAAGTGGAAAAAACATAGTGCATATGTTGCCTTACAAAAGGAAGAAACCAGAGTATTAAAATAAAAATGTAGTCTTAAATGATAATCCAGGGAATAAAGAAGCAGTAGACAGTTGTATTCAGCCAGCAAAAATACGCCTCTCTCAAATTCAGGCCTTGTATGTCATTACAGTAATATTAGCTCTATATAGGAATTTCTACTAATAGATCCCAAGCTTTTCAGAAACCGCAGTACCCATTTATACAAGGAGAAAATTGAAATTCTCATCTGTTTTTGAGACATCCATGCCCTGTCTTCCAAGGACCTGACCAAAGGAAATGGAACAAAGCATATTCACTCACAGTGAGGCTGTATGTCTGCTTGTCATATTGAGTATTTAGAAATAGAGTTAAAAGAATATTCTGATTCTCTGAGCATTAACTCAGAATGCAAACAACACACTGGATTTGTAGTAAAGATTAAATTACAAACTCATGCAATGCTACAGACTTAGGACAGAGTGGCTGGAAGACTGTGCCGAGGAAAAGAACCTGGGGGTGTTGGTTGATACTCAGCTGAACGTGAGCCAGTAGTGTGCCCAGGCAGCCAAGAAGGCCAATGGCATCCTGGCCTGTATTAGAAATAATGTGGCCAGCAGGAGCAGGGAGATGATCATCCCCTGTACTCAGTCCTAGTGAGGCTGCACCTTGAGTTTTGTGTCCAATTTTGGTCCCCTCACTACAGGAAAGACGTTGAGACATTGGAGCATGTCCAGAGGAGGGCAACAAAGGTGGTGAAGAGTCTGAAGCACAAGTCTTATGAGGGAACTGGGATTGTTTAGATTAGAGGAGACTCAGGGGAGAACAAATTGCTCTCTGTGACTACTTGAAAGGAAGTTGTGGTGAGGTGGGGATCAGCCTTTTCTCCCAGGTAAACAGTGGTATGACTAGAGGTAATGGCCTCAAGTTGTGCCAAGAGGGGTTCAAGTTAGATATTAGGAAAAACTTCTCTGAGAGAGTTGTCAGGCACTGAAACAGACTGCCCAGGGAGTCACTGTCCTGGAGGTGTTCAAGATACGTCTAGGTGTGGCACTAAGGGACATGGTTTAGTGGTTTAATGAGCAATCTTGGTGGTAGGTAGGCAGTTGGACTAGATGATCTTCGAGGTCTTTTCCAACCTCAACGATTCTATGATTCTAAGTGGTAATAATTTTCTTAAGATTACAGGGATCCAAGTCTACTGAAAATAACAGGATCCTGTCTATGGCCAATGATCAGAAATACTTACTAGCCCTTGCTCATGAATAAAAAAAATTCTAGCATTCTTGTAGCCCGCCAGCACTCACCTATCAAAATGTCTTCACACATTTTGTCTGGACTAGGACAAAAAACTTATGAAAATTGAGAGAGAAGTTAGAAATTAATGAGCAGAGATGGACTCGCTTTGAAGATTTACCCTTACAGCTCAGTATACAACGAATTCAAATCTCTAGATGAACCTCAAGGGAACTACTTCATTTGTAGCTCCAGAAAATCAAATAATAGTATTTAATATAGATTATTTCTGTACAATGATAACTTGTGAGGCTTATGTGATGTTTGCAAAACAGTTTTTGATCCCTAAGTGAAAAGAGTGCATAAAGGCAAAACATCATTATCTCTAATTATAGAAGAGTCAATATTGTACTGTTTTTTTAAAAAAAAAATCTTAAAGCTTGATCGTTTTCTATAATTATACTAGTCTAAAGATACCTTGTACAATAATCTTTCCCTAATAAAAACATACAGATATGCTGAAATTAATACAGACCTCAGTTGCTAAGCAATTCAGAGCACCACAAAGCATTTTTGTTGTTTTAAAGCACAGTTAAGACAGTAACTTTAAAGATGTTGATAGTTATTTTAAAATCTTGAAATGTATATATTGCAAGCAAATTGATAGTTTTCCCTATTATAAAAGCTGTCTCCTTTCTCATTTTCAATTGCCCATAGCTTTGCCAAATTGCACAAAGTACAATCTTTCACATAATATTTTTTGAATTCATTTCATTTATCTTAAAAACTTAAGCCGGAAGAGCCAAGCCATTTTTAAAAATAACGTTACAGAAATGTAACATTTTTTTCCACATTCAACATTTTATTGACATTTTGTTAAAGAAATTAGAATACTCTTAACATAAGATAATTTTTTAAAAAATTAAGCCAAGTGGTAATATTGGGCACAACATAGTTTGCACATTCTTAGCATACATTTAGTGGATCTTTAATGCAGAAGTCTCTGAAGAGTCTAGGCTGATCAAAACTTTTCTAACAAATGCAGATATGGGAAGCAACAAACAATATTTCTCTTCTCTTTTACCCATGTCTATTTGGCAAAGTTCAGGCACCGTGAAAGTTAGTTGAGGAAAATGAAAGCCTAGGGAGGAAGAATGAGACCAGCACTGGAGTGCAGAGAGAGGTACTGAGCAAGGATGCCACAAAGGGGAACCGGAAGGACAGACCACATGGAGACAAACTGCAAGAAGAAACGGATGTTTGAAACCCAGGAATGAAAAATAATTAAGAAAAGGAGAAGGGTGGAAATAGGACTAGCTGAACAAGAACGTTAGGGATAAAAATGGAGAAGTTGCTACCTGCTAAAATTCTGTTCAAGGAGACCAAAATTGTAAGATATTGCAGTAAACAGCAAATGGAATTGGAGAGGAATAAATGGGAAACAGGTCTGTCAAGAAGGAACATAATTGAGTGTTTAGTGATAGGTAATAGTATCTTAGAGTGGGACCTGTCTGCATATAATTTAGCAAGCATCCACTAGCTTGAATGTAATATGACCCAAATCACATCAGATGCAGGTCTGGCTGACTGGCCAAAAACATAGATCAGAAAGTTTGTGCTCTCTTCTCTCCCCTTTGATGACCACAAACATCAAAATCCGTTCTGCCTCGGAAAAACTTTCCCCCAAAGCATTCAACAGCAATAACAAAACCATAACCAAACAGGATTACTATCTTCTTACTAAAACCAGGAAAAGTACCTGCAGTTTGGGGAATAAATATCTCATAGATCATCTTCAAGGCTGATGTTGTGCAAAAGCAACAGTGGTTCTGCATAAGCTTCACCAATTCCAAGGAACGCACTCAGAGGCGAGCTCAAATTCATCAGTTTAATAGCAGGGTACTCACGATACCAGGGCAGCTGCCGAGTAGTCTGTGCTGATAGGGGTGCTCATGGCAGCGGGCTGGCAAGGGGTTTGCTGGGTGCCGGGGGCGATGGACCAGCAAAAGGGGTCCGCCTATAGGGGTGCCTGTGGTGACGGGCTGGCAGTGGGATCACTGCTAGGCATGCTGGCAGCAGCAAGCCAGCAAGGATTCAGCAGCAGAGTTTGGCCAACAGCAGGAGGGACCCCCCCCCACCATGGTATCATGGCTATTTATGTAGTAGTGGGGGACAAGCAGAGATCTGGGTAAACAAGGTCATTCACGCAAAACAAGGGTACTTGCATACAGCTACAGGGCACTTTTCTCACAAACAAGTTTTCATCTAGCTACCTGCAGGTGCACAGGCCAAGGCAGTGTGCTTGTGTTCCCAAGCTAACATAAGCCCTTTCTCACAAGCTAGTCCCCTGTTCAGGCCATGGTCTGTAATTTTCCATACAGCTAGAGAGCTCAATGCCCCTCTACAACAGTGTCCATTCCCAGGGGGGCAGGATGAATCTTGTCTACTGTTATTTAATCACTTTACAAACCTTAATGCACTAGTGTTTTATCCCTCATATACCCTAACCTTAACATTGGTGGGTGAGGAGAAGTTAACATCTTACTTGTGCTAATTCCATGAAATAGCCTTCACTTCCAGTCATAACAAACATATATGGATAAACATCAGCCTTGTTTACCAAGAAAACCACTATCTGTTTCTGTAGGGGATATCTTTTATTCCTTTAATTACTGACTTCACCATGGCTAAAGTTTTCTTCACTGGCATTTGATTTTTCTTTATTATAGTAGTTCTTCCCACCCTTGATGCTTTATCACACGCCTTAAATGCATGCATCTTTCACACTTGTATGGAACATACTAGCCTCTACCATTAACAGTTTTTACTGACACCTCAACACATCATGCTTCATGTCTTCTACAAAAAATCTCCAGTATAGCAAAACAAACCAAAAGCTTCTTTTGCTTTTTGAAGAATCTTTATAAAAAGTATCACTAAAGCAAACCCACATGGCGGGGCAAATGGCAACTGCATGAAATTAATACATTCATTGAAGTTGTTCATACTTGTGAGGTCCCTTCACTCCATGGAAAAGGGTTAAAAGCATTTAATGATCTGGGTTAATAATAGTCAGGTTATTGAGTCAATCAACTGATGAATTGAGAAAATCATTAATGCTGAATAGAGTGCTTGACCTGCTCTCTCAAAGAGAAAGACTAAAAATGGCTTCCCTTTAAACCGCCAAGCATCCTTGAGTGCTCGTGTGAATATTTGATTGACATGCCTGGTGAGTCAGTATGATGAGTAAGACACTGGTTATTCTCAAATATGTAACAAAAATATGGAAAAGACATTTTCTCAGAATATTGATGATCAAGACCAGAATTTCAAGATAATTGAATATTCTGCCATCCAGTACCTTTTTTTTTTTTTTAAATGAAAATCCCAGTCTTGTACAGTAGCATTTTTTAATCAGCATTTCTACTTTAATACACCTCTATAACAGAAATTTACATCACCTAACCTGAACTCACAAAAGAGAAAAGGGAATTTTTCCCTGGCAAACAACTGCAAATAGAGTTTTGCACATTTTCTCACTTACCCAGAGGTCCTGCTGTAAGCATGGGGGAAGGCAAGAGTAGAGATGAGAAAATGCAAGCATGACCTACAGCAGGTTATGAAGGAGGTGGGCTTTGCTGTGCAGACAGTTCCAGCTAGAAGCTCTCTCTGGAAGGAACAGCAAGAAGAGTGCTATGGCTAGAAATTCAGTATTGCTGTTTTGCTGGAACTCAAAGCAAAGTTACCTCTCAAATTTACTTGTAAAGTACACGTTTTTTGTCCTTGAATATTCCCATTAAAAAGTATAAATTTAATTCTCCAAAAAGACAATTCCTGTTTCCTGTATCTTTGTCAAAAAAATATTTCCACCTATGAAAGAAAAAAAGCAGCTCATTATGGTGCCCGAAGTTTCCTCACATGGTGATTAACTGAGACGTTAAATAAAATGCTAGCATATAAAAAAAAATGACTGTCATTCTGTGTCAAAATATGAAATACACTCATTGATATGCTTTCCAGCTTCAATCTAGGAAAACACTTGAACAGAAGCAGAATATTAAACCCAACACCATGAATGGTGCCAAAGTTAAAGACACTCAGTGTTCATACACTTAAATGTATTTCAGTGAGTTCATGAATTTGGAACCTCGAGCTAGTACTAAATACAGATCTCTGAAGTTGGTTTTTCAAGGTTCTTAGTCTGGATCTGAAATCTCCACACTTTGTGGCTTTAGTCCACCCAGATATATAGGTTTCACTTCCATATATGTTAAGGAAAAAATTATTTGGGCACATTTTTGTTGATCATATGTATTACCTGAAACTGTTTACACACTTTGAAGATGAAAGAAACATACACTTAAATTTATTGAATCCAGTTACTGTTGAATCTAATCTAAATGATACGTTTGAGCCAGAATGCCTAATATTCTCAATTTATAAACTAAATTATAGTTAACCATAAATTGATCCAGGCTATCACTTAACTTTCTCTCCTGTTTAGGTCTTATATCTTCATCACCGGAGTACTGGACAGCAATAAAGTGTTGTTGCTTCATCCATAACCACCACTGATACTATACTCAGAGTTCAAAAAAAAAGAAAGGACCCATGTCTACAAACAGCAAATGCAAATGCATAAGTTCTGGAAGAACAAATATCATGCACCCTTAGGTACAATTTACTTCCTTTAGGTCAAGAGAAATCTAATATTTAAATTTATTTTTCTTCAATCTCCCCTTTTTGTTACCCTATGACAGCTTTTGGTTCTTATATTTTGCTCTGCATGCTGAACTTCACTCTATCAAATTGCTGAGAAAGCCTAGTACAAAGCACCAGCAAATGTCAACAATGAGATACGTACTGGCAGACAGTGTTTTGAAAAGCAGCTAATTACAAGAGTCTACCTTTCATTCAATCTGTAACTGCAAGGTAGAATGGAGGACAGGTGGGTATTTCGAGCTCTGTTAAGCACTAAAGTTTTTAAGTGTCTCTCTGGATATGGATTTGGATTAATGGCTGATGCATCGTCAGTTGCTTTGAAATCTTGTAAAATTCCATAAACAACACAGCCAACCTTCTAAAAAAATTCTCCTTTGTACTTTTCTTTATCAGTAGCTAACACAGAGTTGTTTCTAATTAAACTACAGCACGGGGAATAAAAAAGAAACAACATAAATGGATGCAGCAATGAACTGGACTATTGGATAAAAAGCAACCTTGGAAAAAAAAAAAGGCAGAAAGCAGAAAAGAGGGGATAAAGGATGCACGCACCATTGCTAGAAGAAATACAATTATACAGCCACAGGCAGCCCTCGTTTTGTATGAAGTCATCTGTAATTCTAGCACTGGCTCAGCAAAAGGGCTTATCTTTGATAAAAACAACCTGATCTGGAACTTTTTAGCTTGGACTTAGCCAATTTTTACAGTATATTCAGGAAAAGCTGAGAGCAAAATTTTAGAATTTCACAAACTGAGGGGACTTGGTAGCTCGACAATGTAACATGTTGTTACTTACACTGACCTTGAAATCTAGGACATGAGCTTTTATTATTCCAGCAGATTCCACACCAAAGAATAAGAAAATCTTCAATTCTTCCACAGAAAGTAATTCTTGGAATAATCCATAGCATCATGAAGGAGGTAAAGGATCATAGTACGCTTAGAGAATATAAATACAATATTTAACTTTTTGCTCATGAAGCCTAATAACCTCAAATCCAAAACCAAGCAAGATTCTTCCAGAGAGGAAGCCTTAATGGAGCTTGTCAAGTGTTATTTAATATCACTGCTCAGCTTCCTGCTCATTGCAATATAAATCACCCATTTTGTGATTTCTAAGTGCAGTTTATTCAAGCAAGGACCAAGTACGAAGCGGGGAATAGCACACACAAGTACACTAGTGAAAATACTGATCTGTTTTCAGGCAGAAGTGTGTGGTGCCTGCTGTGCTCACACAGTGCCTAGAGGCATTGTTTAACACATGCATTGGAATAAAAAGTGAAAGACCACCAATATGAATGATCTGTGTCCAAATCAAGTTCAGTGCTAAGGCAAAGGCAACTTTTAGCTCTGTTAGTCTCTCTGAAACAAATGAAAGCTAAGCAAGAGAGTTTGAAAAACTGTACAACAGCCTTGTTGGCTCAGACAGCTAGAACTTGGACAGACACTGGATATCCTTAACTTCTCCATTCACCAGGTGGAGAGTTTTGTCCCTGTAGCTCTTCTGCCAAAAATGCTCAAGTGATAGCTTCTTACTTATTTCAGGTCACATAAACTCAGCTGGCCTGGACTGAAGCAGGTTAAGAAAAATTATTAATTCTTCATAGGAAGACTACATGAATGGCAACCTTTACAGAAAGAGAGGATAAACTTAGGAACATTTTCAAGCCACCAGTTATTTGCAAAGGTGATCATAAATCCATGGCCTCAGTCAACTAAGGAGATTAAACTTGTCTCTTGCTGTTCATATTCTTGTCCATGTAAGTTCCATCTATACATAAAACAACTAATTACAGAAACATAAGGCAATCCTCCAACCCTCAAATTCAATTCAGCCAGCTACACATACACACATAAGGATTGCTGACTGCAGAGAATGAGCCTACACTCCTGGGAATAGTGACAACTTCTCTCACTGTATACAGAGTGGGAGTTGGCAGCTTCTCAGGTGTTGTTGAAGTTAACAGCATCACCACCATACCTTCTTACTCTCAGCTGGGGTCATCAGCAGCCCAAATTATTGAACAAGAAATATGCTAGGAAAGGAGGAGTACTGACAAAGAAGATACTAATAAAAGTATCTTGGAGCTGTAAGACATTACAAGAGCTATGCGATTGCACAGCATGTTCCCAGTAGGGCAGTGTAACCATGTGGGCTGGCTCGTCAGGGAGATGTTTCATCTTTACTTTAGTCCTCAAAAACATCACGGGTTAACATATGAGGCTTCCAAATGCTCACCATAGTTCAAGGAATCAGACTTCTAAAGAAATGAGGAGCAAATTAGATATCCTCTTGAATTTAATCCTGAAGCTCAGCTGTTTTAGTCAACCTATAGTTCTAAGAAAGGTTTTCTCTCCAGCTTTTTGTTTTCCAGTCAGCAAAATATTTCATTGATCTCCTTCAGCAAAATGTTATCTACTGTTAAAATTGTCTAATATCTATAGGGCACTCTGTGATAGCACTTACTACTAATATCCATGAGAAGATGACAAAACTTGCACCTAAAAACATGGCTTCCTCTCTGTATTGAAGGGAAAAGACCCAGTACTGAAACAGGCACAACAGAATTTAACAATACTACTAACCAAAGGGAAAGAAGACAACAGGAAGCAACAGAAAACTAATGTATGTCAACAACATTAAAATGGAATATATTCAAACAAAGGTCCAAAACAATGCACTCTGGGAAAAAAAAAAACAAATCAGAAGAGATCAGACCACTGTAATGGAAGCTGTTTGGATGAGAACTGGAAATTTTTCTCTATTTTGAATGCTAGTGAAGCACATGATTGAATTTCAGTGGTTAACTTCATTACTGGGAGAAAACAGGATGATTGCCGAGTTACAGCTTTATCCTCAGCCCAGTTCATGGCTAAAGTATAAGTGTTAACGAAAGACATTTGCAACTGGAAAGATTTAGAATGTGTTAGAAGAGCTTCAAAAGTCTTGTACCATGTGATTGAGAAATGAAAGGAATACAAGCCTGACCCACAGATATACAAAATAAAAAAGAGAATATAGATTTGGTGTTGAACAAAAGCAATTTTTGACAAGAAGGGGAGAAATATTTCTACCCAGCACATAATTAACCTGTGGCAATTTTTCCTGAAGGCATTATTAAGACCAAAAGTTTAGCAAGATTCAAAAAGGATTTAGACATTTATATGCATAATGAGAACATCCACAGCTACATTAGATGAGATTAAAAAAAAACATGAGATATCAACCCTGATGCTCCAGTGAATAAGTCAACTTCTCTCTAAAAGGCATTAGAAAGAATGTTTCCCAACAGGCAAACTGCTCCAGAATTACCCATTATGATGCTTCCTTCACTTACCCTTGAAGGAGCTGGTGCTGAGCACTCAGAGTCCAATTACTAAAAAAGGCACACTTTGGCCATTTCTATGTTTCAAGTAAAAAAAAAAATAGGTATTATTACACAATCCAATTAAGCACACGTGATAATGAGCTCAGGATTTGAATGACTGGATGACAGCTTTGTCTTTACAGAAAACTGTTTGTGTACACCTTTCTTTAAAATCATATTTGGCATTTGACACTACATCTTAGTCTCTGGGCCAGTGCTTCTGTAAAACACACAGATAATTCCACGTGCTGTGGATATTCCCGTCAATGCACCTAAATTCTGCTTTCCTGCAGCTTACCACTCAGTGAAATGTGACAACAGTCCTCATGACATCTGCAATGGGTAAGATGAGACCCTTTCAGTAGCACCATTAAAATTTACTGTACCCTAAGGTCATGCTTTACTAAGTTTCCCAGCAGCCTGCTCTCCTGATGTTCTCTCATGTTACATCATTTTCCCATTCTTCTCAAATCTTAATGAATACAAAGACCTTCAAGTTGTCCCAAAAGATAATCTCTTCGCAACAGCTTATCTAGATTGTGGGAATACCTTTCAAAAGTTAACCAAGATTCTCAAAAAATAACCAGAAAATGGGACACTTTGATGTTCTTCTATTCCATAACCTACACTTAGCTGCAAAAATGCTTGTACACAACCTCAACACGTGACACTCACATGAAAGGAGCAATATGTGGAGCTAGACAGTTCACTAAAACATCCTAAATCCTGAAGCGGATGATGAGAAAGAGTTGCAAAATTAAAGTGGATTGCAGTCCTGGTTTGAAGAACTGTTTCTGGACTCTGTGCTATGATCATTCAGTGCAAGATACAAGTACAGCTCTCAGATTAAGGACCAAATTCCCCACAGCTGAGTATCTTAAATATTATGTTGACAAAACATACTCAAAGGGTGAACTAACACATTGTTAAAGCTGCTCTACTGTTCAGAAAAAGGAATAGAAAGCCAGAAGACTGTCTCCTAACCTTAACCCTTTCTTCATTTTACATGGTCTAATAGTGATAAGACAAGGGGGAATGGCTTTAAACTAAAAATGGAAATTTAGGTTATATATTAGGAAGAAATTCTTTACTTGGAGGGTGGTGAGGCATTTGAATAAGGTTGCCCACAGATGTTGCGGTTACCTCATCCCTGGAAGTGTTTAAGACCAGGCTGGATGGGGCCCTGGGCAGCCTGACCTGGTGGGTGGCAGCCCTGCTCATGGCAGAGGAGTTGGAATTGGGTGATCATTAAGGTCCCTTCCAACCTAAGCCATTCTACAATTCCAGTGCAGAGAACCAATGATTGGCATTCTTCCATGAGAAAAGTGTGTTCCTAAACTCAACAGCAAGGTGAACTGGACTTCCCCACATTAAAGGCAAATGCTATTAAGGCTGTCTGCCTTATGGAAAAGCCATTATCTCTACCTAACCTGGCTGTTTCTGGCAATGCTAACTGCCACTATGTTTTGTGTAAAGCAGAAAACTAGATCTTCCAACTACACATTTGTTTTGTTAGCAACATGACCAGGCTCCTCAGAAAATAACAACAGTAGAAGAATTTAACTGCAGAGACGGACTGTTTAGCACAGATGGGATAGTACTGTGCTGCTCAGAGCTGAAAACATTTATCAGGACAAAGACAATCAAAGAATTTCTGGATGCTCAGAGAGCTTTACAAGAACTAACAGACTTAAGGGACTAGGTGAAGGTTTGAGGCGTTTTCTGACTTACTTGACTAGCTCCCAATTATATTTTCTAGATACAAATAAACTGACACTTAGCAATCAATAGAGTGGGAATCGCACTTTCGGAGGTCATGCCAGACCACAAGTGAAAAGACAACATCCTTTGTCTGCTACTTTTATAAGAAAGTCAATGAGAGAACATCACTGAATTTGAATATAGATATAAATGCATAGAATATCCCCTTGGATCTTCTCCAAACACGTGCTTATATTTTCACCATATGCCGAAGACACCTAATCTGAATTAGAGGGGAAAAAAAAAAAGTATTTCTTTTATAAGAATCTGGCATGCATACAAAATGAGAAATGCTGTATTTTTATAGATCACATTTTAATTTAATGTAAATAATTCAACTGTGCTGAAAATGACTGGCATTTTTCAAGTGTATAAAAAGAACTGCCTGACTATAGATATCAGCAAATGATATAAACGCAAAGAAAAAACCTTTACAACTTCCAGAAGGAAA
Organism: Penelope pileata; assembly: GCA_013396635.1. Lineage (NCBI taxonomy): Eukaryota > Metazoa > Chordata > Aves > Galliformes > Cracidae > Penelope > Penelope pileata. The sequence goes on along the minus strand of WBMW01005992.1, from coordinate 1,036,795 downwards.
CTTCAGACTATATGGACTGTTCCACATTTGCAATTGTGCAATGTCAGAGGTTATCACGCAGTGTGCAGCACATATTTTGAAGACCTATTGTTTGCACAGTAAGTAGAAAAGCTTGCTTTAATTTTTAAAAAACTTTAATGGCAGAACGTGTGCTTGACCATATTGTCTGGATTTCACTTACACTTGGCTCAAGCTATTTTAACATCAGGCATCAGAGGGTTTTTTTTGTTTGTTTCTGTTGTTAGTAGGGTTTGGTTTTTTTTCCTTTTTCCCAGTAAAAAATAACAATATAACAGCAAAGCAAATATCTTCACTGACAGCTCAAGGTCATCCCTAGAGGCTTCTCATTCTAAATAAGTCTGTGAGTATAGTTAGATGGAAGTGCAGTTATTACAGATGCAAACTGGATGCAACCAATCATTGGTGCAGGCCGCCAGCTCAAAAGGCAATAGTTTTAAATAAATAAGTTATTTTACATTTATCTTAATTAAAGGATCTAAGATTTCTTGTATCATCCCTAATCTTGTTACGTTAACAGCTGATTGGACAAGAATTACTTTTTGTTTGGTCAAACTTAGACAACCACATGTGACTTTCAGTAACATGTTATGGATTTGTCTGTATTTCACTGTGAGCATAAAAGACATTTTCCTATATCAGCAGTAAGGTTGTTCCATTAACCTGAGGCTGTAAAATATACGTAACATATACGGGTACTCGATACAATCAGATGGGCTACACTGATGAGCTTCTGTAGCAGATGTCTTTTTTTATTTTTCTGAAACAACATAGCTGCTGCGATAGCTAAAATTTGTAATAAAAAATGTAGCATACATTCCTGAGAGATTATCTACCAACCACTACAGTTCAAACAGTCTAGGATGCTGGATGCTCAGAGCCCCTAGCTGAATCCAGATTCAAAATTTACAGCAAGCTTCCATATTTATAATTAATGACAATACTAATTACCAATATACAGGCACACACACTATCTCCTTTTGAGTTAAATATGAATATATAGCCACAGGTTGTTTCTTGAGCTTATCCCTAACATATTCTTTTTAATGCAGAGGGCATAAAACTCTCATTAACAATAATTGGATTTAGAAGCAGAAATCCCAGGAAGTTTGTGTTGTCTCATTAGATATTAACCAGAAATACTGTTAAATATTCTGTTTGTGCATTGTCAGAACTCTGAAATCTTTTTTTTTAAATCTTTCAAATTAACACCTCTATGCATAAGTCATTTAGAGCCAAATGAAAGCTCCTGCAATTCTAGAAACCATACTTGTAGCTCCCCCAAGGATACAGCCTTCCCACTAAACTGTAGAGTTACAAGAAAACAGCCCTACAACACCTACATCTGCTACTGCACAGATAATTAAACTCCACCACAGTTTATAGGCCTAAAAGTTCCAGACATTATCATCTCTCCTCAAAATTCTCACCATTTAGGAGCTCAGAAGGTGCTGGCAGAGCTCTGCTTCGCAACACACAAGGATGTAAGGAAACAATTGATCACAGCATGAGCTGACTTTTGAGCACCTGATGAAGAGATGTGGTTGGCCCCGGGAGCACAGACAGACTATTCACACCTGTGCTCCTCTGTGACTGCAAGGGGTGGGCCTGGGTGGGGTTGCCCCAGGCTTAGATAAGGGCCAGCCAGGCAACACTCCAATTAGAAAGGATGAGAGAGTACCAGCACCACAAAGAAGGGGTACAAACTGGAACAGAGTTGGAAGTACAAGAGAGAAGGTGGCAGCAGCAGATGTGGAGCGGAGCTTCCAGGTAGGACTATGGGGGTAGTTGGATGAGATAAATGGCGTAGCTCTGAGAGTTTGGACTTTTTCCCTTGCAAAGGTCCTGAATGTGGCAATACTTTTTGCTTACACACAAAATCATGTATTTGGCTCTTCATTGAAGGAAATATGGACAAGCTGATAGAATTCACCTTAGGGTTCAAGTAAAGAAGCTGAAAGAACTGTAGTCTTCTCTCAAGCCACAATCCTCCCTGCAAGTAGTTTACAGCTCCATCAGAAAACTTTCTGTTCAGATAGAGATCTTTCTGAGTGTCTCAAAGCACAATTCGTTATATTGCCAATATCAGGATAAAATCTTCAGTAGTAGCTTAAGCTCATCTCCTGAAGCCAGTCAAAGTATTGCTGCAGACTCCAGTAGAAGTATAGTTATGCCCATTGTAAACACATAAGCAAATTTGACCCATTATGACAACTCGAATATCCAAAACAGGAGAAGGGGAAAACATGGAGACTTAGCTGTTTATAGTAAGATTCACACGGGGCCTTCTTAACTTTTGCTGCTTTAATAATTACTGCCTGATGGTTGCAAATCCTTTCAACTGCCACTCCTAACTGAGAGATGGTGCATAGTTGTTTGTTCAAAAAAGCAACTGCATCCTTAGATTGATTGTTTTTGTGAGCAGGTTGTTTAGCAGTAAATAAAATACTAAGAGATATTTGAGTAAATGATTGCCTAGAGCCTATCACCATAGGGATGCAAAGTAAGTTCAAAACAAAGGTGTAGTTGAAGAGACAAAGCACCTATATAAGTTCTCACGCTAAACTACAGTCCCCTCCTACCACAGTTGTTAATTCAGAGAATATATATCATGTCACTTTTCCAAAAAAAACTTTTTCTACAGGATGCAAGTATCTCAAAAGAGAATAACTGCCAGTCTCCTAATGAAAGTAGCAGTTGCTTACAAAATTTTGTTGCAAACTTAAGAAAGAAAAAGGATCAAGCTAGCAAGCACTATCCTTTTATTGCCATTTCATTGCTTGATTGGTCAAAACTGACAGTGTGATTTATCATCTTCACTTCATCTGTTAGGGTTAAACCTTTCCAAAATGCTGCAGAACTGTGAAGGACACTACTTCTAACCTTCTTCCAGTAATTCATTTGTAATTTGGTATAGCAGGAGGTGCTTCCCCTCCACACCGCTGCATTACACCAAATCCTTTGACAATGTTCTTATTACTTTATGGCACAACCAAACCTCTGTTAATTAACCCTATGATCTTAATATTTAAGTCCTCAAGAATATTAGATAAGAAGAAACTATATTCATGTGTACACATACGCAAAAGTGAGGTATAAAAATCACACACAAGAACAAAGAAGGAATAACAGCTTCTTGGGGCTTATTTCTGTTGATAGCAATGATAAATCTTCTGCTAGACCTGATGTGATATTTTGATACTTAGATTTTAGTGCTACTGAAGAGTTCTGATGCATTTAACAACAGAAGACGTTTGCAGGACATTGTTCACAATTTTTTCAAGTCTCCAGTAGCTACTTGGTTCAACCCCACAAGCTACCAAGTGATTACTGATACTTCTACATGCTTTCAGCATCTCTTGACTTCAAGCAGGCATGAGAAGTATACAGGGCTTATAGAAGCTGACTTTGCAATCGAAGTCCTTGAAAAATAAGCACTTTCTGTAGAGAGAGGTTCCCTAGACTCTCTCTGCAAAGTTAGCTATTAATTGTCTTTATTTTGACATGTTTCTGTTTGGAGAGTACCAACATCTCCCCTGTGATGCCATCAGTTCCTCAGATGAGGTGTATAGCTATGCGTTGTTTTGGAGTTTCCCAGAAACAGAATACATGCATTTCTCAGCTCAAACAAAATTGTAGCTTATATAATTGTTGTGGTTTGACCCAGCAGATAGCTAAGTCCCACACAGTCATTCACTCATCCTCCCAACCCCCAGTGGCCAGTGGGATGGGGGAGAGAGTTAGGAGAAAATACAGTAGAACTCGTAGGTTGGGATAAAAGCTGTTTACTAAGACAGCAAAGGAAGTAAAAGCAATAACAGTAATTATATATATACACACACAGAAAGAAATAAATGATACACAAGGCAGGGGCTCACTGTCTACTGACCGATGCTCAGCCAGTCCCCAGGCAGTGGCCCCTTCCCAACTAACTGCCCTTCCTTATATTACGTGATGTCATGTGGTATGGAATATCCCTTTGGTGGGTTTGGATCAGCTGCCCTGTTCCTGTCCCCTCCCAGCTCCCTGATCCCCCCCACCCCAATCTTTTTACTGGAAGAAGATTACAAGAAGCTGAGGTACTGAAATGTCCTTGGCTCTGTTCAATACTGGAGGTGTTATCAGCTTTTTTTTTTTTTCTTCTAGAACCAAAACACAGCCTCACAGAAAAGCAACTTTTGTCTCAGCTAAGAACTAAGACAATAATCAATTAGAAGCAATGAAATGAAGCAGAGCTGCTTGGCACCTATAGTGTGCTTTCTTGCTTTGTCAGCCTGTTATGGTTTGACCCAGCAGATAGATAAGTCCCACACAGTTATTCGCTCACCCTCCCCCCTCCTCAAATGGGATGAGGAAGAGAATTAAGAGAAAAATACAGTAGAACTCATGGGTTGGGATAAATGCTATTTACTAAGATAGTAAAGAAAGTAAAAGAAATACCAGTAGATATATATATATATATATACACACACACACAGGAGAAAAAAAAAGATACGCAGAGGAGCAAGGGCTCACAGCCAGCAGTGACCCCTCCTCCTGGCTAACCCCTTCCTAAAAGTCACATGACGTCATGTGATGTGGAGTAGCTCTTTGGTCAGTTTGGGTCAGGTGCCCTAGTCCTGTCCCCTCCAGCTCCCAGCTCCTTATGCCCTGCTAACTGCTTCGCTGGCAAAAGAATGAGGAACTGAATGTGTCCTTGGCTCTGTTCAACACTGCCAGATGTTATCAGTTTTGTTTTTCTTCTGAGACCAAAACATAGCTTCATACCAGACACTGTAAGAAAAGTAACTTCTGTTAGAAACTAAGACACTGCCTTAAAGAGACTTCTTCTTCCAGTTCAAAACTGCCTACTGGCTTCTACAGTTTCAGCAGTCCAATTCTTCCTGTCTCTTCCACCCTACATTCAAACTAGCGTGACCTGGTGAGTACTCAGGACTGTATCTGCATTTTTCCATGCAGAAAAAACAAAAGGGAAATGACATATATTACCTCTTATCCACCATGCAGAAGACAAGTACAGAATGGTCTCCACTACACAACTCCCCAACGTTTTTACCAAAAGCATCTAATCCATGGAAACAGATTACACAAAAAACATATGTGGCATATGCAGTATAATATTACATCCTAACATTTCCTCCAGACAACGTGCCTCACCTTAAGACACAACTTCTTGTAACACTTCACAGTCCAAGCATCCTAATACAACTGCAGGGTCATTCCTCTGGAACTGCAGACTCTGCATAACTGATGTATCAGAAACTATTGACAAGCTCATCATGCTTTGTGTAGTGATTCCTTCACACAAACCACATCCATGAAGAGAAATAAACATATATACTTTTAAATTAATGTTATATTGCTTGAAGTTGCAAATATTGGTATATAAAAGGTTTTGTTGTTATTCTCTTATTTGTATATTGGAAGTCTAAAGGGTAGCATTTCCTGTCCTCTCAGTACCCTGTTTTATGCTCTTAATAATAGTGTCACATTTTCTGTTGCAGGTGAAAACCACACACCAGCTAAAAATATTTTACAGTTACACTGAAAGTCTCCAAGAGCTATGATCAAATCTGTATTTGTTCCTGCATAAAACAACTAAAATAAAGCATGTAGGGATGTATACATAATGTTCTTAACTCTATCAACTAGACAAGAAACAGAAGTACAATATTGAATCCCAAATTTTGCTAGAAATGTCATATTAGTTCACTTTTTACTTCTGTAATTCCTATGTTCTTTCAAACTATGGCTTTTGAAAAAAGCAGAGTCTTGTGATGATCTTTACACAGAACCTAACACAACATACCAAGAGTTTGGTTGTGGATTCTAGGAAATTACTGAACCATGGCAGCACTCAGGTATGCGCCTGCTAATCAGAACTTACATGCACATGTACATATGTTAAAAAAAAAAAAAAACCTCTTTTACTCTATTGTATCTACAACAAACAGCTGCTTAACAGAGCTACATTTACTCTGTACTGTCAAGCTGAGGAAACTGAGAAAAAGCATTTTGTAGTCCTTATTTGTCAACTTTTTGTCATCTCAAACACTCACTTCTATTTATTCATGCTTACCATAACTACTTCTAAATTCTGCTGCATCTCTAATGTTACTGTAACAATTCTCAGGAGCTAGTCCTTTCTCTCTAGGAAGCAACATCAGACATACTTGTTAGTTTTTCCAAGTCTGTGTACTTTGCTCTCTTGAGGACTTTGTGCACTTACTGATCTGTGGATCTTACAATATCCACTTGCTGGTCGACATTCCTGTATGCTTCTAATCAAAAGCACAGATTTCCACGCCCTGACTGCATATGGGCTGTTTTGCATTCTCTTTAGTTATTTAACCCTCAGATCTACAATATCAATTCTATTGACAGCACCTGAAAAACAACGTATTCCAGATCTGAACTAACTTTTATCATCCCCACGTCTCAGTGTCAGCATAGCATTCCAAGTTGCAAGTAAGGTGAAACTTTTTGAATTTTCTTTATGACTGTTTTTTTTTCAAATATTGTAGCAACAGAAGTTCATTCATTTGAGAGACTGAATCCTCTGCCAGTGAATCTGCCAGTGAAAAGACAGCACATCTTAGAAACACAGGGCATCTTTTACATATAACAAGTATTTTACAAGAGAAGTCACTAAGGGAGGTCACCAAGAGCTAAAGACCCATCACTTCCATACTGAACTGGTATTGCTTTCTTCCCTTTCACCTCCCCAAAAGGGCTGGTGCTGGTCCAAAACAAATGTGCTCATTTTTTTTTCTTAAAAGTCTTTCTGAAGCTGTAGGAATGTGTCAATATCTTTAAACTTTTTTAAACATTCCCTATCAAATGCTACTTAAAATTCTAAGGTTTTACATACTTAGTTCTAAAAGAAGAAAACATTTAAAAAAAAAAAAAAGAAAAAAGGAGCACTTAAATTTAAAAAATTGAGCTTGGATTTCTGAAAGGCAACTTCTGATTTTAAGAATAGGGTAGTTTTTATCCCAATTCCAGAAAAGTAAACTCTATGAACCTTTCATTTTTATTTATGCATTTATTTACAGAGAAAAATACTTCCCTTCAGGTACACTGATCTGCTCTTGAGAGAGAGAGAGAGAGAGAGAGAGAGAATGCCTGTAGTTGGCCATTTTTAAAGCGCGTATCATCAAGTCATTTTAAAACCATTTCATCGCATGACTGCTCATCCCAGGTCTGACTGAGACTACACACAACTCCCGCTAACCTATCTGCTCTTCCAGCTGCAACAAAATTTGGAAATACCATCTTATAAGAAATCTTTTGGTTTCAACTTCATAACTTCATACTTGCACCTGAGAGGAGTAAATTAGTTTGCAATTTTATGCAAACGCACACAGACTTTGGTTTTGGATGTATCTAGAACACTATATTGAAGGTTTGTACACTTCTGTGAAAACCTATGTCACTCTGACTCCAATCTTTTTATGCTTTTTCAGAAGCCCAGGTATATGGAAAAGTTTGCTGTTAGCATAAGCTTCCTAGAGAAGCTAAGCCTTCTTATCCCCTTAAGACATTGCCAGTGCTTAGAGCTTGCATATTTTACTGAGGGCTAGACAATGTCACTAGGACACAGCCTGGAGCAGCATGCTTCTGCACTGGAGCATTCTACAAGAATGACTGCAAATTAGTCAGAGGCAATTCCATCTTGCTTCCCTGTTGTTGTAGACAGAAAGTGATTAGCTGCTGGCCTATACCAGCAGCAAATCATTAACCCTCCTGCCCCCAAACATTAGCTCAGCTGTGCTGGCCACTGAATTGCAAAGAACAGAAATATGTCTTTGTCCACCTTCCGCTTCCTTTCGTCTAGAGAATCACCATACATATACTTTCCTTGACTCCTGAATATCTAGGAAGTCTTCTTGAGAGGACTAGGAAGGATTTGGATTTGCTCAGATGTCATATACAAATCACAGTATAGTCCTGGGTGACTGCAAAAGCTTTCCAGTGTTCCTGAAAAGGGAAAACTGCCTACATATGTGCTGTGGTTCCTGTACATCATTATATTGTGACAAGTCTCCAGGCAAAAAGGAGATTACAAATCTGGAACAGGATCGGGACTTGGGTTTTATAACCACTGTCTTGGATTATCTTTATTATACGTTACCCAGCTAGATCAGGTTTTGTTAAATAGTGTTTTTGACTCTATTCAATAAAGGCAATGCTTGCCTTTTAACCTAGACATCATGAAGACATTCCACAAGCCTAACTTTGAGAAATATTTTATCAAAGTATTTCCTTCAATATTCCCATTACATGATCTTGAAATACATGTTATAAGAACAATTTTTTTTTTCCACAGCTATCAGCCTAGCAGCAAAGTAGGACAAACGCATTCATCTAACTCAATGGGCCAAACATAAAAATATAAGCCTTTCACAAATGCTTGCAAGAAATTATGCTTTATCATTTGAAAGATGGAGTCATTGCATTGACATTACAGTCTGTGCATTAGATCAGACAGCAAATGAGATATTGATAGAACTATTTTGAACACTCAATAAGCTTTCTAATGATTGATAGCTTTAAGCTGACTCTGGTAATATCTATGTCTGCACTAGGAAACTAGAGATTGAAACTGTAATGCAATATTCTCTTTGTGGAATTCATAAACATAACTCAAATTTAGGCTGTGGCTCCAGTAGTGGAATTTGTATGGTGCTCTTTCTTCACAGCAGAAGGCAAGAATGACAACAACTTTCACTTATTTTAATATTTCCATCTAAATCTAATCAAATGAGTGTCTCACAGAATTAGAACAGGGAGGGGAAAGACATGGGAGACACAGCAAAAGAATAATCTAAGGAACCAGAACTTCTCCATGGGCATTGTGTTTAAAACATCCTGCAGGTTAATCCCATTGATGTCAGCAGAAATTAGAACATTCTGAAACTGGACAATCTGAGTAAAGAAGCAAGGTTTTCCCCTATGTTGTTTTCTGCACTGTATTCAAAAATAAAGTAGCCATTAAGGAGGGTAAAAAGCAGCAGAGGAGAAAACATGGCTATGACTTCTAAGAACTATATTTGATAATTATCAAAGTGATCTTAAAGTAGATGGATTTTCAAAAATCCACCCTCTCACCATAAGATTCATCCTTTCATCTCAGAAGAATCCAAAAAGGAACTACTAAAAACATTCCTTGCATTTTTAGATTTTTTTTCTTTATTTCTTTTAGCAGAAAAATGAAGAAGGAATTTTATTTCCCTAACCTTTATCTAACAGCTAATGAAATTAATGACACCATATTCACCTTAATTTAAATTTCCAAGTTCCAAGCTTATGGCAATGCTCTGAGAAAACCATACCTTTGGAGTAAATTACAGGTGTGCATGTACATGGTTATCAACTAAGTTTCCATTCACTTTCTTCCAAAACAGGGAATAGAGCAATGGTGGAAGAAGCAGACTGAAAATCTTATAATTTGTAAACAATCATTTCCCCTTCCAATCTTATTGAAGGACTATTCACTGGGGTATTGGCTTATGCTTGCAAGAGGCTTGCAACCAGATATCAGTAAAACAAAATACATTAAGATTCTCTACAGTCGAGAGAAAGTCCGTAAGGAATACTCGATCAAATTAACTGTTAAAATCTCATCTGTATCAGAGTGCAAGTATGAATGTAACTTTAATTGCCATTAAGATCAGTGATGCTTCAGCACCCTCAGGCGTATTGCCTTTCTGCCCTCTATGCACCTGAAATGCATGCATCCCTGTCCCCTCCTACACAGCGCAATCAATAAAAGTGTGTGAATAGTTAGGGATTCTCTTTGGAATCCCTGGCTGTCAGCAGAGGTAGCTCTTCTTTCACTTACTTGCTATTATGCCAGTGTGAGCCCACAGTCATCCATAAAGCTGCTCTTGATTTATGCAGACGTGTGAGATCAGGATCCGTACCTAAAATGAACACATTGCAGCACTTGTAGATTTATTGTCATAATCCACTCAGCCACTCAACCAAAACTTCCTTCACTGCTAGTATTCTGTCCCAAGAAAGTGCTACCCTTTTCCACTGCAGTGCTTCAATCAGGTGTTTAACATCCATTTCATGGTAATCTACTTGCTTTCTCTCTTCTTTCTATAAATGCTATGCCTGAACTCTGGTGTTTTGATTTCGTTAATCATCTCTAAAGTGAACTTCATGGTGTCTAGACAAAAATTGCCCATTTTTAATTTATATTGTTCAGGCGCGTGAGGAAAACTTTGAAATGATAGTTCACGGTACAGTTGCAAGGTGTTCAAACTGTGGAGATACAATGTGGCAGAGTATACTAAGTAGCAGTAGGATGAGAAGCGCATTACATGTTGATGAAGTAATTTAAGACAAACAGTAAGTGCAATAAAGGCTTTGAAAGCTAACTTAGGTTGTGCCGTTTGCTTGTTTTTATCATAGTGGCTGCTTGATCTAATAAAAAAATTGATGAACAAGTAGGCATTGCAGTCTACTAAGAAATCATGTCCTGAGCAAGGAAATAAAAGTATCAAACATACTTCATTCTGACACCTGCATACCACAACAGAAACAACTTGAGAATGAGAAGGATTCTCAAATTATATAAAGAAAAAAATAGGTAAAGTTGAAAAGAAGAAAATCTACCCAAATGGGTAAGTGTCATTTTTCAAGTTGAAAGTCGGAAATGACTTTGGCTAAGCTTTGGTTGTTACAAATAGTTTAAGGTGCCCATATCATGTGCATTGTGATGATTATTAGTATAAAAATCTGGCTTTTTGCATTGTTGGGAAACAGTTCTGTACCTAGTACTGGCCTTTAATTTTTTTTTTTTTTTTTAATGTCTACAGACTGGAAAAAATAGAATCATAGAATCTTAGAATTATTAAGGTTGGAAAAGATCTCTAAGATCAGATAGTTCAACTGCCAATGCATCACCAACATGCCCACTAAACCATGTCCATAAGCACCACATCAACAAGTTTCTTGAACACGTCCAGGGACAATGATTCCACCATTTCCACATAATTTGGAAAGGGGAAGAAAAACGGCTATAATGGGCCATCAGTCTTAAAATGACTCATTCCCCCCAGAAGGTTACTGGTGTGCATTTAAATATGTATTTAGAATGTACAGCAGTGAAAATTTGATGAAAATGTTCAAGAGCAATCCTCCAAAAAATTTATCTTGGCATACTGCAAGCTGGAGGGAAGTAAGAGTTTGCGCTCTTTGTTGAAGCATGCTGGTTACATAACAAGGCCTTAAAAGGAAATTGTTTCTGATTGCCCAAAATCTGCTTCTGACTACAAAGCTCTTTACATGAGTTAAATTGAGTTAAGATCTATGTATGAAAAACTACTTTTTGATATAGCTGGGCACTGGAAACACAACTGGCTGTAGCTAGAATTCACTAGCTCAGCCGAGGTCTAATTCTAGTACTAGAGCTCAGTGCAAGCTCCTTCTTTCTGTTTTAACTTTGGGAGAAATTAAGCAAGTTTGGCCAATTTGCAGCCATTACAAAAGGAATGGTCCATTCATCCACAACAAATGAGACTCTTTGCCTGCCTTGCATGTTATGTGACCACGAAGAGACGTGCACTCCTGACATGAGACATGTCATAGTCTTCAGTTCAGCTGCATTTGATATTTTATATACAGAAAGAGAAGAGAGATCTCCTTGCTTTAAGGTTTGACAGCAAACTGAAGCAAAATGACTGGTCTGCTTAGCGTCACAATACATGTAGCCTTTAACATACTTCAAACCTCTGAAAGTGAGCTTCACAGATCAGTTTTGTGACATCCTACTTAAATGGCAAAAACATTATATAAAATTTCACAACCTTGTGAAACTCACTAACAGAAGTTATACGTTAGAAACTACTTAGATTCAAAGAAGAGAGACAAGAAGTTCAAATAGTTACTAAATAAATCACAGCTACTTCCAGACTAGCAAGTTTCCTGAACACAAAATGTCAATGAGGCTAAAAGTATATGAAGGAGAAGTATCCTTGCCCTAGTCTAACCCTTCACAGCAACTACTGTGAAGGGTCTTTGGTGTGACTCGCTTAGAAATTCTTGTTTTATATTAACACAAACTAATGTTTATCTAAGCTCTAGCTACTTGAGAGTTGTGCAAGAATATGAAACTTCTGCTCAGTAGTGTTAAATGGCATAGTGGACTACTATACGTGGTAACTATATTGGAATAGGATGTAAAATTAATGATACAATGTAATGCACTGTAATGTAATTACCTGACGTTCAAATGGACAAAATTGTGGAAATGCAGGAAGTGTTACTACATAATCTTAGCTTCAAATCTCTTCAGCTCATATCAGTAATGGCATAGCAGCATTGGAGGAAATTCAGGAAACGCAGGAGCTTGGAGAAGGCTGAGCTCTGCGTGCTTTGGAGCACGGCCACCGCAGGTGCCATCTGCCCACTCGCAGCTGTCCGAAACAAAGACCCGGCACTTCTCCTTCCCACTACAACCTTGAAAGCATCTCGGTTAAGTTTTTCTTTCTCTTTTTTGTTGTATGTTACTTGGATACAGCAGAAAGAGCACAACATGTGCCTTGAGCACAAACAGCAAGGAGATGGGCAAAGATTTTTTCTCCCCTCTCTCCTCCCATTTCCTTGTACAAAGGGCATTTGGCCAATGCACTGACAGCTTCTCCTGGAGCAAATCCTCGCCAGGGCCTTGTACAGACTAGGGGTGTCCATTAAAATCCCTTTCCAGAGCCCACGCAGGGGTAACATCGGCGGCTTTTCACGGATTTTTGCACCCGGAGCAGGCGAGGCCTGAGAGATGCCGTGTCGAGGGCTCGTTCCCACGGCAACGCCGCCGGCGGCCACGCGCGCGGTCGTGGCATGGCACCTGGTGTCGGGATGCGGCGGCCTCGCGCCGCCTCTGTGAGGCGCTGGCTTCCCGCCTCAGAGCGCGGCCCCGTGGAGAGCCTGGGGTCAGCGCGGCGGGCTGCTGCTGCCGAAATGAGTGTTCAGAGGCACCCTCACCTCTGCTTGTCCTCGGGGCCAGGCCAGGCTGATGAGCACACTAACAGCTCCTGAACGCCATGGTGGAGTCGATGTGTCACCCTCAGCAAAGGCCTCACCAAGAGCAGAGTGGTGGGTGCTGGTGAAGAGACAGTGCTGCTCTGTGCCTTTCTGCACTCCGTGGCACTGAGCACTTTGTTTTTCACAGTTCCTTGGAAGTACTGCAAACCACACAGATGTTACTCTACTTTTGTCTCTTTTGTTCCTCAAGTAGGAGGGTGCTTCAAAGAAACTCTGTCCCTTTTAATTTGAGTCAAGGCAATTTTTGCTGTGATTTGTCATACTGTTCTCTCAAGAGCAAATTTCAAAATGACTTTTACCTCAGCTTTGAGTGCTCGCAAGGATGACAAAGAGAATGGAGAAGGCCTCCTGCTACTCAAGAATAGCATCTACGTTCAACAAACCTTTTCATACAGTCGTATCTGAAGTATCTTCATCGTTGACATCGCATATGTCACTTATGTGTGTTGTTTCAGTTTATTCTTTGTGCAATTTCAAATATTCTTCATGTAAGACTTCAAGTGTTGGAAGGATTAGATGTGATTTTGGATTCATTCTCATTTCTTTTACATGAACTATCACCTAAGAATTCTGAAATCAGCTCGCAGTGCATTTCAGTCTCATCAGTTTGTTACACTCTCCAGTATTTGGTCATGATCTTTTGTTCACCTCTATTCTTGTGTCTCAGGGAGAAATGTCTGTAAACTGAAGCAAGAGACTTTTTCCATTATTTTGAGACTGCTAAAGAGATGTGAATGACGTTTGCCCAGGATCTGTGTAGGAAGTGGAAGACATTCTTGCTGCATGCCAGCTCTTCTTGGGGAGAAAAGAGACTTTCACAAGCAAAACTCAAAGGTAGGCAATAGCTATCTATGTTTAGGTGATCTGATTTTCAGTAGTGCTGAATGTTCATTGGATTATTCATTGATAATCACGCCTCTGATCCAAGTAGTTAAACATGGATTTTAACACCCTATTTTAGACCCAGACTTTCTAGAACATGATGTGTAGAGCTGGGGAAACCAAGGTACAGTGCAGGAAATAAGAAAATGTAACTGTAGAAGGAAGCATCAGATCTGCTCATATCATGCATTGAATAATACCAGGCTGTTTTAGAGGAGACATTGACATCTTCTGCAAATGCTGTTAGAGGGTACACTTCCAAATACTTGGTTTTTATAAAGGAACATTTGTGAAAAGAAAGAGGTTTTCTTATATAACTCAGACTAATGATTAGTTGGGCCCAAATGGGTGCCTGTTCTGCTTCTTTTGCAGTTATGGTCCTATGTACTACTCTGTGCTAGCTCAGGATCTTGTCTGACTCTATAGTGAACCAGTTTTGTGAACCAAACTAGTAGAAAACTATTCATTTTCTGTGGATTTCCAGTTCAGTTCCCTGAACTGATTCCTTCTTAGTCAAATCCTAAAGCAAGGGAAAGGAGCGTGGAGGGGAGCAGAACTTCCGATTTTTGCAGCAGGTTGTTTGGCTGGCTTAGTTCTAAAATGAAGCCTTCATGCCATAGTAGACATAATTGTTCCTGAAAGCCATAGACTCTTCTGGTACAAATTAGTAAAACCCTACTGAATCTCATTTTTTTCCATCTGTGGTTTTGACTCACATGGTTTGATACCTGTTTCATTTCAGTTCTAGTTGTTCTATTTCCAAGCCAATGTGCAGAAAAGAAATTGGGACAAAAAAATCACTAAAAGTAAAAAAATAAAGAATGTGCAGTTGATTCAGATCAACGTATCTATGTACATAAAATCTGTTATGAGTCTGTATGCTACTTTAAACTGGATACATTGAGTCTGTATGCTCCTTTAGACTGGCCAAAACCAATGCTATTCATACTTGTGGGTTTTTTTTTCTCCTTTCTCCTTTCTCCTTTCTCCTTTCTCCTTTCTCCTTTCTCCTTTCTCCTTTCTCCTTTCTCCTTTCTCCGAAATGGAATAGTGATTCTTCAGACTGTTTGGTAGCTCCTTCCATTCTGTTCCAACCTGCAGGATTTCCATGTAGCCTAAATTTAGACTTACTAAATTTTCAGAATTTAATAAGGCTGCTTTGATAAATCCTCCAGTTACTGAAGTGTATGTGATATCTGAAATGGAGTATTTTGTCAAGCCTTCTGTGACTTTGTTGCTCATCCATCTGCTTTTGCTAAACGTTATTTTCTGAAGGAAACATGTAATATCAGTATACCTGATCACAGAATATTGTCGAGACAAAATGTCTCCACAGTGGCTATTTTGGATCTATGGTGTTTTATGACAAGAAATAGTGTGTATGGGGGAAGTTTGATCTGAGTCCACCTAAATTCTGAGAAAAATAATGGCCCATAAAATGTGTAGAAGTGAGCAACAAATCTGTTTTCAGTCCTTCTGATGTCTCAACAACATATTTTTCTTTTTTTCCTGGGTAAGTTCTTTCCAAACCTAATGTTAAGCTGGAGATGTAAAATTGATACAGAATTTGTGTCTCCATTAAATTATCAAAACACCAGCTCAGACACTGTAAATGTTATCTTTTTGTTTTTGTTTTAACTGCATGGTACAGTAGAGTTTCAAATGGGACAATAGAGCCAAGATTTAAGAGTAGAAAAGTAAATGGATCTCAAATTTATCAGTTTGAAGCAGGTTTCAAATTAGTAAAATACTAGCTATTTAGGAGCAATTTACCTTAGACAAATTAAATGCAACAGAGATTTTTGTAATTGCCAACAAGTTGATTCTATGCTATGATTTCTGTGGCTTTATCAGTTCATCCCTAAGGAAAAGACTGATTGTCCATTTACTTCATTTCTGCTTTATTGTGCCACACATTTTCAAAACTTCATAGAGGGAAATTTGCATTAAGGATACCACCAAGGCACTAGGTATCCTCAGCTCCCCACAAATTCAATAATAGTGGTAAAAGCTCCCCAGAGCACCTAGCAACTTAAAAGGCTTGAGGCCTTAGGCATTGCTGTCGTTTATACCTGGAGAATGCTGCAGATGATGTAAAGATGTAAAATTGGAGGCCTGCTGTATGTTTGGTTTTAAATCACGTTCCTATGCAAATGTACAGTTCTTTTTGCACAGAGCCTTTGCCACTAACAGGGAGCGTGTAGCGACATCAATTTGTACAGCCTCGTGAAGAGCCAGATCAATGTTACCTGTCATGTGTACGATTCCCTGGGCTGCTTCTAAAAGCTAATTTTGATGGTATTACTTAAAAACACCCATTTAGCTTTTGGGTTCCTCTTATTGATTTATTTTTTTTTTCCTAAATGTAGTGCTTGTTTCACCCTAATATGTAAGCGTTTCTTCAAAGTAGATCTATAATAAGGCAGTTTGGACAGCGTGCCTTAGCACTGTCTGCACACTGTTAGTATTGGACTCCCAGGGGCAGCTTGGGTAGTGAACCGCAATAATGAGGTTGATGGTTCATGAAAGGGCTGATGTGACAAATTACTGACCTGTTTTGGAGACTAAGTAAGCGTACCTTTGCCAAAGTCCGTATATCATATTTTTTTTCAGCATAATTCTTGTAGTTTTAAGTACAGTAGTTCCCTGTTGAGTGTTCCATGTGGGAAGCTGATCAAGAAAACAGTTGCAAAATATAATTACTGATGTGATTAGTCAATCCAAAGAAAAAAACACATTGCTCTGTGATTCATAATCTGCACTTGGATCTTGCAATACTTGAGGTCTTCAGAAGTTCTTACATCAGAATACAGATACAGAAGTATCCTACATCTTCAGCTTCACCTGGGAGAGTACTGGAAGGAGCGTGTGTCATAAAATTCATTTCCTCATAACACAGACGTCACTTTTTCACTCTGTTAAAAAATCAATGACATTTGATTAAGCTGCAGCAGTATCTTTCTTTAAGATAATTAATGACACCATATTTCTTGGTCTGTGCTTCATAAGATCTCCCTTAAAGCAAAAAGAAGAGGCTCTTTTCCCAGCTGGAACTTGACTATCGGTTGATAGTTTCAATTTTCTTTTGCTGATTGCTGCTTTTTATCAGTTTAGAGACTTCTCTTATGAGAAAAAATTACAGATTTGCAAAGCCAGTTACCTCTTAACGTTCTAGCTGATTAACTAATTAGACTAGATTTTCTTTCTTTCATTATAAGTAAGATTTTCCTCATGAAGACTCATTTATGAAGCTTGTTTCATTTGGTTTCCCCATTTCTAACATAGGTATTAAAGAATGAAAAGATGGCCAGGCACTTCCACGATGTTCTCGAAAGTCAATCTGTGGATATAATGCCAGTATTCTGGTTTGTGCAAAAATTAAATTGTTTTAAAATTTTTGAGACAACTTCAGTTAGATGTACACATCCAATTGATCTCTGCTTGTAATCAGATCTTCTCAGAAGCACTGTCTGTCTTGAGACACCATAGTTTCCCTCAGTAAGTGGGACTTATACTCTTTTCCCTGATCTTGCTCTTGGTAGAAATACAACAGACCACTTTATTTTCTTTAATATCTCAAGTATTCCAGACTGGCAGTAAAAACAAATTACCTCTCATTTGCCACTCCCCAGGTCTTTGTCAGTTGTAGCACCTTTAATTTTGGTTCATCAACTGGTTTGTGAGGGCACCCAGCAGAATCAGCATCCACACTGTGTTTTGTTTTGTTGTTACTCTTGCTGGTATATTTTAAATGCTTCACTTACGCCTGCAAGGCTTTGGATGGGTGCATTTTTATGAGGGAAAATGTCTCTGTGATATACAATGTGCATTTACATGTGTTCCACAGTAATATGCGGTTCTCAGTAGGAAACACAAAAGCTGTTGTCATACACTTAAAAGTATGATGATTATGCTTAATTTGTCATTTTATTTTTGGAACATTCAGCAAATTGAGCTTCATTGTCCTACTGATGTGGCCGACAGAGAGTTTGCCTTGATGGTCTTTTCTCATTAGCATCATCACTGTCAGTTGTGCTACTTTCATCTTTCCCCATAGCTGTTGCTTCAGCTTTTTTTTTTTTTTCTTTTTTTCTTTTTGCAAGAACTCTCAAGCATTTAAATGAGCACAACTCGCTGTTGTCCTCTCACTGCAGTGGGATTGTCATTTCTGTCTCTGATGCTGTCTCACATGCATACATTTTCTGAGGAAAAAATGAATGCTGTGAAGTATCTTGCATAATTGTCTGTGCCTTTGTGATGTGTATAACGATGTGTAACATTATTTTGGAAAGGCTAAAGTAATGATCAAAGGTTGAATCCGTGTTGCATGTCTGTTTCATGTTTTATCAACACGGTTGGCAGGCAGTGGTCACACTCACTTCTGCAACGATATACATTGCTCTATAAACAAGTCCTCGCTGGATGGCTTTTGCAGAGCTTATCTCCTACCAGGTGCCAGGAAATAATTGAGGCTTTTTGCACAGATAGCAGCATTGTGTAGTACAAGACTATCAACACCAGCATGAAAGTGTAACTGCAAAGTGCTGGGTAAATGTTGTGCAGTGATAGAATTGGTACTGAAAATGTCATCTACGAAGTAGTGCTTTAATTTCACCTGTACTTTTCATTTTCTCTGTATATTTTAAGCTTACCTCCTCCACTAAAATTAATTATTAGTGTTGTGTTTGTTTGGTGTTTTTCTCCCCCCAGAATGGAAACATTATCTGAAAAAATTTGAAAGTATGGGACTCCACATATACTACTTGATAGGCTTTTCTGATTTTTTGTGAGTAGACTTGAAGTGGAAGTCAAGGTCCATTGCCAAAAAGCTGATCCATCATCTCTTGTGTTTTGTGCATGAATGAATGATTTCTGTGCACCCAGAGAAAAAAGTTTGGGTCTATAAAGAATCTTTCTCTAATGTCAGTATGACTGGCTTTTGGTTTACTAGTTGCTTCCAATTTTGATAAACCTCCTCAAAGTCTCAACACTATTCTTCACTATTCTTTTTTGTTTTTGCTTCTATCAGCTCACAACTCAAGTTCAAAAAAATAATAATAAAAAAAAAGGTTTTCAAAGCACTTTCACCTGCAGCCGAGTATGGTTGATCTGTGACAAATGTATAAACATAAACCTACCTGCTTATCATTATTTGTTTTTAATAACCAGGTAATCAGGATTGATTTGCTCTTTTTCTGAAATGTCTCTCATGATGTGAAAAGCTCTGTCTTCCGTAATGAGTTTTTTGAAATTCTGCTTCTCACTCAAGATTTGAAAGGCAGCTGCTATCACTGTTTTCAATGCCTTAAGTCTCCAGACCACTCTGTATCCTGCTTATGAATATATCAAAACAAACCCTGTCAATAGCCCTGCTTAGAGCAGAGTCTTACTATTCTGGAACTTACACAAAGGAGTATTGCAACATCTTTACTTTGAGGGGAGTGTCCACATTGCTGGGACACTGCAGTGTTAGCTAATTTGCAGAGGCTTAATGGACCTGCGTGAAAAATAAAGTGCTTACACATTTTTATAGGTAAATCATTATTAGAACAACCCTGGAATGTACTGACATGTTGATGAGAAGTGTTTGTGCTGATAATGTCATAGCCGAGTTAAAGGAGCAGTAAAGAGAGTATGTCAATCAAAAATTCAAAAATAGTATCACTTTGATTAAATCTGATACACTGCGTGCATGTTGTGTTAATGTGCGTGGTTCATATTTCAATAGGAATAATTATGCCAAGACCAATGAATGGCATTTTGTGAAAATCTGTTAGCAGCAGAAATACTTGGCATCTGTCATTCAGAGACTGATAATTCCACTCAACTATTTGAACTGATATGATCGAAACATTTCTTTTTTATGATGGAAAATTCTATCTTTTGATAAAAGTTCTAGTAAATGGGAGAGCTCTGGAATGGCTCAGCCTTCCTCTGACTTGTCTGGGCTCTAGGATGGTAACCAGAACGCTCACTTTCTCTCTTCTTGAAACAAACTTTGTGTTTAGAGATGCTATAAATTCATGCTGAAACATTACTAAAAGCATTTTGTTTTGCTTTCCTATCCGGATCAATTATAGCAAATTTCAAACATGCGATCTCAGGGGACTTCATTTCTGAATACCATATCAACTTTGCATAAAACTTCCCATGTTCTTCCCCATTAAATTCCTTCACCTAGTCAAACTGAAATGGCTGCAGCTATTAGTAACAGTGTTATCACGTGATTCCCTTGATCACATCTTAAAGTTCAATGGAACATTATTCTGTTGTGGCAAGAAATTACGATGCCTTTCTAATCCTTCAAAGCTCTTAATTGTTTTGATTAATATGATTTCATTTGTATAGCATGTTTTTCCATAGCACTAGTCAATGTAACTTTGTCAAAAGAAAAAAATTGAAGGAGACTTACTATAATTTATGTACATTCAATTTTCTCCTTACAGAATCCAAAAATCTCCCCCAAAATTACCAGCTTGTCAGGCTTGTAGTCTACTGATTACTTGCAAAGATACATGAGGGAAAAAGTAGCTGTCACTGTGATTGGACTCACTCAGAAAAATGTTTTGAATTAAAATCATAGCAAAAGGGCATTAATGGGTGCAGCCTGGTCAGTGGTGAAACCTCTGTGAAAGCATTTCTGATCCATATGCTTGTAAGTCACAGCCTGGCACTGCAGAGTGACAAAATAACACAGAATTACAAAGGAAACCTTTGTTTATCACTATAATATTGTAGACAAATTATTATGCAGGTGAGAAAATAATTGGCTGTAGATAATAACTATGTATCTGCATGTTCATTATGGATCCTCTATCTTCCTGTCTGAGAACAAGTACTAGCTGTGCAAAAAAAATGTAACAAAAATGTTCTGGTAACGCAGATAATAAATAAAAACTCTTAATGTAGGAAGTTCACAGAACCCAGTGCCTTCAGGAATTGCCGACATTATTTGTATTACTCTTTCACAATAATTGTCAGCTGTTGGGTGGTTATTATGCAAGATTGGGGAAAATAATGATTTTAGTCCAATGAATTATAGAGAAGATCTTGTGATATTTCTGAGAATTTTGGTGAGATTTCTGACATTGACATCATAGATGTTCATGTGTAATTAATCCTACCAGTTCTCTGCAGCTCTTCATAGTACTTGTACCTTCTAAATGAGACCCAAACCGTTCTAGGGCTTTAACATAGCAGTTCTCACACCAGTGCCGTAAGGCTCCTGCCCAGCTTGTCTTCACCTGACCATCAGCCTCTTCTAAGAAAAGGTGGTATGCAATACCTGTTCAGTTTGAGAATTTTCCAAAGCTAAACATATGTTGGTGATGTGCAGAGTCAGTATCACCTTACAGGTAGTTTTTCACAATAATATGTTAGACCCTAAACCAGTTACTTTAAATATAGCAAACACAGTGTTAAGGCTCACAAGATGATAGTCTGCCTGGACTTGGTGCAATTCAACCCAAGTGGGTGTCAGAGCAGTTGAAAGCCAACTGTTGTCTGCTTCGCCAAGGTGCAGGAGGGCTGAGAGGTGCTGGCAGTGCAGAACAGTTTGTATTCAACTCCTACAGAAAACACGCTCTTGTGTCCTTTAATTTTTAAGCCAGCCTGCTCCATCTGGCACAGTCTACGTCAAATGGGGTTCAGCTGTCTTTTGCTTGCATGAGGAACAATGGAAGGGCCCTTAGAAGGATCTTGAAATGGAGGTTCATATACAAGATGACAAATTTTTCTATATCAGAATTTTGCGGTATATGTGGTGCCTGCGTTTAGGGAATGATAGAAATTCTGACATCCAGCAGTGTCTAAAGATCACCATTTATTAGCACAAATATTTCCCAGAGCACACACTACAGGTTGATCCAGTAAAAGGGCAATTCTGTCACGGGGAGGAAGAGAAGAAGGATTTTCATTGAGCTAAAAACTCAGGTGATTTCCTTTACCATGGTAGAAGGATCGTACAAGCTCAAAGTGACAGATCACCTAAATAAATTAGAAAATAAAAATATTGCAGTGGGAGAGATTGAGAATAACCAGCGTGTAGAAGATCATATGTGCTATAAATAAATAAATAAAATTTGTGTTGTGCTCAAAACCAAACAATTATACTCTTTGTTTTCCTTCTGTAAAGGATCTTTACTATCCCTATGAACTGAACACTCTCATTAGTCTTGAAGATTATTGCCTGCATATGAGGCTGTAAAATCTTGCTGATGAACTTTTAAAAATCCATGCTGCACTCGAGTGGGTATTTTAACTGTAGCATCTTCAAGGATAAATAGGTGTGTCATGACTTTTATTAGCTGTGCTATTCATTGTTTGTTTACCTCTATCATGTCACTTCTTAGTCTGTTCCTTAGCCTGATTAGTTTTGTTCTATATGTGTATCTTTGCTTGGAAATTGTCCATTCTTCTACATATTTGTATTACCTGTGTTTGGATGTCTTGCATGACTGCTTTCTCTTCTCTAAACGGACAGACGGAGAGAATGTTATTGTTGATGATAGGATGTAATTGATTTAATAACATATTATGAGTTATTTATTGTCCCAGTCTTTGTATTTACCTTGTATTTGGTGCTCCTGAAAATGGGGTATGTGTATTTTAGCAGTGTTCCAAATGAATTCATTCTTTCCTCACTTACAGAGTTTTATAACCACTAATTATCTATTCAGTATACACAATGCTTTTGTCATAGAATGACAAGAGTCAGGGTGTTTCTTCTCTCCTCTTGACATTCTCAGTCTTCTTTAGGCTTGAGCAACGTAAATATTCTGCTATTTGCAAACACTGCCACTTACATTCTGTGATTAATTAGAGAATGCAGATACTGATGTGACATCTTCAAACCAGGCGTCAAGTTTTCAAAACAAACAGAGATTAATGCTTTTTTCCCAGATTATTCCATTGCTGTATTTTAAGCAAGTAATGTCCTCAAGCAAGTGACAAATGCTCTAATAACAAGGATTAATTGTCAGTGCTTGAAAAGAGTACACGAGTTGTGAATGAGGACAACTGTTTGAAGCTTTTGTTATATAGCCGTTCTTGGGGGAGAAGGGAAGGAGGAGTCTGGTCAGTCTTTGGATTTACCAGAAACTGTAAACAAGAACCTGTTCAGTGCCTTTCCAGGACAAGACACTGTTGATTGGGTAAATGATTGAATTAATGCATGAAAACTACTGAACTGTCTTCAAACATTTTCAAGCTGATGATTTCCTTCCTAATTCTCTTCCCATTCTGCATCAGCCCTGAGAGAATGTGAGGATCTGCTGTACTGCCTCGGGAAAAAGTGTATCTCGCATCTTTTCCTCTAAAACGTACAGGTCTGATGTCTTGGTTGGATTTCGTCTTGTAGTTTGGTCTTCCCATTTGAAAAGCAGAGAGAGTGTATCCCGGGGAATCTGCTCTGAGGAACGGAGGTTATGACAATGCAGGAGGCACTTAGCAAATCAAAATGTATTTGTTTCTCTATGGTTTTGGGTCACCACTTTTGGTGATACTCTGGTATATTTGAGGTATACCTATTTTGTATCCATACTCAGGTCAATGCTGAGTGTCATATCCATTGTACACCATGTTCCAGGCTGCCAAATTGCCACAATCTGCCAGATAATGGGTGAAAGCAGTTCAGCTGGCAAGTGTGGAAACAGGAATGGCCAGCTCCGAAATTTAATTTTGGGCTGAAATCTAAACTTGCTACTAAGTCTTGTTGTACATGTAAAATGTATTGACAAACTTACCAGTAGTAAAGTAAATCATAGATAGGCCTGCTGTATCTCAACCAGAATTTTTAAAGTTTGCCTTTTGAAGAACATACAGCAACTAGTTCTAGTGGCATGGTACATATTTCAGCTATACGTCACACTAGCCAGTAGCTAACAGCCTTTTTCCTGAACCAGTGCTCTGGTTCATTTTCAAAGCAAAGTCATTGACAAGGTACTACTAAACCTCTGATTTAGTCATGCAGCTTGCAGTGAAAGCCTCAAGATGAAGGCTGAGTCTGTATGTAATTTCTTTGCTGCTTTGAGCTACAAGCTTTTTCTATCAAGGTAAAATGCATTAAACTAGCTGACAATTCTTCTGTCTGCTTTGTGTTGCTCAAGAGGCTCTGAAGAGCTGTAATTAGTTTTCCAAGCAAATACAGAACAGCCATGACCCTGCATCATGCACAACCAAGAATTCACTAGTGAAAATGCTGTGCATGTTTGTAACTCCTCACCTGTTACACAGCTGCAGAAGGACCAGGGTCCTTGAAATGACATTGTCTGCTGAATAAAGGAGAAAAAGGTAGCAATGGATATTGTACTTTTCTGAGATGAAATCACATATATAATCTTATATTGGATACAATAGCAAATGAAATTTGCTGGTAAAAATGATTTCTGATTCACAGGCTCTGTGTGTTTCCCCATGCTCCTAATTTAAAATTGTAAAGAAGAAGGTAACATATCACATACTGTGGGATTGTTTCACATTAAAACATTTTGTATCAGTTTGTAATTGGGGATTGAGTTTGTAGTCATGTTTGGCTGAGAATAAAAGAGAGCTACTGATCCCTGTCGTTGGCCACAGTTTCTAGAGATGTCCATGTTGGAAAGTCATTGGTGGTAAAAACGGTTCAATGAAACTAAGGTTGTTTTGGATTTATTTATTTATTTATGAAATTATGATCAACCTACCAAAAATGCTGGCAGAAAAGAGTGAATAACAGGCTGTGGATTCCTCCACATGACACAAAATGAAGAAAAGCTCCGAGGAGCTATGTATAGTCTGTATTTCTAGAGCAGAGCTGCACTCCTACATGTGTGCTCTTTCATCACCCAGTTCCCAGGGCTGTTGGGGACAAGGGGTCTACTGCAGTTACCACTCTGTGCTGGCCATCAAGGGCTGATTCTTCAGCCAGAAGCTCTTGTTTTTCACTTCTGTTGTGAGATGATACACTCATGACAGAATTACCACGAGTTAGGTGGCAAAACCATCTTTGTGTCACAATGAAATTCTTCTCTTTTAGGGAAATGCAGTTGCATAGTTCTGCCAAAGAAATGGCTGATAGAGAGGCCTGAGATGTGGTAGGTTATCCATCACCTTTCCATAGAGTTGTGAGCACAGTGATTTTTTTCTCTCTCTCCTTTGTCTGCCATTTAAAACTGATAATACACAGGGGTTTTTAGGTTTTGTTCAGTGAACAAATAATCACCATATGACACAAATTGACCTGAATCTTTTTATAAAGGCTGCTAAGAAATGTCAGTCCCACAAAGAAGAAAAAATTAATTTAAATGATTGAGGTGCCATCTGTTCAGAACCTGATCTCTGAGTTTCAGGATCACATTTTTTTCCCCTACATTTCTTCACCTTCTAGATTGCTTCTAAAACAGCAATGTATAAGCCTCTTCTGTAAATCTCTACTTCTTTTCAGATATGCTAGCTTATAAAAGTTATTGCTTGAGAATATGTCTAATTAGCAATCAGTTTAATTAGCTGTAGTGAACCTAGGAAGGTGCACATTTCCTCCCTAATAGATAGGCAGCTGTGGTTTTCTGGCATGAGAAAGTTAAATAGTCGATGCTGGCTTAGAGCTGAAGCAAAGCATTCTGTTTCTCTTGCAAAGTTTCATAGCCCGTGTTAGCCCACAGTGCTCTTACCTGTCTTTAAGCAGTCAGCTCAGATTGCAGTTCAGCTTTATGCATTTGCTGCGTGACCAGCACAGCTGTGATAGATAGTGTAAGAAAACAAAAATGTTGAAGAAAATGATAATTCTGTGTCTTTGTCTTTTTGCTTTGTAGCAGTTTTTAAATGATAAGCCTAGCACCCACTGAGTCTCTTCCTCAGATTTGTTCTTTCTTGGCAATTGCATAAGTGCACAATGTACCTTCTGCTTGCTAACATGGCAATGGCTGGTACAGACGTTACCCAGAGACTCAGAAAGTTTTCAGATCATTACTTGTTTCAGAATTTTATCAGTATTTTTGAAGAGTTAGCCATGGAAATAGAGATATTAGGAGGAAGGATTAAGGAGAGATTAGCAGTTGCATCCTTTCAACACTTCATAGACCTAAATTAAAATAGTATTCATTTTAATGACTGGTATGATTTGGTCTCACCCTTGAAAAGCAGTTTACCCTGGGGAACTGCAGCCCCTTCAATTTGCTAGCTAATTTCTCATGTAAGACCGCGAACGTTCAGTGTGACTGATCCCTTGCATGCTGCTTGTACCACAGTCTCATAAATATGACCAAAAGTGCTAAAAAACTAGTCTATTTTTCAGAGTTTGATATGAAAATAATATTATCCTTGGAGACTGGACTCAACTGGCAAACTAGGAGCCAGTCTCATAAATATGGCCAAAAGTGCCAAAAAACTAGTCTATTTTTCAGAGTTTGATATGAAAATAATATTATCCTTGGAGACTGGACTCAACTGGCAAACTAGGAGCCAGCTCCTTGAGTATATGGGAATGGTGCCCCTGGCTTGCTTCCTCAGACCCACAGTAAGCACAAAGGGAAGCTCGCCCAGTGTGCAGTGGGGGGCATCGTTCCTGTCCTGCTAGTGCCATCTGAAGTTACAGGCTTTCTTCTCGCCCTGAACAAGCAAGAACCTTTTCTGTTTCACAGCAGAAGTTCTGCCCAGTAAAACCCCCGGTAGTCCTAAGGAAGGCTGATTAAAGCACACAGTATTCTCTCTTGGATAGCTTGTTTCAAGTCTGGCCAGACACTGAGACTGTATCGTTGCAACATATTCCAGTATTTTGAATGTCCCAAAGACAAGGTAACAACATGTAACATTTTCTAAAACAATTTCCAAGTGCTGATGCTGCCTTGGAACAGAGCTTACACTGGAGAAAGGGCAGTGCTTTACCTGCAGGCCATACAAACAGAGCTCAGGCTAATCAGAAGAGGACTCTTTGTTATCCACAGAATACAGATCACTTAAAAATGAACAAACAAAGACAATGAAAACTGGAGCACTAGGATTGGAAATTTCTCATTGGTGATCAATTAGATAAGTAATACGTTTTTGGTGTTTGCTTGCTTTTTCCTGCTGTGCATTTGTTTTTGAACATTCTTCAGCTCCGCTTTCACATTTCTGGCATTTTCCTCTTAATAAGCCTAATGAAATATCATGCAACAGCCTTCAGATATCTGTCAATATTTATACTAAATACAGAAGTTCTTGGAGGCAACAGGCCATCCTGTTTGGGTGCAAACCACAGCTCTGCTTGTTGTTACAAGATGCTCCCATTCCTGACTCTTACCACCCCTGCACAGATACACACACATATCAGTTTCCTCGTGCCAGCTGGCAAGTCAAATGCAGCAGAGAAGTGGCTTGTGGAAGACTCTGGCAAGGAGTCATGCTAAGGGCTGCTGGGGTCATGCAGAGAACAGCTGTGACACAGCCACTGCAGCTGGGGTCAGACTTATAGGGAAGTTGTGCAAAGAAGCAGAGATGGAGCAGTGATGTCAGTTACAGCAGGTGAGGTACTCTGATTGTGACTGCCAGCTCCTCTCTGTCTAGCAGAGATTAGATGGAAGAAGGATGCTCCCAGCAGGAGGCTTCAGACTGCGGGCAACCAGCTTTGGAAAAGTGTGTTCTGCCCAGAAACCACAGTGATGATTGGTCCTGGGTGATAACAGCCTCATGGTGTGAGGAATAATCACTTTCCTCTTTTTCACTTACCTATCTGTTTCCCTGTAACTTGTATTTTTATGTGTGTATATCTATATATGCATACACATATACACAAATATTTATGTGCTTTTTTTAATGTGTGTACGTATTCTTCTGTGACTTTCTTCTCTATTGATAGTAAAGAATGATACCCTGAAAAGTCCTAACTCTGGTCTTCCAAGAGGCCAAACAGAAGTAATATTTTATGTTACAACATGTCTTTTTAACACTTTTGATTTGAATCCTCCCCTTCTGACAGTCCTTTGTTAGCCAAGGAATTGAAGGAAACTGCCAAGGCATGAGCAAAGTACCACCATGGCATGGTTCTGCTGGTGGACTCTACTAACGCTTTCTTTACCTTAAGGCCTGTTTCATACCACATCAGTGGTGGCTGCAGTAAATCCTTCACACTGTCCCTGTGTTGAGGGCCATAAAAATGAGTAAGGAACAGGAAAATTTTAGATGTAAAGGTGCTGTAACTTTTGCAGTAACTCAAAGACTGGTGGTGCAAGTTTGCTGATGTTTCATTCTAGGCCTTAACCATCAAACTCTTCCTTATGACGTATTTTGATAAGATGAAGCTAACATTCTGTATTTGAAACTAGCAAATATCATCCCCCAGGGAAAGTTCTGATTATCTGTTTTTCACTAATACAGTCAGTACTTCCCAAAGAGGTTCTGAAAGAGCCTGGTTAACAAAA
The DNA here is from genome assembly GCA_013396635.1 of Penelope pileata. Lineage (NCBI taxonomy): Eukaryota > Metazoa > Chordata > Aves > Galliformes > Cracidae > Penelope > Penelope pileata. The sequence continues at coordinate 1,008,467 of WBMW01005992.1, read as the reverse complement.
GTGATTTGCAGCTCTTGTAGGAGATATGATTGCCAAGGAGACTTTTGAGAGCAGTCTGACTGCTGGTGAAATTAAAGCTTGCCTAACTGTGAAAAGCCGAGAAGAATAAAGATTAAAACATTAATATTTAAGGAGAGTGAGAAGGGATCTCTTGGAAGGTCAAATAGCTGCTACCCACAGCAAGCTTTCCTCAACTAATGTTAATCTAAGCAAAAGCGACCTTCAACCCATAAACTCTCTAGGAAAAACTCCTGGAGAAGAAATCTCCAGAAAGGGTCTGAGCATGAAATCTTAACTGAACTACTTCCTATGTGGGAGTTCATATTTGCCTAATTCATAAAGATAATGTGGGGGAAGGGAAGGTGGGTGTATCTTAACAACTTTACAGGGGGAGTTGCAGGAGAATTTCCATCTGTTCAGCTGCAAAACATCAATACTAGGCTCTTTCTTTCCTTCCTTCTTTGTTTCTTTCTCTCTTTGGGAAAGAATATTTTTCCCTTGAGAATTCTTTTACCTATTTGCTTACTCCTGTCTCTGATGACATGCTTGCTTGGAGAAAATGTATACCTTAGGATTTGTATCATTTTTAGTAGTGCATCTTTTTGTTCGACCTTTTAACCGCATTTTGTGTCTGGAGCTGTTACTCTTTATGTTTCGCTAAGATCTCATTGCTCATCTGATTCATTCTCGGTGCTCAGTGTCTGTTTTCATGACCTGGATAATATGCATAGCTTTCATAAACAGGAAATACTTGGCACTGTAACAAGTTTTTCCAACTGACCACAGTTTTCGTTCAAAATGTAAAGAAAAAATCCTCCAGAAAACTACAGTTTCAAATCTCACGTAAAATTTCCTTTGAAGCATACCCACAAAACTCAAATTCTTGTTCAAATGCCTGTGCTCAGAGTGTGAGGAAGAACAAGACCATTAAGAATTGTGTTCATTTGCCACTCCATATTTACTGGTGTTTCATGAAGAAAATTTTAGGCAATAGAACTTCTAACTGTAGTTGTCTGGGCAGCATGAATAATCAGCACTCTGTTTTCACAATGGGTGTTTCCCAGTTAAGGAAGACTGAAACTGTTTGCATAAACTCTTGTGGAAAACATAGGCCTGGGTCCGTTTGCACTGGCATATTACTCAGTGCTACAGAAATAGAAGATGGTGTGTTTAATCTGAAATGGTTATTTGTAATCACTGTTGTACTAATTTTGTTCCTTGCAGGTTATCAAATAGCTCCAGTGTTATGCCTGCTTAACCATGTTTCATTTCACGTTTGTATATAATCCTGAATTGATGAGTCTTTCCTATGGATGATTGTTCCACAGTTTTTGTATACCCTGTTTTAGCATCCACTCATCCAAGATGGGGTTGTAGTTCAGGTGGCAGAACACACCTACTCAGCAACATATGCAAGAAATTTCAGTCTTTCTGAAATTGTCATTCACCCCAAATACTTGTCATTCACCCCAGCAGATATTTCTCTCCACATATTTACTAAGAAAGGCCACATTAATCTCCTATTTTAGGATTTGTTTGCAGCATTTTATATCAATAACATCAGTTTCTGCAGCAAAGATTAAGTATCTCTTCTAGATTACCTAGCGTGGTGTGAATCATATTTCTTTCAGGGTAGCCAGCTTGTTGCAGTTAAGCCTCTTTATCTTTAATGCAACATTCAGTAATGCTGGGATTCTACAGGATCCCATTTTGGGACCCATACTGTTTTGTAATTATGTATTTCCCTGAGGCAGTATCAGATTTGTCTCATTGTTTCCAGTATCTCATGCAGATGATCCTGAGATTTGCCTTTTTCTATTCCATCCTAAATGGAATGTTAACGAGACAGAGGAGTTACTAATTGGTCCATCTCTAGGTCTTTGCACTCCTCACTCATTGCTTCTATAAATAGATGTTCTATTTTCCCTGTTGCCAAGGCTTGTAGCCTTGGTGATAAAAGAAGAAAGGGGGAATAATTTGGTCCCTGAAAAACAGTAAAGATCTCCTAGGTGAGGACACAGCTATAAGGGAGCTGAACTTCTGTTTCACTGGAGTCCTTACAATGGAACAGATAGGAATAATATTAATAAAATAATAGACAACAATGGCTGGAGGGAGTCAAAGTGCAATGGAAAAGATGGGCTAACTGCAGATCCTACATACCATTCGAAGAGCCATTATGGGCAGTGGGATATTTTTCCAGCTAGATAGAGGATTTCAGTTTAAAGAACCACTGCTCAGGCCATCATGGCAAATCTGTGGTCTCAAAGCCCTCTAAGCAACAAGTAGAAATGTAAGTGTGACAGAGGAGATGATAGTGCAGCCCTGTGTAGTGCAAGATGGTAGCAGCTTGCCTTTGATGTGGAACTTTTTGACAGTGTAAGCTAGAGAGCCTTGTAGTTGGCCATGTGTCAGGAAGGATGCAGACCCATTGAAGAGAGTGCAGTGTAGAGCAACAAGTCTGCAAGAACATAAAGATAGCTATACTGCATCAAACAGTTCATCTCATTCAATACCCTATCCCTGACACTGATGAGCAGTGACTGTTTAGGAAAAGAGTGTAAAACCTATGTATAGAACAAAACTCCTCTCAATATATTTCCCAAATTTTAGTAAATTGGAGTTTAGGGAATTCCTGTATTCAAAGCTGTGTCATCATCATGTTCTTTAGTTGCCATTTTGGTTTAAATGTTGAATGTGGCTTAATTACTTTTTTGAGGTAATATTTATCATATTTTTATCTGTCACATCCTTCAGCAAGGAGTCCCATCAGAAATCTTTCTATTAGTAACAAGACAATGAAGCACTGAAAGAGACTGTAACTAGTGGTGATCTATCAGTGCATGTCCTTAAGAAGAGACCGGACATCTACCTGTCTGAGATAAGATAGGTACAATGTGACTTGGGCAAAAGGATGAACTACTTCATACTTCAATGTTGCTTTTGGCTGTATAACTATGTAGAAAAGAGCAACCCTAAATCCTCTCTCACTTAAGAGCCTTTGAAGTCAGTTTATTTGCTTTCATTTCACTCTGCTATATCTTGCAGTGATGCCGCAGCACTTTGGGACAACAGAGCACATCTTAAATCTTGTCTCATAGATGTAACACCAAGTAGATGCCATTCGCAAAGAGAACGTCTTCACTTGATCAGGCACTGCCAGAATTGCATCATTTTGACATTTTGTACATTGTCAGTAATTGAAGTTGTGAAGCAGACAGTAACAGACTTAACTACTGTGTTGAGAAAGATTTCTAGAATTATTCATAAAGGATGAACTTGTTAGCTTGTTAGATAAAAGTCTGTTAAGGAGTAGCCAAGAGCCATGAGTTTTTAGAAGTAGATCTTGTCAGAAGCATGTGATAGAATTAATCATGGAGCAAGTGGGACAAAGAAATTAGAGACTGGGGATGCTGTAGATCTGATTGACTTAGATCTGAGTAAGGCTTTGATAAAGTTTCACGGAAGAAGTTGATATGCAAATTCAAGGATATTAGAGTCAATGAGAAGATGGTAAAATGGATGAAAAACTGACTGAAAGGAAAAATGCTGCAAAAATGAGCACAAACTAACTTAGAGAATAGGAACAAGTAAAGGCCTTTGGATTCATTCACTTGCCACTTGGAAACTATTCCAGGATTTGTTCAGGTGGTTGCTCACACTTAGGATATGTCCATTGCTGCAGAAAAATGGCTGGGGATACAATGATGCTTCTATATCTGATGAAAATTGCTGCTTCCCCATGAGAAAGAGAGAGAAAAGGAACTTAAAGAATGTAATTTCTGCATTTCAAGGCACAAGTATTAAACAGACAAATTGATTTCTAGAAGTGCTTTTTACCTCTACATACTGAAGCATGTGTGACTGGCTTGTGAGCATAAACACTGTGGGCATCTAAACTGCAAGCTAGATGAAAATACTCCAGTGCTTCTTTTTTATCTCATTTATGCCACTTGTACATCAGTGTAATTGGAGTGACTTGTGCTACTGCTTTAATTCTCCCTTTTGAAGGATTTCCCCTTCACACCAACCTAAAATACTCACTTTCTTAGTAAGAATTCTGTCTTTCATCTCATCTTGCAATCTTCTTTCAGTTTTGAAATACTCAGCTGTAAGGACAGTATGTGACCTTACAAAGGTGCATTGCTCTTAAGAAAATCTCTACTTCTGAAAAATCTCCTCTCTCCTGTGGGGACTAAGTCTCAGAGCCAAACTACAGAAGCATCATCTGGTACATGGAGGTTTGGACTGACATTCAGTCCTGGGTCAACTATAATTCACCCTTTGAACAGTCAATTTGTGCTTTGCCTCAGTGCTCCCCATGTAAAAATGAGAATAATACAGAGTTATAGTGTAGACATTTAGGTTTCTGCCACGAGGCAGCAATGCATGCTAATAAGCACAATCTTTATAAACAAACTGGAGTCTTGGAAGGATCATGCTGCACACACTCTTTTATTGTTTCAGAAAGGGAATGTGTATACCGAAAGTGGATGTATATGCCAAAACTCTTTCTGATTTGTATGGGTGAATGAATTTGCAAAGGGGTACATTGTAACAGAGCTGGTATATGTGTCTAATTTACAGTCATCCATAGAAGTGGGTGCATAATAAGCCATATACAGAGCCTTTTTATCCAACCTTTTGTTGTTCATTGGATCCCTCTGAAGTGGTTAATCATAAACTTTTGCTGATGTTGAAGAAGCAGTCCTCTGCATTCTGGGAGCTGTAAAACATCGTGCTCTCAACTATCAGAACAACAGGCTAGAGAAGCTGCAGAAATGCCATGATTCCTAAGAAAGAGGAATATAGCTTGCCCTCAGTCAATGGCACAGAAATGAATGTTAAGATCTGCATATTTTTTTTTTTTGCTAAAAGTTCTCATTCTTCATATTGTCAATATAACTCCATACCAACATGAAATGTACAGCACAGACTCAAACAGAACATAAAGAGCAGTACTTTAAATCTAGATCTTCCCTGAGGAAGTGTGGATGCCCCATGAATCTGAAATTGAAACTGAGAATAACACTGGAGCAGCCCTCTGTGAAAGCAAACCAAGCTTAGGCAGTCAGAAAGGTGACAGAGCAGTGCTCTTGCATCTTGCACGACCTTAATTCTACCCAAAAAGCTTACAGTTCCCATCCTTTACAGAATCAAAACCACCCTGTTTCACTGCAACACGGCATTACAATGAAATGTCTCCCAGTACAGGCCCGTATAAGTTTTCATTCAGTGTGAACTACTTTTCCTTTTTGTTTCACTTTGTTTTGTTAAGATCAGGAGAAGCAAATCCTTTTAAAGGGTCTAAGAAGATCATAGCAATCATTTAGAATTCTGCATCGCAACTGGGTTAATGGGAATATTGCAAATACATCAGTATCATGTCACCTGTGGCCTGCTGTCTTGAATTGGATAGCAGTGTCTGTGAATACTTTTTTGATGCTCTGGGGGTGTTCTGACATGTCTGAGCCATCTCATGGTTATTTCCAGTTTTATTTAAAGAAATAGCTTGAAAAATACAAAGCAGATGAAAGTAGATCTTTATTTCTAAAATGTTTTGAATACAAAATTGAAATATTTATTCCACTTTTAGATGAGCTAATTTGACTTCGCTAGATGATCAATCTTGCTTTTATTCAGTTGGAAGTATAGTATAATGACCGAAATATAGAACTAGCCAGTTGAGGAAATGGTTAATAATAAGGGTTGACTTGATAGAGAAATAAGTACTTATTGTGCTAGATACTTCTATTTAGAAGACTTGTTCATGCTGAGCCTGTGATCGTTAGGTCAACACTCTATTCCAACCATATGCTAATCAATGCCCTTCCAAACAAACTCAGTTATTTTCCTCCCATGGGGAAAGTCAAAAAGCCTATATTTTATTGACTTTAGACTCAGGGTTTAGAAACAACCTGTTGAGTTCCTAGCAATGTATTGTCTGAGTTCCGTACCAAGGGGCTGGAGAGTGAACAGTTTTCTTCTTTCTGGTAGATGTCACCACAAGTTAATAAGAGCTACCACATGGGATTTCTGAGGGGCATAAAATAAATTTGACCAGTCAAAAAAAGTCATTAGGCATCTAGTTCTGTAAATAGCCTAAGTGATTCTTTGTAAAAAAGGTTGCACAGTAGCAGTAGCCATGTATTTTGTATTTATTCTTCCAAATGTGTATTCTGTCAGAAATAAAAATCTATTTTGAGAGAAGGGAGGTGTTCATTTGAAAACTGCCATGAAACCTGTTGTTAATTTTTTTCAGTTTTTATCTTGTAATTGAAAAGGGAAAAGACCATTTGTATGAGGTGCCCAGCAGAGGTCAAGGTGCCTTCACTGTGCCCAGGTAGCCAAGAAGGCCAATGGCATCCTGGCCTGCATCAGACAGTGCGGCCAGCAGGGCTAGGTAAGTGACTGTTCTTGACACTGGAGAGACCACATCTCAAGTACTGTGTTCAGTTTTGAGCCCCTCACCACAAGGTTGTTAATGTTTTGTTTTACAAAATATTTTCACAAGCTGCGAAAAGATTGCTTTCCTCATACCCTCAGTTGTACTATATGGAGCTTTTCATATGAAAGCCCTTCTGTAAAGGAATGTCTTTCTTAAGGAAAGATTTTAAAGTTACTGTACCTTGTGACTGAAGGCCTTTGATCAGCGCTTGCCTATTAACCATTATTATTAAGTAAAATCCTAATCACTCAGCTGTAGGAAAACTGATATCTTCCCCTCTCTTTGGGAAGACAGAGGAATATGAGGGAGAAGGATAGGTATTTGTGATGCAATCACAGAAGCAATCCCAGGTAAAGTATTAAAAGGTTTAATGATCGTAAACAAAATAATTTTACTTACAATAGCAACCTCCCACCAAGACAAGGAGCAGTCATGTCCCACACAGGAGATCCTTTCCCCTCAGTGGCTGGCTCTTAAATAAGCCCAGGGTAGTCCCACCCTGGGTCCACCCCTCCTGGTCACATGGAGGGGGGGCACAGGTGTTGCTTAGGCCAGCCACTGCCCTTCACCAGGTGCTCAATCACTAATTCAGGCCGTGACCTCGTGTTTCCCTTACAGTATCTCAATACAAGAGATGTTTCTACAGGCCAGAAGGCTATGCTGATGGCCCACAATTGAGATACAATCACTTATTCAGAGGGTTTGAATCTGGTTACTTGCGAGTAGCCTACTGTCTTAGGAAAAAAAATATAGACTCTCCATTTCACTTTTTGGTCTTGTTAGGATTTCCCAAAGACAGTTTGAATGGAATCCATTTACTGTCACATTTTTTAACTTGAGTTTTGCTTGGCCTGTGCCCTTAAAGGTTACTCACTTCAGTACTCCATCCTATACTCTGTTTCTGTATGACAAGGATCAAAATTATTACCATTGCTTTGCACTACTACCTGAATCAGTAGCCTTACTAAAGAGTAAGTAAGTGGTGACGGACACCAATGAAGAGACATTTTCTACTGTCTAAAGTACAGAACTAAATAGATCTGAGCAGCGTTGTCTTACGCAGGGATGGACCACGTGAATTTTATTGCAAGCCCTAGGATTTCAGCGTATGGAGATTTATAAAGAACTTGGGCAAGCTGTTAGCAAATCTAAATCTGTCTGAAAATGGCACAAAATGGATGTTATCTTGCCCATGCTACATCCCATGTTGCTAAGTAATTTGGTGGAACAAGATTTAATTAATAACAATCACAGCTTGATAAAGGCAAAGATATTGAACAGCTTTAAAAGCCACTTGATCTATCCCAAGGCAGAAGTACACTTGTAATTTATTATTACCCATATAGTTAATTAATAATTTTACCTTCATAATTTCCATAAGAATAGTGGTGATGCTCACTTTGCATATGAGGAAAGCTCAATAAAAGTGATGAAAGCTTTTCAAAGTCAACTAGCTAGTCATGTAGCTATCAGTAATGCTGGTGTAGGATTTTTCTCCCCTAAGTTTGCCTACTTTTAACAAGTAATTCTGAACTAAAATAACAATGTTAAGATATACCTCAAAAGATGGTTGTAGCTTTTGTTTCTAAAATTTCAGTGCTGAAATCTCAGTTGCTAACACTAAAGAATATATGGTGTAGTATTATATAAATAAATATATACGTTTCAAAATAATGAAATTCTATAGGTAACATGATTTTCTGTGACGTTATCAGTGATTGTTTTGTTACAGAAGCCTACATGAACTGAGCTTGCAATGAAATTTAACATTTTCTTTCTTCTCCCAAAGACTTTCCTGAAATAGGGATGTAAGAGCCCAGAATTTCTAATTATAGGTGAGATGCTAATAAATAATTATACCCAAACACCTGCTAAGTCACAGGTTTGTGTTTAGAAGAATTTGAAGAGGAGCTGGATATCTCTAGTGAAGGGACAAGAAATGTCCACAGCTTTAGCCTGTGTGTCACTTGCACAAAATCTAGCCCAGATAAATGGATAGCGTGTTATACCTGCCTGATGGCTGGCTGGTGTCTCATCTGATATAAGGCAGTGAGCTCATATTTGCAGATGGAAAGTTGTCTACTACTGATTTCAGAAAAGTTTCTAGAATTTAATAGAGAAATTGTAATTTATGAGCAAGAATTTAGTTGTCAATTTTGAATATTAAAGAACAGAAAGTAGCACGATCATAAAGTATTTAGACTGTTTGATTAAAAATGTAGCCCATTTCCGTATTAACAACTTGGTTACAGTTATAGAGAAAATTATATGGATTTGAATCACAAGCTTTTGTTTAAGTTGTAGACTCTCATAAGCAGTACACAGAAACAACATATATGTTTGGCATCAACTTGCTCTTGAGGTCTTTACATTAGCCAAGAAGTCAAGGAATGAAGCGGCCCAGGGAGTAGAAATGTCTGAATGATTTGTCAGAAAGGACAGAGAAATACTGATGAGAAGGCATATAAAAGTTACTGCTGTGTGGCAAGTGGCATAGACACATCTCCTCCTTCAAGGGCATCAGTTTATCTTCTGTCACCATGTTAAAAAAAAAAAGTCTGAACTTACATAGAGGTTTTGTCCATAGTCTGAAACTTCTGGAGACTATCTTGAATATTACTCATTGTAAACCATCTTGCTACAGAAGTAAAACTACTTCCATGGGGCTTATTTAAGAGGATAAAGAAATTTTCATGAGATTGGAAACTTAGACAACATTTTCAAAATAATTATATTTGGTCCTTTTTTCATCTTATATCTACTAGTTATTACTGTGTGTAGTTTAAATGTCACATCTCAAAAAATGTTCTTGATTTGTAATTAAAGAACAGGTGTTATTAATAACTGTTACTCATTTAAAGGAAGCCTATGACTAAAGGCCTTTTTCGTCTAATAATGTCAAAGCAAATGCTTATCTTTAAGTAAATTTCCAGCATGTCATAAAATAGTTCTCAGTTGTTTATTTTCTGATATTTAACATTTTTAACTGTGCACACATTAAAATGGAAGCAGAAGTACAGAAGGATGGTTTAAGAACTTGACCTATAATGAACATGGTTATAACAACATTTAAAAAATAAACAAACAAATAAACAAAAAGCATAAACAAAAACTTCCTCGAATTCCCTTATGATTACATGAGACAATTAAGTACAGGCATTGATCTACCCTTATAGAATTACTTCTCTGACATGTGCAATACGATTGCTATTAATAATTGTGCCTCTTCTGTGTTGCATTTGTTCTTCTGAAACAGTCAGAGCTACTGAATAGATGTTATTGTTCATTGGGTTTTGGCACCAAAATATGCATGGCCATGAGTTTTCTCTTTTTGGAGGTGAAACTAAAATAAATGCTACTGGGAAACTCATTTTTGTGAATTGATGAGCTTGGACACCCAGTGGATGTTCTGTTACACCTACTACATAAAACATGAAAATCGTTCTGTAGAATTTGTTCTTCCATGTACCAAAAGGCGTCTCTATCAAGTCTTATTTTTTTGAATAATTTTTCAGAGACAGTGTAGCCATGTTATGGATTTCCTCTATATCATTCTGGAATAATCCATCCATCATCAGTAATTATGTAAGCAAAGACTGATTGCTACCAATGCTAATTAGCCAAGGTGATAATTAATGTCTATGGTACACCTACCACCGATTATAGTGGCTATTATTTTACCAGAGACTAGCACCTTAGCTGCGTTATCTTTCAAGTTATAATTATGCATGAGAATATTAGAATAAAACACTTTGTGGCTATACAATGAACTGAAACAAAACTTTGTTATAGGGATTGCTTGATGCTTTGCTGTTTTTTTTTCTTCCCAGAGATAAAGTATAAATGGAATCATATTTGAAAAATAATCCAGTGGCATTGTAACTCATGTAAAAAAACAAGCTCTAGAGCATTTACTGCTATCTGAGTTATTTATATTTACTTACAGATTGTTTTAATTTTTTGTTGCAATTTCCAACAACCCCTGTTCTCTGCTAATACCAATAAATCTGTTTACAAATTACTTATTGAAAATGCTTCTGTAAGTCTTCACACTTGACTGGTATGGCAGAAGCTTTCCTTCTGAGGTACCAAGTGTCTGTGGCTGTATTTTCTTGGATCTAAATTGTACCTATGCCACCCCACACCAATATCTAAATGTCGTCTGTTCACTTAAAACTGGAGTGCAGTGTCTCATCTTTGCCACCGCCTCTCTCCAACAAGATACTGGGCTAGAATTCAAGATCAGGGTCCATGTAATTCCATCTGGACATAAAAGCTAGCCAAGCATGCTTTGTTCTTCTGAATGTCAATACCACAAATAACCACAGCTACTCTGTTTCTCACAGGCAGTAAATCTGCAAATGTTTGCAAGCAGCACAACTTGTCTCCTCCCCGGTGCCATTTCCTAACCTGGGCAAAGCACTAAGCTACACTGGTTGCTAAAAGTAAGCTCTTAATAAAGGGACTGCTATTTTAGTATAATATATATGTACACATTTGCAGTCTTTTCACCTTGAAAATAAGTGTTTGTCTTAGAAATAATAAAAGAACTCTGCAATTTAATCTGCTGCCTTAGCCCATACAAGCTTAGTGTGAAGTGCCTTGAACGCAGATCTGGGATATTCTAACCCAGAGCTGGAGCACTATTGCTTAAAAGCAAGTCCATGTAGCTGGAACTTGTAAACATGGATCTGGAGTTACAAGTTACAGGAGTTTACATTTAACTGGAGAATACAGGTGCTTAACAGCTTTGAAAGAGTGAAAATTTGGACCTCATTTCTTTAGGACACATATGACATGATTTCTCTCAATTTTTTATTCATACTTCTCTTTTGCTATTTCTTTATAAAGTTTATATATTGAATTATTGGGAGCCATTTAAAATGTTGTTGTTTGATATAAGTCATTTTATGACATCCTCAGCAGCATGGACAATGGTAGAAAGAAAAATATCTGTTAGGACTGAGATTTAAGATACAAACATAAGGAGGGGGAAAGATTTATTCAATAAAATAGTAGGAATAGCAATGCCATGGAAAATGATTAATGTGTGCACATAGAATGTTGAAAAGGATTAAAGTGCACAGAGAAGTGATGGGTATGAAAAGAAGTTAAGATTTGAAAACCAGAATATGTATTTATAAATCATAACAAACAGCAAGAATAAGCATGGTTTGAATTGTAGAAAACCAAAAAAGAGTATTGCAGCAATATCATCTGTCTTCTTAGCCATTCGAATGGCCTTCAGNGGAAAATTTTAATTAAATAAACAGTCCAGCATCACAGCACCAAAATGGAAACTTTGCAAAGGCAGGTAGGTACCATTTGCATGCAGGGGAAAAAACCTGTTACAGCCCCCCAAGTACTGCATCTTGCTGCAGCCTTCACAAACAGGTAGGGATGCTAGCTTAGCTGGAAGCCAAAGGCAGTATTGTGTTTTGCCACACTGTTGCTCTTCTACTGGCTGTTCTCTTTCCAGGAGGCAAAATGAGCCTCAGAACACTGTTTAGTTTCCTTTGTGCCCATGGGATTGGTTAAAGGTGGCTTTGTATGGTTTCACAAAAAGGACAGTAGAACGGTTATTCCTTTATAATGTCGCTACCATAAACACTACAGTATAATTGATAGAAAATAGGTAAGGGATGAAGTAATGGTAGCAAAAGAACATAAACCAGGGTGGTTATTTTTGCTTTCCAGGTCAACTACCCTGGCTCTGTCATTGCTTGTCCTTGCTGACCATCCACAGAGAAGTAAGACTGGGGTCTCGCTGCTAGCCTCTGCTTTTTCTGCCTTATCAATGCCCTCGCAAACATTCCTGTCAGAGGGGCCTCTGAAGCATCAAACTCTGCTTGGCCCTCTACCAAGTCCCAAGGAGAGAAAGGGGCATCGGGACACCTCTACAGCTTGCTTCTGCAGAGAAGCAGATCCTTGGAAACCACTGAAACCAAAATCATAGAATCATAGAATCATAGAACGGTTCAGGTTGGAAGGGACCTTAGAGGTCATCTTGCTCCAACCCCCCTACCATGGACAAGGACACCTCCCACTAGACCAAGTTGCCCAAAGCTCCATCCAGCCTGGCTTTGAATACTTCCAGGGAGGAATAAATAGTAATAATAATAATAATAATTAATAATAATAATAATAACAAATAATAATAATAAATCTGAACAGCCTCTACAGACTAGGCCCACATTACTTGCAGCACACAGTGTTTTAAAACTGCTTTCTCCTCCCACTCTGATTCTTGAGACGAGCACAGCTCAGCTGAACAAAGGATTCCACTCAGTGGGTTGGCCAGAGGGAAGGAAAATAAAACAAGGGTAAGTATGTGCTGTTTGGGAACCTAGGTCAGTAAGGAGCTGGGCTTCATGGTGTCTTCCCTTAAGAACTGACCAAATTCTTGCAAACGGTAATAAAGACAATAATAGCAATTGGATTACTTTACACAGTAAAGCCTTGATACTATTTAAGTCGTTTTTCTTGAGAAAAAAGCCTACAAGTTTTATTGCAAAAACATACTGAACTTGGATGATATTCACATAAAGTGAAATATAGTAAACAGAAAGCTACACATTCCAGAGAATTAATTCCTCACGGGGCTTAAAATTACTACTGGATATTTTAGAAGTAAAGAGAGCTAGATCCAGACTTAAATTGCTTAGAGTAGAACATAAGTGAAGATTAGGTGCCAAGGTTCAAAATTGCAACCATGAAAGCTCCAGATTAACTTCTCCTTACACCCATAGATGCTTAAATTCCAGTAGCTTGGTTTTTGGTGGAGAAATTCCCTACAGCTTTCATCTCTGTGTTCCTAGAAATGCTAGAGGTTTGACAGGGTGCCCAGCTGATACTGACTTGTACCAACACTGAGCAGAAGCCAGAAACAGCTTCTTTCCAAGCTCCCTGAGAGGCTCAGTCCAGAAAGTGTTCTCAGAACGTTGTCATATACTAACAGCAGCAGGTTCCCTCAAAATCCAGTGATGACTGCTGGTACTGTTGGCGTGAAGTATATTTATTTGATTGTCAAGTGCTTAGAGAATTTATCTTAGAGAAGCAGGAGACATAAATAAAGTTCAGATCTACTGTGTTTCTGATCCTATGCAATACTTGTTTTCTTTTCCCAAGGTGGAAGATGAATCTTTAATCACCCGTCAATAGGTAACGCTGAACAAGGACATACTTTGTTCTTGTAGAAGTTCTGTTACAGGACAGCAGTTTTTATTAGGTCAGAAAGAAAGAGTAAACTTGAGAGCGAATCCATAGCCTGGAACACTTGTCTGGAAAAGGGAAATCCAGATCTCAGCCAAAAGGCTATTGGCTCAATTTTTTTTTCCAGAGTCTTCCAAGTAAAATAGCCTTGTGGTTAAAGCAGTCTTTGTGCAAGTAAGAGTTACTGGTTTGAATCAACTCTAAGAACACATTTGAAAAGCTTGACATCTGCTTGATGTTTTAGAAAACTGTAGTACCCTCTGTCCCCAGAAAACCACTCTCAGCTTAGAGCTCCGTACTGTCTGAGTGGACACAAGCATGTCCCTGCTCTGGAAACAAAGGGGATGCTGTTTAAAGCCCCAGAATAATCCCAGCAGCATTTCCTGTTGCCTGTCCTCACAGTGATGGTGTCGGCTGCATTTGGCCCTGTTCTTAGCATCCTAGTTGTCTTGGATCCTGTTCTGAAAGCTCCCAATGTTTCTGCTTGTAACCTAACCTAGTTCCAGATTTCACTTGAAATTTTCATGTTGGTCTCATTAAAAATGTGGTTTACTGCATGTAAGTTTTTTAGAGCTATTGTTGAAAGCATGTTGAAGAGAGTGATTTCTTAATCTGATGGAGGGAGCCGGTAAAATGAACCAGCTTAATGTTAGGTGTGATAAATCATTTACGTATCAATCATGTTGTAATGAATTGTAGTAACTTTCAAAAGGGGAAGAAGGAAAAATAAAAGAATTCTTTGTTTACCAAATCTTATTGATATTTCACATGTCAAAATTACTCTCAACATGATTCATAATCTAACGCATGTGTGTACTACTGTTTGGAGAGGAAGCTCTATTTGTAAGACTTCAGTGACTTAAGAGCTGAATTCATGCTTTTAAGAAAAACCACTTGAACAATTTGCTGATGTTGCTGCATTTGCAGTGACTGCCCAAGCCTCAGATTGCATGCCTAAATACAGTTTCCCACCTTAGTGCTCAAAAATTCACTCTCAGTGCTATATAAGATGATACTGGAGAAACATTAAGATTTTACCTGAGCAAAATCTAAAGGAGGTTGGATTGCTCTTGAGATAGGAGGAATGAGAAAAATCAGACTGAATGAAGGGAAAGATTGGATGTTAGATTGTGAGGAGAAAGCACTGTTCTGCTGATGTATTTTGATTGACCTTGGTCACCCCTAATCTGGTGAATGAGAAAAGTGTCTCATACAGAAAGAATTGCACATGCAGTGGCCAGTGATGAAACATTGAGCAGTTTGACAATATCCAAGATGGACCAATCCAAGATTTATTGGCTCAGAAATTATAGGAATTTGGACTTTAGAAGCTCTGCAAAGAAACCAATAGAAGGAATTTTGCCAGGACTTAGCATGACTTTTTTTTTTGTTTTATCAGGAGATAAGCCTCAGGATCAGATCAGAGGTGATTTTTCTTTCACCAAACTTTACACAAAATCCAACTTGGATATTTTTTTGTTCTGTATTTGGACATTCTAAATAGCCCTGTGCACTGTCTCAGAGTGGATAGATACCCTTTTGAAAGACTGCGGCAAGATCTCTTGTATCAGTGGAGAAAATGGCCCTCTGAATCCGTGGGACAAATGCTCCAATTAATTTTGCTTCAACTGATTGCCTTGATCCTCTTGTTTGTTTTTGGCTGGGTTAACTTCTTTTGATACTTTATGCAGTTCATCACTATAGGATTTTAATTAAATTGATATATTAACTGTTTGGTAATTACAGTTGAAGTATCTGTTGTAAATGTCACGCTGCTGTGCTCTCATCCCAGGTCAGCAATGAAAATGAGATGTTGTGTTTCGACATATTTACCCAAGGAAATTAAAACATAAAATAATTTATGATTTATCATTATCATTAGAGGCATTTATTAAAATTGTTTATTACTATACATGATGCAATTCTTCATAAATGCATGATATTCTGTGTGTAAGTAGAGAATAAGATATAAATATGATCAGATTTAATTGTGGTGTCAGTGGTAGCCCTTCTGTGTGGCCATGTACTTTGACTTGCCTTCTGTGCTGGAAGCTAGGCCAAAGAAGAGGAAATGCTCAAAATAACTAGAAAGCTGTAACTTTAGGTCATGCCTGGGACTCTCGCTATCCCAAAATGGAATTGTTATAATGTGTTCGATTTGTGGAACTATCACAGTAAGCAAAGAGCTTTGGGATAATTTAACAGTACTGTCATAGAAAGGATTGTGAAGGTGCTTGTTCTGTATTCTGCAGAGGATGAATGTGAGTCTGCTGTACAAGATATGTTTTGATGAGTGAAGAGGAAATTTTTAGACAGCTGAGCAAGTAGTTTTAACTGAATGATGTAAGAAGTCTCTAGAAAATACATAGGTAAATACGTTATTAAAGAAAATATTCCAGTCCAAAATGTGTAGGCAGCCTTAATTCTGGCGCTTCCTATCTGTGGAAAACTTTACCTTGTAGGATTAATATTTTGTTGCATAATGTACACATATATTCGACACGTTTCCCTTGGGAATTACTTCCAAATAGGATGTCAGGCTCAATTTCAGAGATTAGTACGTGTAATATGGTAGTGCAAGATGTGTTAGTTAGCATCATTTTTTAACAAGATCCCAGCTGAGACTGAAACCATGTTATGCGAGATGTTGCTCATATAATTCTGGAGAACTTAAAATGTAGAAAATTAAAATGATGAAGGATAAAGAAGCAGGTGATATTGTCCTTTTATAGCTATGGGATTCAGAGTGTCTTAAATACGGAATTAAATTACTTCTTCATGCAAGACATGTAGGAAGATAAAAACTAACAGAACCCAGCTGTTGAACCAATTGCTTGACTGTGTCTGTGCCTGCTCTATGGGGCAGGAGAGGTCCTCATTACAGGTGAACAGCTTGTTTGTGTCCTGCTTTCACACCACCATCAGGCTGTTGGTGCAGCATCACTGTGTGCCTTGCTTTCCTGTAGAGAGCCCTCAGCACACTTCAGGAGATCCCTCTGTGTACGTGATTAAAGGGCAAAGGCTGCAAGACACACCATGGAGCACACCTGCCACAAAATGTTTATACAGCAAGTAGCATCCTTCCTTCTGTCTTGTTCTGTTCAAACACTTACTCGGGCTTCAAAGTCTGCAGTTTTAAGATGGGTAGTCCCATTGCTTTCTATTGACACAGCTATTTTGATGTTACATTATCTGAGGTCGTTAATGATCTTGTACACGTCAAACAATCAATACAAATAAAAGAGGGAAGCTCAGAGTGCAATAATCAGCACTACATCAAAATAATTCACTACGTAAAGTCCTAAATGTAGAGGATTTTTCTACAGCTCATTGTAATTTCTTGACATTGCTCTGCTGCCAGTATAAATATTTCTTATATTACGGTGTACTGTAGACAGAGCAGCGTGTTCAAGTTACTTAAATTTATTAAGTGGAGCAGCTTTTTCAAAATGTCAGTTTTTTGGCCAAAACCCTGACATTTTTCGAAAGCTGCCTCACTTAATAAAAGTGTGCATATCCTAAATGTGCTGCTCTGCCTGCAGTGCACTTTAACTGTAGAAAAGACTCTTCATATGGGATTCAAAACAATGGGAGGATATATGTAGATTATTATGTTTGAAACAGACATTTAAAAGTGCCTTTTTATGTAGTTTTATAACCTTATGTTTTCAAAGGCTTCAGAAACTTTTGAAAGGCAGAGATAAAACACAGATTAAGACTTCAACAAATGTTGAGCAGTTAAAAGTGTCAGCGTGGTCCTGGCTTTTTTTTCATTGACTGGCATGAGATGAGGATTTCTTGTTTTGCCTATTGCTCTGATTCGTTGTGTGCCCTTGGACGAGTCATTTAGTTTCCCAGTATCTTGATTTCTTCTTCTGTAAATCAAAAGAGTTCCACTTAGCTACTCTGTGTAATTAAGCATCATGATGCTTAATTAGTAGAGCCTTGGAAAACAGATTCTTAAGGAGGTTATTAATAAAATATTTATTTTTATTAATTGATGCAGTGCACATGATACAACATTACTGGGCAAAGAAGAGACACAGCATCCTGATTAACAGGATTTTAGATTAATCAAATCATTGTTGTATGGAATGTAACACTTTCATTAGCTATTGCTTCTCCCAGTCAAATTATCAACATTGATTCAGAAAGAAAGATTGTGAAAGCATGAGAAGGCTAGGAAATTCAGAGTTAAGTTTACTGGTGAAACATCATCTTGAAAGTCTTGACCAAATAGCAGTCACAATCTGAAAACATATTTTGGCAGAGTTTTTGAAATCACAACACAATTAAAGCTGCACAGTGCTGTCAATCTGGATGTTACGGTTTAGGACAATTCCCTTTGGATTTTGTGGAATACAAAATATTATCCACAAATTTAATATATTGCTTTAACATTAGGCTTTTGGGAAGATAAACAGAGTGAAATCAGGATGCATAGAATCTGCATTGACCACACATCAGCTTTTATGGATCCAAAGTACATGGAACAACTAAGTTTGAAGAGCCACTATATTCATAACTGTAGGTAGGACAAGAAATTGTTCCCTTTCGGTGGTTCTGTATTTTTATCAATGCGAAATTTAGCATCAGTAAATAATCAAAGTACATTGGGTGCTCTGTGTAGACACTGTAGAGGAAAAAGCAGCAAAGTCCTGGATACAAGCCACCTTCTCAAGATTTGACATTAACAAACAGCTATTTGAAATGGTTTAAATCTTTATGATTTTCTCCTTATACTGTCTAGGATCATAACAATCAGACATTCCTCAGAAGTTGGTCCCTGCCCTCCACTGCTCTGTCATTCACCCGGAATAGTTTCTTTTCTGTAGGTTGACCTTCTGAAATGCAGCAAACTTGGATCTTTTCTGAGTAGAGGACTGTCCTAATCACATGGAATCTCTTGACAGAACACATTGAATTTTAAGGGCTGTCTTGTGCTGCTCCCCACCAGCAGCTAAAATTGTTCACTTTTTCTCGAAGCATGTTCTTTTTCACTGGAGTGCCATGTTCACGCAAAGCAGAGGTCTTGCACATAGTGCTTTGAGACCTTCCATAAAAAGACATCTTCACAGTTGTCTCCACAGCACATCTGGCAAGATTGGAACTCTATGTATGTTTAGATACATAATATTCTTGCTAATGTTTAGGTGTGTGAGTGCCAATGTTATTGAATGGGATAATTTTATGTTTACTAAAACGATTTTCTTGTTCTGAGTGAATCTGAGGTTTTGGGTTTGTTTTTTTTTTTTTCCTCTGAACATAGTGCTGCTGTAATTTTTTCTGGCTTTGAGTGTTTTTTTTTTTTGATACAAATTTTCACTGTTTGAATTACACAGTAGTGCTCATTTCCCACATAATTTATGAGCAGTTTAACAATTGGATTTCTCTCACAACATGTTCTATGAAAGACAGGAATCAAGAGGTTAGAGCTGTAACATGTCAAGCAATAAAACGGGAAAACACTACAAATAATGCTCTTTCCATTAGTGGCATAGCACCCTTTATTGAAAAACAGAGGTACTCTTCACCTGAGGGTTACTCTTTATTTCTATGTTTCCGTGTCCCCCATTGCCATTTTGGGGGCAAAGAAAGAATATCTTCATGGATTTTAAATACACTTCAGAGCTTTTGCAGAAAGCTTCTTGTAAACGTATTAAAAAATGTACACTTGGTAAAGCTGAAGCTGAAGAATATAAACAAACCTCATTTAACTCGAGTCTCAGAGAAATCTTTTACATTGGGCTCGTCAATGGATCAGTATTGCATCTGTAAGGGAAACACTAGGTCATGGCCTGAATCAGGGATTGAGCACCTGGTGAAGGGCGGTGGCTGACCTCTAGAGCACCTGTACCACCCCCACATGACCAGAAAGGATGAACCCAGGGTGGGGCTACCCTAGGCTCATTTAAGAGCCAGCCACCAAGGGGAATGTACCTTTTTTGTGGGATCTGGCTGTTCCTTGGGATGTGGTGTTATCTTGGTGGGGGATCACCACTATGTGAGTCTGAAACTTTTTGTTATTCCTGTTTATGATCATTGACCTATCAAATACTTTACCTGGGATTGCTAGAAATCTATCTGAAGCGGTCTTGCTTCTTTGTTTGTACAACAGCATACATTACTCAAAGGTTGGTCTACTGGGAATATTGAGGTGGAGAAAATGCTGCTGGACTCAGAGTAAGTACCCTTTTTCTCCTGTCTAGAAAGAAAGAAATAGTACTGTAACTGAATGAATAGGTTCACAAAACTGTAGCAGAATACAGTAATATCAAGTAGGTGATGCTAGTGAAAGCATATCAATTCAGACATTAGTATTCAGTCACAAAGAAAGATCAAAAAAAGGATGCTCGGAAAAATGGGAAACCGAATCGAAAACTGATGTGGCTTGGAGTCTTTCACAGAGAAATGGAAGAAAGCCAGGAATGAAATACAAGTTTTAATTGGCATGGGACAGTACTGCAAAACTGCATGACAGTTCTGATGTTAAGTGCTTTGTTTAGTCAAATCTAAATATGAACCCAGGGAGACCACTCAAAATAGTCACCAAGCCACCATGGAAAAACAGGTTCTCTATTTGTTTCAGTAATTCTGTCATCAGGTCCACCATTTCTCTTTCACTGCACAACTAAGACATTCAGACAGACATCATGTTAGTTATTTCTGAAACTCTTCTTCACTGTGGAAAGCATAGTAATGAATTCAGAAGCTCTGCATCACTTGTTTTGGGCAGAAATGTATCTGAGTGTCTAAGTTGATTCATCTGCAGGTTTCTGAGCTGGTTTCTCTTTGGAAGCCAGAGGCTTTGGATCATTTGACTTTGGAGGAAGTGTGTTGATTTGCATCAGATAGTGTCTGAAAGGCTGTGATAAACATTTTTTTTTCTCTGAATATTCACCCAAACCACAAGTAGAAACTTTCTATGAGAAATAAAAACTTTCAAGAAGTAGATTTTTCTAAAACTATCTGGAAATGCCCGCGCTATGAGATAGCTATTTACTCTGCAGACACTTAAATTTTAACTGTTGTGAATAAATGGTACGTTATTGTTGAGAGTTTTGATGCGCTCATATATAAAATGAACCTTAGTTCATGAAAATTTTTCATGCTTCAGATAATCAGTTTGGCAGAACTGAGAATAAAATAAATTAAGTATCATTACTTGTAAAAGAAAAATTCTCTTCACACATGAGAGATTCACCAGTCGCTAACAGAGTTAACTCCCTGTAAGATGCTCATGTTGGCATGAGGTTGTGATCAGCATGTGGCAGGGCTCTGCAAAGAAAGCATTCTCTTGAAAAGCAGATTGATTATTTTCATCTTGAAGAGCAAGTAGTTTATTTCTGGTTATTTCAGCCAATGTTTAATCTTGAAATCTGTTTAGGCTGTATGGTTAGGCCATAAACATCACTGTGTGTATCTAAAACCACCTGGCACATAGCTGTTGTTGCTGAGTCTAAGGAACATCTTTTTCATCTCATTCCTCTGACACAAAGAAGTTTTACATAGGCTCACTGCAGTGCATAATTTGAGCTATGCCACTCTCTCAGCTCTCCTTCTGTCAAATCGGCTTTCAGTTTGGGCAATAGCATATTATTCTCTATACATTTTCCTTTCATTCAGAATTCTGTCATTGCTTTCTTTGCAAATATGGCCATAGCTTTGATTCTCCAAAGACAGAAACTAAATACAGTATACTGCTGAAAGAATTCACCTAACCAATTTACTCTGCCAATTAGTAAGAGGAATGCACTTTGTTAAAGTGTTTGTTACGTGATACTTGGAAAATATTTTCCTAATTTATAAAGCCTTACGACTATGGAGAACCCAAACTAAGTTTGCTTTCCATACAAACCGAGGTAGTATTAATATTATGTGTTGTAAATGACCTTTTTTTTTCTTGTTTATTGTGAGGAATCAAATGTTGAACTTCTAAAGGACTTGAAAACAGCTATTTGAATTTCCTCTGCTGTTAACTACAGTTACTCTAGACGTACATGCTAGAGCACATCTGTGCCTGGAGACCTGAACTGTAAAGAAACAGTCAAAGAGTTCAGCTGAGAAAGTTCTACTGCTGCTCGTGTGACTCCATGCACTGCTCCTGTGGCAGGGCAGGCCCATTGCAGCTGCAGACTCTGCTGGTCTCAGTTGACCTGCAGCTTGACATCTGTGAGTTATGCAAGCAGAGAAGCAGAATGCCAGCTTGTCCTAATGAGCAGGCCATATTTTCAGTCTAAGAGGGAATGGAGAAACACTCTTGCCTAATAATTACTGAAGTTCAGCAGGGAACTTATTCCCGTGGTGCTTCTCAGGGAAGAATAGTTTGTTTTGGCTTGCCTCTTCAAGTGGAAACATAACTGTGAATTAAAAAATGGCATGCTGTGTTCTAGGAGTGGCTTTTTCACTATTTGCCAGAGAAAAGCACTGGATAGAGGGCAAGTTGTCATTGATTTTTGAAGCCTGAGTGCGCTTTTCATACCCTGATGCTGAATAGTAAGCAGTGTAATGCACCTTATGATAGAAAGTCTATGAATAATGCTAATAAACAGTGTTCACACTGCTGTTCTTCTCTGACATAGCATAGCCACCTGCTCCCTGCTTCTGCACTGGTAGAAGATGAAAACCACCTTATTTTTCAAATATGATGAGCTAATTTATTCACAATGAGAAAGTAATTCCACAAGCAGAGTTCTTCAAGTTTCTTTCTAACTGTTTGATAACCCATAATGAATATATAAAGTTATTTATAAAGTTAAATTATTTCAGTAATATTCTTCTGTATATTATGTTCTTCCACAGAAATAATGAAAACACTGTCGGTATTACTTCAGCACCAGTGTGAATGTAGATCAGGATGATGCTGCGTGGAGTCAACCAACATGTCATTATAGTTTTTTCTTGTTCAATTAATCAGTGCTAGAACAAAAGACCATCACCATGATGAAACATAAACTGAAGCGAAAGCCTTGTTTTGTAGGCCACTGAGTCATTTAATAAATATCCAGACTAGATAAAATGATGGTTGCATTAACAAGCAAAATATTTGAGAAACTGTAAAGAATGTAAATAGCAACACACTCATAACATTAGCCTATTACAGAATATGAATAACTTTCATATGTTGCTGTCCACCAAAAGTAGAGTTCAGTCCATAAAATCCAATTTCGTAAGGACCACCAAAGTGAAATTATATGCACAATGTGCACATGTAGAAGTAGAGCTTTTAGACAGGATTGTTGTCATTCTGGAGCTATATGAGCTGATGGTCTGACTGGAGAGGTTTAGCTCATTTCTACTCTTGATTTTTGATTTTTCTCTGATCAATAATTCTCTTCTTAAAAAAAAGAGAACAAAGAATCCAACAAGAACTAGAATTCCCAGCTGCTTTTGCATGGATGGCCCCTTATTTCATGGAAAACTCTGCTTCTTTCTGCATTTAGATTTTTCAGTTGAACGATAGTTTTTGCTGAGAAGAGAGATTTTATTGCCTATGTTACTGTAACATAATTTTGCAACAGAGGCAGGTCCACTGTTTTGTCACAGAAAATGTGTCTTCATATTCTTCCTTTTTAAACAAACATGACATTAAGCTTTCTCTACCAACAACTGGAAGTTACCCAGTAGTTAAATTACATTTCGTAGAACAATGCAAGTCAGCATAATAAATAAAAATTATATGTTCCCATTTATGCTTGGAAATGAAAGCTTACACAGGGAGCTTTTGAGCAGTACAACTCTCCCTACTTTTTTCTCTCAATGAAATTCAACACCATAGAGAGTGCAGGCAAGCCCTAAATACCATGTTTTATTTTGAGAACTAGTGAAGACTTGTGCAGTTCATAGGCTTCACTTGCTAAAGGAATTTTACCCATGTGCTGCAAGGCACCATCAGAAGCCCATCAATAACTCCAATAAACATTACTTAGACTACAGTGAGACATGGAATAATTTTCCCACTTCTCCTTTTTGGATGCTGCTAAAACACCTCTGCCAGACATGATTTTCTGCTCTTGGACTCACCAACATAGTTCTGAACAGCAAACTGTTTTCTGTATCTGATCTAATTAAAGGGCAGGTTTTGTCAATGTCAAATGATCTTCACTTTGCAAGAAATCCTCAGTGTCCTGTAAATGTTCAGTTCTCTCTCTGATCTTTCATGTCATAAATAGCATGCTATGTCTAATACTGTATAAGCTTTGTTTCTCATCATGAAGCAAAACAAAGGTGGGAAACATAAATACTACAAATGATCTTTAGTAGATGCTACTGTATACTGCCGTTTCTTAGGAAGGCAAGTAGCCGTGTGGTGAAGATTGGAGCATGTGTAGAAAGTAGAGATGCTTGGACAAGAATTGTTCTTTTAGCTACCATTAATCATGAGATGTAGCTGAAAATCGTGTTTCTTTCCACTACAGACTAACAAACTGCTAATATTTGCAGAGGCTAGAAAAAAAAATTACATAAAATTATATTGTATAGTAATTGGACTATCTTTGCTATATTTTATGAGGTACAGATGCAGGAAATGCAGGAAGATCACACTTCTTACACATAAAACAACACTGCATATTAGGAGAGGATGCATGAAACTTAAAAGGCTTAGGATTTAGGAGCTTTTTGGGAAAAGCTTACATGAGTTCACAGAAACGTGTAGCTATACTGATGCAGCAAAATATGACTGAAATCCTTGGCAAGAAGGTTGCCAATGGAAGTATTCACTGTATTATTTTCCTGTCTAGCGGTCCTTCAGAAAGGCTGTTACATGTGCTGATGTTGCAACTAAGATGAAAGCTGTGTCGATGAAATACATGAACATTTCAGAAAATTTCTTCTCAGTGTGATTCTGAGACGGCATGCTGCTGTGATTTCTCTATTTAGGTATTGATAATTATGATTTGACTTTTTGTTCCCAAATACTCTTTTCAGGATTCATTAAAAGCATTATAATCTTGTTTTTAGCAATGTCATTGCCAATTAACTTACAGGTGAAATGCGTATTGCTAGAAATCGTCTGGAAGGCCTTCAGTTCTTCCATGTCAGCTCACCTGTGCTGGCCTTCTCCCAAGAGCTCACTGCAGTATTTGCTGTGCTTGGAGGCCCTGCTTTATCTCTTTGAGGGGTGGCATTTTTCCCACACATGAGGCGCGAAGCAGTCTAAATCTGTTTGAGGCAGGTGGAGATCCACGTGAATAAACCTATCTGCATCTAGAATAATGCTTAACAAACTCCTTCTCTAGAGAGCCTGTTTCCAGGCCTTTTAACAACCTCTGATGTTCCCTCTGCATTCTTTCCAGAGGTGGTAGTCTTGAGTAACATTTCGTTGGAAATAGAGGACTGTGGTGAATACGGTCACTCATAGGTATAAATACTGCAAAAATGTATTAAGTATGCTGGCAACAACCTCACAAATGCACACTGTAAGAAAGTCTTATTGCACACAAAGAATCAAAACTGTCTGTCACGTGCCCCAAAGCTTGCAATGCTCCAAAAAAGAGGGAGAGTTCCACTCACCAGGGGAGACACTGTTGTTTTGCTACTACTGCTAATATTGTAACTCCAATGGAGGTTTTTCAGGGCTCTGCTGGAACTGGCAGTCTGCAAGTCTCTAATGGAAGCAAATGATAGACTTCCTAAAGCAACAGTATCATTTCACTAATGTGCAACGAAAAGTATTCAAGTGAAATCTAATAGCTTCTACTTTCCCGAAACATTATTAAAATAATTGCTCCCTCTTTTTGCAAAGTAATATTTAATGTAGCAGATTGCCTGAAAGGAAGGTAACCTAAACTATAACAGGGGAATGTATATTGCCAAGACAATACTTTAATAATTCCTGAGTGGTGTAACAAGATGGATTCAACAGCCCAAGAAACTGTGAGCTAAATAGGGCCTGTCTGGGGATAATGGATCCCTTTCTTGTTGTCCAAAAGGTCATGGGACTCAGCTCGTCCTACTTACTTCACTAAATTATTCACTCTGTGCACTTATTTATCTGTCATGAAAGTAGCAGTGTGACAGCTTTGTTGTACTCTGTCTTATTTTATTTCTATTTTCACATTCTTAGATTTGTGTGTATTTATACACCAATACTTGGGTATTGTGGATATGAATATGTATGTATATGCACATATATACGAATCAAAGAGAATACATGAATAAAATATTAATAATGTACAATTAAAATATGATTAAATATGAAAACAACGTTTGGAAAACACTGTATATCTGAGCACATTGCCTTTCTTGGCATAAGCTGTATTTCACGCTATTTTATATACATATGTTGAATATAACTATCAAAAAGTAATAGAAAATGTATATAAAATGAGCATAACATGAGTACTTGGTGTTCTACACTTCCGTGAGCACTGACTAGTCAAATGTCAATAGATTTTCTTGTTTCCCTCTCTGCTTGTTCACTCAAATCTGCTGTTTTTTATTGTAATAAGAGTAAAACCCCATTTCACTACCTCTGTAAACCAAACACAACCTTAAGCTGTGTGTTTCTGCTCTTGCCCTCAAGCGTGGCACTCTTGTTCTCTGGCACTTTTCTTTGCTACTGACTCCAGGCACTGATAGAATCAGCACCATGGAGCTTTCCTGCTAGATGTGCCCACTCAGTGCGTGCTCCCAGCTGGAGCAGGTAGCTGGGGTGTTTGTAGGGAAAAATGGAGGGGGTGCAGGAGGCACTAAGGCATGTGCTGTTCACCCTGCTGTGTTGTAGGGCATCAGGGCTTTTGGAAGCTGCTGCCTGTTCCCTGCAGTGGCAGAGCACCACGCTTTCCTGTGATTCCTCTGCACAGCACCATGGACTACAGCCGCCAACCTGAAGGTGTAGCACAGCCTGATTGTTCTTCGAAAACAGGGAAGACTGCTGCAGCTGAGCTGCTACACTTCCCCCAGAGGAAACAAGTTTCCTTTGCAGGCTTCCATGTTCTTCAGGTTGTCTCTTGGTAGTGACCATACCGTGGAGAAGAGCTGTGTGTGAAGGCAGCTTGCCATGTCAAGGTGAGGGCCTGGAACAGGAGAACCACTTTAAGCCTCTATAAGAGGGAATCTCCCATTCCTTTCTGATCGTGTGAGTGTGCACCTTAGAGGATACATGATTACAGCCTTGCATTAAGCTGAGAGAGCAGACTGAACCTGGGAACTTAACACTGAAGGTATTTAACCTCTTTGAAACGCTGACAGCAACATTTGGTTTTACGGTATATAAGGCTAAATTTTTCCCTCCCATAATTTCGTTGGCTATGGTGAAATTATATCACAGGGAAACTTGTCATGGAAAGTCCTGAAATAACCAACCTATGTGTGTTTAAATTACTTACACCCTTTAAACATAGAGTGCTGCATGAAACAAATAAATCCTCCATTCAACTTTCAAATAAAAGTGAGAATTTATGTTGTGACACCGTTATACTCAGTTGCTCTGCTTCCTTTCAGCAGGCAGAATCCCATTAGCTGCCTTCAGTGCCTGAGCAGGGTCCTTCCCACCTCACTGTGCCGGCAGCCCTGCAGAGGCAGCAATGGAAGCAAAGTGCTGCATTTTATTCCAATTAATTTTGGTCTGAAATGAGAACTTAATCCATAATAGTATAAGTATATATCGTTTTAATTCCAGAATTCATTATTATGAAATGTCATAATTATACAGCTATATAATGAAACATCTATAATCTCTGTCTAAAGCTCAGCTATCTCTCTGCAATCTCATTGAGAGTGTTAGGACAAGCCAGATGTTTCTGACTGTATAATTAGAAGACAGTGGTGCTAAAAATCTGGCCTGTCCAACAGAGCGATTGCTGCGGAATGTGCACCAGAAATAATCCCATTTAAAGTAAGAGTCTTTGTTCCCCTATGGCATTATGCCAGAGAATGTGTAGGCTGCTGTGTAGTGAGCTTGACTTAAAGTCATTGCAAAGCAAACATCCAGCCCAACAATACCCATTTCTTCCAGGTGACATTTCCAAGTAGGAGTGCTCTTGAAAATAGATGCCCAAATAGGGGGCAACACTGTATGGTCCATCTATTAAAATAAGCATTTCTCTTGACCCAGCAAGGAGTTAACATTAACTCCAAGCTGGGCTTGGGAAACAGGAGTAGATGCAGATGGAAGTGGTGGGCTAACCTAGATACTGAAACACCAGAACCAAGTTATCTGAAGTCTTATAGATGGACCACACAGGACATTTTTCAAATGTTTTTAATTCTATTTGTAAACTGGGCTTTTATTTTCTTTCCTTTTTTGAGATCATGTGTCTGCTCATCAACCAGAAGTCATTTCATGTTAAATCTTAAGCAGCGGACTTCATCTGTCTTTCAGTTGTGTGGGCAAAAGAAGTGGAGTCAAGTGTCCACTCTTTCTTTGGGTTTTTGTTTTTGTTGCTGTTCACAAAACTTAGGGAAAAATTCTTTCACATTGTTTTGTCAGTCAGTGAATGTAGCCTAGAGGCTGGAACATGGGATCTGCAATGCATGAAGCAAGAGTTCCCTGCAACAATACCAACATTGAGTTATTTCTTGCAACCAAGAATTATTTTTCCACTCATTTTCATACAGAGTCCTTGCCTTCTTTTTTTATGCCTTTATGTTGTGTGCGGCACGGATGTCTGTGAGGAGAAGAGAGCTAGAGAGGTTTGAATCTTTAGAAATAAAACCTTGTTAGCAGACAATCCTGCACATAATCAACAGAATTGGAACTTTCCTTTTCACCTCACAGCTGTAGTTGGGCCTGAATTTATCTTTTACATTAAGGTTCAGACTGCTTTTATTCTTGTTTTTTCTCATTTTCCTGCCTGTGTGTACACACACTCTATGGGGAAGGTACGATTTAATTTCCTCATACACAGAGCACACATACATGACCTAAATCATACACGTGTGGTGAATCCCGACTGTGTTCAACCACTGAGGGGTGGTGGCTGAGCTCTGCAGACAGAGCGGCATTGACATTATCCTCTCTTGCACTGAACTGGACTTGTAGCTTTGTTTCCCATATTATATAAACCCCACAGAAACCTGAAGCAATATTCTCTTTATGACAGACAATCCATTTCAGTCTGTTCAAATGATTTTGTTTACAGTCGGTGAGAGGGCTCTGGGTATAGAAAAGGAAAGAGGCAGTGTTTTGATGCATGATTTTCCTTATTATTCTCCCAGTGGTTCCCCTTTACAGTTTAAAAACATCAGCAGGTGTTTGTTTTATTTAACACCTCCCTCGATGTGTCCACAGCATGAATTGAGCCTGCTGTGCTCCTGCAGTAAACCAAAGGTGCTCAGCAGTGGCCTCTTACAAACACGTGTGGGAGTGATGTTGAAGGAGACAGTTTGTTGGAGATGATATCCCATTAATCCTGCCTCACTGGGGAAGTGCGGTGGGTTTCAAGTCTCTGTTTGGGATCCTGGCACAAGGCGCTCTGGTGCTGTGTTGTCTGCTGCCCTGTTTGATAGTGCTGCTGTCACCGCTGTCCTCTCATTCCTGCAGGTATTTGGCATCTCCAGGGAATGCTATCTTTGTGTGAATGAGGAATATGACACTGCAGGATGCAACTAGGGCATTAATGGGTCAGTGAGTGACAGCTGAGCCTGCTCTCTGAGGTATTGAGCTGGCTATCGCTGCCAGGAGCCCAGGGCCTACACAGTGAAGTGTGCCAGTTTAATTTTGTCACATGTGGCCTGGGTGGTACAGATAGGACTGTCTCTAGCACTCTTCGACAATGTTAAAACTGATTCAGGCCACAATGCAATGTTTAAGGATGTTAATTAGAAAATAATTGTGCTGTGTTGTACAGACTTTACTATCATAATATATTGTAAAGGCCCCTATAGAATGGGAACGAAGGTATTTTAATGCGTTTTACATGCAAAATGAGGCACTAGATTTTGTGATTTGTGACAAAGTGCAGTACAACTGCCATCACCCAGTAAATCAGAAAGCAAAAATAGTTCTTAAGCAGCTAGCACCCTGCTTTATTTGCTAATTAAAATGGGTTTTGGAACCGCTCTTCAAAAATGATTGCTCTAATTAATTCGTTGTTCTTTTGCAGTTCTACCTTCTACACCATTTGAATACAAGGCAATCCCTTGTGCTTCTCAAAAGCCTGACAGCCAACAGGGCATCCTTCCCTTCCTCAGAACAACAGGCCTTATTGCTTGTCATTGTTTAATAAAATGTCTGTTCTATACCGGGGCTAAAAAGTCATCCATATACACATTACAAACCTGTTTGCAATAAAATGCAAGTATAAATGAAATTTTTAATTAACAAGTCGTATTTTTAATTTATGCAGAATTGAAAAAACACAACCTGATGATCACTTTATAAGGCCAGTGAGAGATTTTAGCTGTAATTATTTTTTAAAACTTAATAAAAGATAGTGATTATTGTAATTGCTATTCCTGTCACTGTGATACAATCTTTCATTTTGTGGTTGATGGATGGTATTTAAAGTAGTTCCTACAGTTTTTTAAACATTGCATGCATTACTGACATTACTGAGCAGAGTACAAGGCATTGTGTATGAAAATGAAATAAAGCATGGCAAAGGATACACTCATTATTCCTCGGAGTGCCTGGAAGTTTGAATATGACTCACATCACTAAGAACAGAGATAGAAATACATGTAATTGCAATATTGGTTGTGAATCTGGGTGCCTCTATCTGAGAGTTAGCCTTACTTTTTCTCTACGAGAATCATACTGAAACAGACCTTACTCTCTGTGCATATATGTAATATATTGTTCACAGTTTTTAGCCCTAAGGCTGTTTGCAAACTGATGTTTTACTGATTTGTTCGATACAATGGATATGCTATTGCTTGAAGAATGGGCCTTGAACTGAAGTTCACTGAAGTCAGTAGAAAAATAGATACTAGGTGATTTCAAAATCTATTTGAACAAACCTTTAAGAACTAGTTAAAATATATGTGCATCTGTGTGAAATAACATGCAAACAGCTTGTGCTAGAATGAACTAACTCCTCAATATTACTACATACAAATAACAACATGATCGCACATGCATCACTACAGTAAATCCAAAATGTTGTTTCTGGAGAGAGGTGAGAATCAATACTGTTACTTATTATTTCACCAGGTCTACTTACAGTAGCTGAAAACAAAGTTTTAAGGATTTCTTTGCCAGCGCATCTGGAACTAATCTCTTTAGTACAGTACAAATGACCATGACTTCAGCCTAGTGTGTTTTAAAGAATTTAAGATACTGAGGATAAATGCCTCTAAATTTAGGTTTTGGTGGGGGCTTGTGCCTGTAAGCTAGAGCTAGATCAGCAAAGTGGCTTTTGGATTCTGCTTTGTGCAATATTTGGATACAAAGTGTTATAAGCATCACAATAAACATTGGATAAATGTAACAAAACTCCATTTTTCAAAAAAACATCTCTGCCAACCCAAACCTCCAAGCTATTTGATCTCTTCATATCTATTTGGTTGACCACCCCCCATTACCCCCCCCCAAAAAAAACTTACAATGTCTATCTACTCTCTGGTTAAGAATTTTCCAGCACAACAGTATTTGTCAGCAAACTATAAATTATGAAAAGGAAGTGGAAAAATTATGAAAAGGAAGTGGTATTTACCTCTCCTTTCTTATCCATATGTGTCACCAACAACATCTCAAGATCAAGCTGCCACTTTTGAAGTATTCTTCCTTTTAATGATAAACAAGAAGGCTGACTGGTCCCTATGTATCCTATAAGGCAAAACTTCCTCCATGAGCAGGAGCAGTGCACAGCCTGGTTGCTCTGTGTAGGGAGCAGGGAACACCCCCCTCTGCCTCTGACCCCTTTGCAGCAGCTGCTGGAAGGGGGCCAGTGCCTTCTCTCTGCCAGATGTGTAAAGATTCTTCCTGGGAACAGATACTTCCTACCCTTAGGGACAATGCTCTGTCCACTTCTACGTATCTCCCACTCCCATCTTGCTTATCTCCGTTAGGTCCCCATTGTAACCTGTTTTTCCTTAATGATTCATTAAAGTAATGAGGCACATTTTCATAGCAATGAACCATGCTGAGTGTGTGCATTTCTCAAAAGGCTGCAGCTACTTAGCCTTCAACCTCATGCTTCACAATGGTGTGGCTTATTGGGGTAATAGTTATTTTTTTCTACATCTGGAATATGAGCACGTGTGCTCAAGTCTTCATGCTCCTATACATTTACATGCGCATTCCTTTTTCACTCAGCCAGAAGTTTTGTAGCTAGGCATTTGCAAAATACTGCAAGAGCAACAGCAAAATCTTTTCCCATTAAATCCATGTTTCAAAATAGCAAATGAAAGACTTCATAAAAGGAAGACAAAAAAATTCTACATGCAATTTGCTTCCTATTTTTGCTGTATTCTTTTCATCCATGAGTACTTGTCATCTACTCCTGCGTGTCAGTCTGCAGATTTTCTCCCTTAGTCTTTCAACACCTTGTTTTAATGGAGAAAACTTTTCAGTGGTTCTTCCTGATCCACAAAGGAGCTAACACAAATCTTCTCTGCTTAAGCACTTCTACCTCTTGTAACAAAAGTGTGTCTGGGAAAAAAAACAAGAGAACACTTTCTAGAAGGTAAAAAGAAATATCTGGGTCTGGATACTTATGAGTCTGAGTACTGATGAGATTGCTACTGGGAGATGTCTGAGATAGAGGGGTGGAATGAGAGAGGCTGGTGGTATGAAGAGAGCTGAAACAAGCAGATAGCTTAAACGAAGCTGAGAAAGGCTGTTAGCACATAAAGCAGCAGCCACTTGATGAATTGCCATTTGGAGTTGCTAGCTTTCTCTTCCTTATTTAGCTAACTACTGTTCTGATAATGACTTATGTAATAGCTTCTTTGTGAAGACTTGAAGTTTTCTTTAGATTGAACATATCTTTTTTATAGAATGAAAAGACAGACTTAAAAATCATTGATGCCTAATGAAAGGAGGGAAAAATCCTAGGATGGGAGAAAGGTAGCCATTCAATGTGGCTCCTTTTCCCTTAATGAAATGAAAGTCATTAACCGCCCTACCAATGGGAAATAAGACCTAGCAGTCCAGAATGGCCAGGTTGTATCTACACCCGTGTCTGAGGTCCTGGTTCAGTTTTCACTTCCTGAGCAAAGGTATGAACCCTAAACTCCATCTTACCCCCTAAAATGTATTATAGCAGTAGACCTGTCAGCTACTTCTTGTTGGGCTTTGGTCCATTCCCTTGGCTTACCCTCAGCCTTAGTTCCCTCAGCTGCAAGATCTGTCTTACAACGCTGGCTGATCTCAGGAAGGCATGTTGTAGTTGGGAGTTATTACAATATATCAAGGACTGTAGTAATTGTCAAGAACAGTCAAAGAGAAAACATCTGTCCAAAGCAGGATACAAACATCAGGTTTGGCCAGCCTTTAAAGTGCCAGGTAGACCCCTTGTACCTGGGTAGTCCTGCACAATCAGTCACGTGAGAGAGGCTCTTTTCAGTACTTGTCTTCATCAGGCAGTATGGGTAATATGCAGCAGGTGTATGTGTGAGAGTTGCTGCTCTTTGGGACAAGAGTATACTAAGCATGTTTCAAAAAGTTATGAAAAGTGTATCCAAGAGACCAGGCCTGTGCTGCTCCATTGAGTCTTCAGGCAGGGCTTTGTCTCTTCAGTTGTGAAAAGTACTCTGGATGGGTACTAAAATGTGCTCTTCATCATTATTACCTAACAGTGGAGCTTTTCCAGTGTTTGAGAGAACAGTAATGTACTGATGGGTTTCAAGGCAAAGGTGCATGCAGCCCTTGGGATCCAGGCAGTGCCTGCATTGGTCTCATTTAGCTAAATACATTGCTTTAATGTTATTTCATAACAACTATTCATTACTGGTAATGAGCATAGATATGATGATGAAGATAGATCTCCAATTTTCTACTGTACCTGTAATATATTAGTAATTTAAATGAGGCCATGCAAAATATAAATTCAGAGCATCATGCACTCTCATTGCAATACGAGTGGATTGCCGCTCTAAATTGTTCATCATCAATCCCAATAACGACAAAGTATTGGTCTAACTGTTGTCTTGAATCCAATAGCTCAGCTTTATGGTCTCAGTAGCAGCTGTTTAAGTGTGCCTTCTCCTGCCACTCAGGGATGTGATATGCCTTCTCCATAAGGCAAGTCCACCAAACTTGCAAGGGTTAAGCTTCAGCCCACCACAAGGGATCTACTCAGGTCTAGAATCACACAAGTATATTTAGGGGATGTAAATAAGTAATGAAGGCAGGAGTGCCCCTTACTTTCCCTTAAGTGAATTAAAATTCATAAGGAAAAAATGAATATTCAACAACAGTTCTAAAAATGTCCAGCCAGCCATACGCCATTACCTCTACAAAGGAAAGACACACCGGGATAAGAAGCATCCTGAAAGGTAAGAACATCTCGGGAAGTCTTCTAAAAGTATTTAAGGACTGATGAAGGCTGGATCAAGAATTCTCTACTCTATCCGATCATAAACTGCCAGGAGATTCCTGAACTGTATGTCATTTCTGATAAATCGTGAAAATATCCAAAAGATTAATCAATTATGTAATTAAGTTACATGAAGCTTAAAATGAAAGATAAAAACGTGTTGCTAGGGTTCTGGAGTTCTATTCACAGTTACAAATGTTTTCTGAACAGATGATGTTTAATGCTAACAATCTAGGAGGTGGGAGCTGATTCTCTCTGGTACCCTGGGAGTATAAGTGCCATAACTTCTAATGCTTGCAGTACTTGTTCCAATTTCAGTACATCGTTTGAAGTAAGAAAGAGTGTTGATGTCTTAGGAAAAAAGTGAAATTAATCAAAATTAAGGTAGAAGGTGCAAAATATTTTGCCATTTCCTGATCCCATTCTTAAAATAGTACTTATACAACCTACACTCATGTAAAATTACTTTTTTCCCTCACTTTCAATACTCATTTTTGGGGTGGAAAATTCATCCTTATTTTGATTTTAAACCCACTTCACTATGATGTCTGGTGATTTGTAAGCATGCATACTATGGAAATGTTTCTTAATAATTTCTGAGACTTTTTCATCCTTGAGTTGGCACAGAATGACAAGGTGCTTCCTCTTCCTTCCATATTTGTTGCAATGTGCTGTGAGAACACGTGGTGAACACATGGCTGGCACGGTGGAAGGAAGGAAGGAACAAGTTAATTATCATATATTGGATTGGATGCCTAGGCCTTCCCTGGCATCTACCAGGGAATGCAGTCTCCCCCTTTCTTCTCACACAGTTCAGAATCTGACATTTTAAATGAACTGATGTCATATTTAGATATCTTTTTGTGAATGTCAGGAGTAGTTAAAACGAGAAAAACATTGCTTAAATGGAAGAAGATAGCATTTATGTATCTGCCTTGACTGTGTAGCATTAGCTGTGCAACTTTGAGTCTGTGCAATAATGAAAGATATTTATAACCTTATTTTCATTTATGGTTTCCCAGCTAACCTAATTTATGAGCAGGTTGCTAATTTACTGCTCAAATGCATATGAAAAACACAGGTAATACACTCCCAGGGTGCCTCCCACAAAATATGTTTCTGCTTTGTTTTCTAAAATTAAGATTATTAATATTCTGTGTGAATAAAATATAGTTATTATTTTGTATTTATGAACTTTTCAGAAACATTTTATGTCACAAGAAAAATAAATATATACATCTCCACTACACCTACTGTACGTACTTTATTATGATATTCTGTTGCTTTGAATTTTCAGCCTAGAGTTTTGCAAACTTGGATGACAATGGTTAGGCTGATGAAGATGTTAAGCTAATTAATGTATAATAAAGTAATAGCGAGGTTTATCTCTGCACTTCCACACTCCTGCCCTGTGACAAGGGCTGCTTATAAATAAGCATTCGTGCTCAAAAAAATAATTCTGTGAGCACAAAGCATTTAATGGAGAAAACGTATCTATGCAACAGGAATATGAAAAACGAACCCACCAAAGATACCGGTGTGAATTTTAACTTTCACCATTATTTCATCATTGTCCTTTAGAAGCTTCTGAAGCTTTTGAACTTGATGATCTCAGAGGTCTTCTCCACCATAAATGGTTCTAAAATTGTACCTGATGAAAATTCCTGTAAAGGACAGTCTGTAGAAATTTCTGCAACACCTTTTCGCTACTGCAGGGAATGGCTTCATTCAGAGACCAATGGATTTACATGGCCAATTGAGACAAATTCTCTTAAGTTGAATTCTGAGGTGTCTAGTGCTTACTACAGTATTTCACACATCCATCTTCAGCAGACTTCTCAAGAACGTGTTTTCCTTAAAGGCAATGCTTAGGAAATTTAAAAAAACTGATACTTAAAATTAGTCCTTCAAAAAAGTCCTTAACATCCTTTAAAAAGGACTTTCATCCTGAAAGTAAGCGAGTAATTTGAAGAAAATGTCTTTAATAAATTTAATAAATTCCATTTATTGGTTATTTTAAAGTTTGAGGGGAGGAGAGATTAGTTACTTTTCATAATCATGACATGATTGTGGTAAGTGTAACTTTTCCAGTACCAGTCATCACATAAGTTCTCCAAATAATTTTGAAAATTTATTTGGAGTACTTCATTGCCAATATCAAATGATATTTCATTATAAGTGTCAGTATTTACAAGTTCTTTGCTTCTTATTCTCTGGTTTGACTAGATTCTTTGGTGGCTGTAGGGAAACTGTTACATCACAGCCTGCACTGATGACTGAGCACCTGGTGAAGAGATGTGGTTGGCCCGGGGAGCACAGGCAAACTGCTAACACCTGTGCTCCCCTGTGACTGGAAGGGGTGGGCCTGGGGCGGGGTTGCCCCAGGCTTAGATAACAGCAAGCCAGGAAAAGCTCAGATCAGAAAGCTGAGAGATAGGAGCTTGGAGAAAAACAGCCACAGGATGGTGAGATAAATGATGTAGCTGGATGAGGACCTGGGGTAGTTGCAAGAGTTTGGGGCTTTTTTCTGTTACAGGTGAATTTTTTAATTTTTTGCATTTTTTTTTTCTGGTATTAGTTGACTTAAAGTATGTGTTTGGGGTGTCTGAGTTAAGCACTTCAGTTTCACAATTACTTTCTTAAAAATATTTTTGGAAATACTAAAAGAAGATCAAATTACAGCAAACATACACTTCAAAGTAGTTAAACTGTTAAAAAAGACTATCAAAGTTAAGAGTGAGATCTACGTTTTTTTTTTTATCAAACCAATAACAATTATTATTTTTTTTAAACTATATATCTAGCTTCTTGTGGAATTATAGCACCCTTATTAAATGGATCTAAAATACTCTCAGATTAGGCTGTAAATGAGGTTTTATTATGTTCATTTGCATTGCAGCTGGTTTTTATTGTATAGTTCACAAAACCTGTAGTCCTTTTTCCATTACTGCACAATGCAGGAACAAACACATCTTTATTTCTACCAACCTACCAATTATTAGTGCCTCATTTTGTTTCAAAGATGGATTTAAGATTAAACTATCTTACAAAAGGCTGCATGGGGAAACTCTGTATCACAGATATAAAACTGTGCTTTAAAAAGCAGATTTCAAATATGTCATTGCTATTATTCTTTGGTAACATCTACAAAATGTTATTTTCCCAGTGGTTATGCCTTCTGTCTAGAGCTATTTTACTTGTGGATTGTTTGATTTATATATATTTCTTTAATTTATTGGCGTGCCCCAAATCACAGCAAGGGTAAATCTTGGAGCAACTGGAGGAAAATCATTGAAAACATCTTTGTATTGATTTTCCACATTTTTGTCCACTTTATGAAAGAAGTACATAGAAGCACGAGGAAGCGAGAAATGTCTACGTGTAGTGCAGTAATCGGAACAGCTTAAATCACAAGAACTAAAGCAATTCCCTGAGTTAAGGGAATATTTTATTAGAATAACGCAACAAATTCCAGCAGCTCTCTTTAATGAGTTTCTAAATAAACTTTAGTGTCCTCTTTAATACAACATAGGTTGGTTTGAAAGCCAAATTCATGGCACCATTTGGGTTTGCAGCTACCCATTTCCCCTAAATTAGAAGTGGTTAGGAAATGAGTTATTAATATACTGCATGGGGTAGAAAAATCTTTTTTTGCACTTTTTACTTATTTTTACTAGTAATACTAAATTGTCCCATCAAGCCTTTGTTATTGTTCTTTCTAAACAGAATTTGTAGATGTCTAAGTTACCCCCATCCTGGTTTCGTGGTTTTAGATGAGAAATAGATGTAAACTGTGTTTGAGGTACAATTTAAAATACTTCTATCATTTCTAAATGAAAATTATTATTTTTTTTTGTGAATTAACCTCTTGTACCATTCCTGTGAGAGGAGTCTTATGTCTGTAAAAATAAATAAAAATAAAAAACTCCAGAGAATCTACTTAACTGCTATTGAAATGCAGATGGGTGAAAGAAAAAGGGGATTGTAAAAATCTGAATACAAGTGAGTTTGGCCCAGGTTTTTTGAGTATTTTTATGTGACTTTAACCCACAAGTGCCAGTTTTCAGTGTGGGAAAACTGAATGTAGGTTTTTCAATCCATTACTTTTTTTAAAAAAAAATATTTTTCCCATGACCTACTACTGAAAATTGGATTTCATTGTTTGTGGTGCTACAGGTTTGAGAAAAGGCTTAAAATTCAGGGAGCAAGAGAGGTGTGATGCTTAGGATGGGCGCACTTCCCTGATCTCTCACAATCCTTGGCATCTTGGATCACTGCTTTCCTCTAGTATTGTCCCTGGATTAACTGAGAGTGACTGATGGCTTCTGAGAAGCATCATCAGAAAAGGAAATAAGGAGAAGTAGGCCAACCTTCTCCACCAAAACACTGTGTCTTCTTCTGAAGGAAGAATTCAGTATGTCCTTGAATTTCAATTCTATTGGACTGGAGATGCTTATAAAGCATAACAAAGGTTATGCTGCATGTTGCCACCCCAAATGTCATTTCACTTTTTTCAATTTCTTTGATTTTGATAAAAGCTTAATTTTGTGCTTTCCCAATGGGCTTCTGGTGTCATTACACAAACATCTTGGCGCAGCCCTTGAAACTGGGACAGTACAACTGCTGTCTTCCGTTATGGTTCTTTTAGGCTTGTTCCCATTTACATTTCATTGTAATACAATGTTATCAGAAGAAGAGCAAGGACTATCTTGTCAATTAATGGTATTTTGGGTGCCCTTAAGGTTATGACAGGGATAAAAGGCAAGAAATGTAATACAAATGTTGACATGCTCTATGAGTAGATTAGGCTT
Source organism: Penelope pileata (assembly GCA_013396635.1). Lineage (NCBI taxonomy): Eukaryota > Metazoa > Chordata > Aves > Galliformes > Cracidae > Penelope > Penelope pileata. The sequence goes on along the minus strand of WBMW01005992.1, from coordinate 969,570 downwards.
GTCATGTTGGGCTTAAGCTCGGTGGTAAAACATGCAAGTTAACAATGAGACTGTCTCAGTTTTAAGTTCAGAATGTCTTATTCTTATCAGAAAAAGCTATTACATCAATAATGAGGTTTTGTATCCACAGTTTCTCTGGGAAAACTAGGTCTCATTTTCTGCATATTACACTTTCAAATATAAGAGCTTTCTCATTTCTGCTGATGAAGCAGGAAATTTTGTCTTTTAATTCTAGAGTAGAAGAAAGCAGAACAAGCTCCTTTCTCTCATCAGGATTTCTTTTTTTGTGTTTCAATTTTCATTGCTAGTCTTAATCTTTAAATGTCATCCAAACTGAAACTGCATGCCTGGCCCTTTATTTCAATACAATTGTCCCATGCTACTAGGGTTACACTAGCTCATACACTGAGATCAACATAGCACTTGCAAACTTTGCAACCGACGCTGAATGCCATGCTGTTGTTTATAACTTACAGGTAAACCCTAAATGTCTCCTTTGTGAAGAGTGGGAGCCCTTGCACGAACAGAAGTGCTAACTTCTGCGGTAGTGTAGACATAAGCAACCCTCTTTCATGTTCTCTTTATTTTTATGAATTTTAAAATAATTTGACGCTGTCTTATTGCACCCTGAAGAGCCATTCTAAACAAGAAATATTCTTTTCATGTTTTGTAGTAAATCCTTTGAGTTGGTTCTCAAGTAATGGAGCCCTTAAAATGCTTATTAATGTTTTTCATGAAACCTTTGCTCAGTGCACATGGAAACTACAGAAATCTATTCAGTAAGCTACTGTGTTAACAGTTCATAGGAAAGGATGTGTATCTGTTAGGTATAAGACACTCTTCAAAGTTTCCTTTCTTGGCAAGAGTTAAGACCTTTCAGTGCCTATTAGCTGAGATCTCTAAGCAGTCTCAAATCAATCCAGATTTATCAACACCTAAGTAACCAGGTGGCTTCTTATGGAAATCAAGAAGAGAATAGTCTACACTCTTGGAGGGCAGTTCTTCTAATAGTGAAGACTACTAGAGGTCCTTTTGTGGAATGCTGTGAAGACAAATCTTCATTAAGATGGATTTCCACAGAGACTGCAAGGCTACTGGAAGCCCTTAGAACAAGTTTTGGTAATCTGTGTATTCAGTGTGAAATTTCTGAGGGGAGGGGTTTTATCTTTCTATCACTACTTAACATATGAGAATTTTTTTCCCATGGTTTAGAGAGTGAGATTGTATTTTATCCTCATTCTAAATGATTATGGATGAATGGGTGTAGCAATACTTGCAGCTAATTGACTTTGTTTGGATGAATACCTAATCTTTATTGGCCCAAGAGGAAAACATCGACTTGTGCAGAGCAGTCAATAACATTATTTTGCATGCTCAGTATTGCATTTCACTGAAAACAAGGGTTGCACAAATGCATGCATTCCCGGCATCGGCATTCATTCACCTGCTTGTAACTGATTTGTGTTTGTGCAAACCTGGAGGCATTGACTGGGCAAGGAAATACTTTTCCAAAAAAGGAAATATTTTTTGAAATTTCTGTTGAGTGGTCTTGTTTGCTATTTCCTTCTAGCAGGTATTTGAATTCAGAAAGTCCTGGAAATACAGTATTTGTTATTCTCTAGTTATATTTCAGAAGTTAGAGAGGACTTGGTGACTTTTATTCATATCTTCTAGTTGAATACATATGTCTAGTTGTTTCCACTTCTAAACATGCAGTATTCAAGAGTTTGTTTTTAAAAGGACATACCTGTTTTAAAACTCAATTGAATAATTAGCTCTTGGACTAGCACTTCATATATCCATCACATTTCATTATTACACAACTTTTAATTCCCTGGCAATAGAACAGTCTTCATTACAGTGGCACTATTAAATAATGTTAGTATTCCAAGGAACAAAATACTAGAAAAATCTACATTTGAGGAGTGTATTGCAAAAATCTGTTAACATGCATGCAAATGAGGTTTCCTCATTTGAGGAAAGTGAAGACCAAATATGGGGGTTTCTGAAACAGGGAAACCACTGCATTGTTCTCATACTTCCAGCTTTTCCATTTCTTTCTTACAAAGTACTCCTTCTAATCTTGACTGCTTAACTGTGCCTGTTCCCACTTCTTGAAATCAGTTTTTCAAAAATAACTTCTGAAAGCAAACTTTGACTTTGATCAACTTATAAATGAGGTCAGATTTACATTTCCGCTCTCCTTCTCCCAAGTTTTCCAATGGAAGTATTGGAAAAGTACTCTTTCCTAAGGCAGTCCGCTCTTATTTGAGGACATGTGTATAAACCAAGTCTTGTAAACCAGAAAAAATGAAATTAAAAAATAATTAAAAAAAAAATGGCCACCCTACAAAGCACTGTAAGTTTATGGTATGACTCTTAGAGTTATTGATCTCTGTTCCAGTAGCTGGGCACTTCTGTAGGTGTGTATAGCACACAGGTATTTTCATTTGAATTGTGGACCTGACCCTGATTCCATGCTGTACTTGAAATTCCATTTGCAGTAAACTGCGAATACAAAACACAGCACTCATAAATATGAGTCCATGGAAATTTGTGGCATTAAATAACTGTCAGAAACCTGCTTCATGACATTTTATATTTTCCATACCTGGGTACTTTGTTAATCACTGGTTGGTAAGCAGCTCCACCTTTTATTTCACTAGAAATACTTATTTCCTCAATGACTGTGCCAAATACAAGCTTTACAAAAATATTGCTCTTAAAGAAATATTGTATGTCTATTAACCAAATTTGTGACATTGCCTTTGAAAGAAAAGTAATGTCAGTGAAGGGAAGTGTTTTCTTATCATGACTGTCACTATTATCCTCTTATGGTGTCTCGACCCTATGAATTTAAATCAGTAAGGAAAAACAAACAGTAAAATCTAGCTCGATCTTCTTTCTGACTTTAATTTTGTTTTATGCGTGTGGATGTGCCAGCTAAATCACCTTGCATTTATTTAAATGCTTTATAGGTTTCTCAGTCCTAAATACTTTTCTTAATAACAAGAGCTACAAGAATAGTCACAGCTCTAGTGTTTGACCTCTGTTAGGCACAATAATATATACCACAGACCCATAAAATGAGCTCATCAAAACTGTCTGCGTGACTAAAATTCTCTCATTAACTTGTACAAGGAAGGCTATTTCTTGTTCTTTGACTTTTTAGCACTAATTTTCTGTTTGTCTGACTATTCCTCAATGACTAAGGTAAGTTTACTATTGCAGTAATGGGAGAAAAGGAGAAACCTCCTGCTTCTTTGTTGATATAATCCAATAATATATATCACCATGCAAAACTTGCGCTTCTCATAACATCAGAAAGTAAATACATTTTAAGGGGCAGAAGAACAACAAAGCCTAAGGCAGTGAGCAAAGTAAACATCAGGTGAAAGACAAAAGCCTGGAAGAATTGATTATGCCACTTGGCTGCTCTCCTGAGGAAGATAAAAGAGGCCAGGACATGCTCTGTTACTCCCTGCATGTAGAAGTCAGACTGGGAAACAATACCCTGACATATCTGCTGTGCGGATAACTCCAGCAAGCAAGTCTGCTGACTTAACTGTTTACATTTTGTATTTTTTGTGGCCATTGATTGACAGCTACAGAACACATTGTACCAGCTTGATCTTTGTGTACTGACTTTAATGAAAAAAGGATAGGAAAGGGATGAAATTGCAAACATAAAGTGATTAAATGAAAGATTAGGATTCCTGAAGACTGCATATTCTGACTAGGTAATACAAGGCAAACTTGAGCCAAAGTATCAGACCTTTGTGCACACAGCCAAGGATGCTGATCACTGTATGAACTTCTGCTCAAAGCCTACCAGAAGACATAGCTGAACAAGAGTAGCACTTGACAGATCCTCAGCCTCTCAAAGACTGGGTCACCAACGTGGTGCTGCCCTTTGTGCTGAAATACCTCCAAGCCAACAGATCAAAGGGCAGCATGCTGCTAACATTCAGTTCTCATTAGATATGATGCCATTTAAAACTCATGACGTTGCTTGGTACTGTGCTGGATCAAAGTGGAGGTACTGTTTTGCTGATAAGAAGGTCTAAGTCATAGTCATTATCTGCGGAAGGAGGAAGTTGAGCTCTGTGAGATACAAAGTCTGCCCTCCAACCTTCCCTCCAAATAAGACAATTTAAACAACTCAACAATGAAACATCCAGAGTAATAGCACCCACGTTTTTATGTGTGGTTTTTCTGGACAAAATTGGCTGCTGTCTTGTTTTGCTTTCGTTTGAGTGAAGGTGAGGAAGGAACTGCTTAGCACCATGAGGTGCTGGTCCATTGTGATCCCGGTAGGAAAGGCATTAAGTTTTATATAAAATGCTAGTTATTCAAAAAGTGCTAGTTATTCAAGCTAGCACTGTAGGAAGGGAATAGTGCGGGTAATTTTACGTCCCTGAGTGACAAAGCATCATCTGATCAATGCACAGTACACCAGGAAGACTATGGCCACAGAAGATGGTCATTAGAGCTATTGTAGGATTTTCTTATTTAAAAAAAAAAAAAAACTATTCATCATTTCTACTGTCAAATAGTAAGAATATTCACGTGAGGAAAATCTTACTGCATTTGTAAGTAAAGGCAAGGCCATACATATGGCATGAATGACTGTACCAAATGAGAGTTGCTTGTAGGTGTCTCTGTTACAGTGGGCAGTCTGTGTTTACTGTGCAACCGAGGAATTCATGCAGCATGGCAGCCTGATGGCCACGCTGGGTGTGCAACAGTGCAGCACAGGCTTGTACCTACTGACGTTAAACGTTACATAAGTCACTAAATCTTAGATGTGCAACAGTCTCCTGGCCAGGACCACTTCAGGAGCTGACTTGGTTTTGTTTTAATGCGAATGTTGATACTTCTGTAGTTCAAAAAGTAGTGATTCCTAAGTTGAGTATGGAACAGCAAGTTATGCTGAGCAAGAAGTAGTTGGAACTGCTGTTAATTCTGAAGATACAAACTAAATGAGCGGAGACATTAAGAAGCCTGCCCAAAAGCGCTCTGGTGTAGTTTCTCCCTGCCCTCTCTGCAAGCTAGACTGTCCCAGAGCAGCAAAAGGATCTGTGTTTGAAGAATCTGGCTGTGGCAACTTCAAAATAGAAGTCAATAAAAAATGCAAGATCGTGGAGATAAAGCTCCCAGCCTTTAACTCATTCTCAGGGTAGCATGATCTGTCTTTTGCTCTCAGCCTACCCTTTTCCAGATATGTGAGCTACAACAGTTGAGGCTTCCTGCAGATGATGGCATCATCCTTTGGAGGCACTGAGGGGCAGGTCTGCAGAGCAACCTTTACAGTGGTCATTCTGGAATGTCTTGTGGCAGTACTGCTCCTGACTTCCGTCAGCGTGGCTTTCCTTACCCCAGCTGGGCTCTCCACATCCTCCTGACTGGAGCAGGAGCCTGTGCACCAACCAGTTTTATAAAGAAACCTCAGTCAGTTATCAGAAGATGAAGTCATGATTTATCTGTTCCAGAATCCTCCAGTTCTCTGTTCTGCCACCTGAGAAGAGGAGAACAACAGTATTGTATTTCTTCAATATATTTCATATTGCCAATTTTTGTAAGAAAATGTTACAGTTCTGCTATTCCGTCCTCACTGGAGAGGTATGCCCTACTTCTGCAAAAATTGCTTGTTACGTCTATAATGTATTCAAGCACATGCAGAAAATCAGAAGTGTGCCCGAACTCCATTTCTTACATTCAAAATGGAGTTTCACTTATGGTAAGGTAAATCCAGTGCACTAATAAATAGAAAAGCTGATAAAATGGAAGTTATCTTCCCTGTTCAGGTAAAGAAATTACAAAATACAGTGAGTTCGGAAAAACTTGTGAAAAATTGCACTGAAAGAGGGAAGATATGTCTGTTAAGCTAGTAGTTAAAGATGTCAGTGAATGTAGAAGATGAAAAATATGAAATGGCTACTATGTAGAATAGTTACTGGAAGCCCAATCAAGGGGAAGAAAGGAGAAATGAAGAGTCAAAAAATAATAGATAAAAAAATCTTAGGGCTGTACTCATGGTGTTAGGAGAGGGAAGTATGTTAGTAATAAAAATAGCATACTAAAATCCAGAGGTAGTTTTCCAAGAGTGAATTTGAATCTGCGGTTCTAAACTTAACATGGCATCTACAGAAGCTGCCTTGTTACTGCCTTATATAGTCTTGTAATGTGAAAGCTGACAGCCAAATNAAAAAAAAAAAAAAGCCAGCACACTGCCTGTCTGTGGCCATGGGTGCTGGAGCATATTCCTCTGCTTAAGAGAAGTTTTTGATAAGCATTCCTATTGGGCAAGACTTTCATGTTAAACTTCTCCTCCAAAGGCTAACCCTGTGTTGAGAACGTGTTAAAGGGTGCTGTAGGAGAGTGATTGGTGACCTTGCATTGAATTTAATCTATTAGAGCAGAATTATTTTAGCTAGCATTCATCTTATTGAGAGAATTATTTCTTGCCACTCACTACTGTAGCAACAGAACATATAATGAGCATTAATAGATTGTTTTCATCATCATAAGCCTGATGTGAGCTGAGTAAGAATTAGCCCCATTTTGCAGGTGGTGAACTAAGCCCAATCCTTCAACATGATGAACGTGTCCTACACAGTGTTATATGCCCTCAGCTCCCATCGGAATTGCAGAGTGGTGAATACCTCAGTGAAAGCTTCCAGACATCCGAGCATTTTAAGTGATTTGCTGAAAGTTCTACATGTGTGGTGTTCCTTATTCTCAATTACACTAAAACCATTTTACATTAACTTGGCAGGAAGCCAGGGAACACAATCTGAACCCTACGATACTAATTCAGTGTTTTAACCACAGGATCATTCTTTCCCCTCAAAATGGACACCAAAAATCCAGGATTTTCATCAAATGTGAATGGAAGCAACACGGTCCTTTGGCACAAATGAGAATCTGTCAATGAGAGCAAATGGATGGAAGCAGGAAAATCATAGAATCATATCATAGAATGGTTCAGGTTGGAAGGGACCTTAGAGATCATCTTACTCCAACCCCCCTACCATGGGCAAGGATACCTCCCACTAGACCAGGTTGCCCAAAGCCAGCCCCATCCAGCCTGGCTTTGAATACTTCCAGGGAGGGGGCATCCATGACTTCTTTGGGCAACCTGTTCCAGTGTCTCACCACCCTCACAGTGAAGAATTTCTTCCTTATATCTAGTCTAAATCTACCCTCTTCCAGTTTATAACCATTACCCCTTGTCCTGTCATTATCTATCCTTGTAAAAAGCCCCTCCCCAGCATTCCTGTAGGCCCCCTTCAGGTACTGGAAGGCTGCTATCAGGTCCCCCTGCAGCCTTCTCTTCTGCAGGCTGAAGAGTCCTAACTCTCAGCCTGTCCTCGTAGGGGAGGTGCTCCAGCCCTCTGATCATCCTCGTGGCTCTCCTCTGGACCCGCTCCAACAGCTCCACATCCTTCTTGTGTTGGGGGCCCCAGAACTGGACACAATACTCCAGGTGAGGTCTCACGAGAGCAGAGTAGAGGGGCAGAATCACCTCCCTCGACCTGCTGGCCACGCTTCTCTTGATGCAGCCCAGGATGCGGTTGGCCTTCTGGGCTGCAAGCGCACACTGCCGGCTCATGGTGAGTTTCTCGTCAACACACACCCCCAAGTCCCTCTCCTCAGGGCTACTCTCAAGCCATTCTCCACCCAGCCTGTATGCGTACTTGGGATTGCCCTGACCCAGGTGCAGGACCTTGCACTTGGATGAATGCATGTGTGTTGGGAGGGGGGAAGAATCAGTAAAAGGAAGGACTGACAAGAGTGAGAGGATGTGGAGAAGGTCAGTAGCAACAGAAAGTAATGAGAGTATGCTTATTAGGTAGACCATGGAAAGGAGGCCGTTAAGGCAGGGTGAACAAATGCAGCGAATGGTGAAACGTGAATTTAAACATGAATAAATGTATTGCACATGTTTTGAATCAGTAAATCTTGAATACTTGTGTTATTTGTGTACAGGCATAGATAAATCTCTAGAAAAAGAAGTTGTGTATGCCTTGGAACACCATAATAGTTATGAATATAATGTGATTTCTACCAAATGGCATTTTATATTACAGGTTCATTGTTGTCTTGTATGAGTCACGTATTATTTTCTTATCATGTTATAGTCTTTACATTGATGAAGGAATTATTAAACGCTGAGATATACTTCTTTATATTGATTCAGTACTACAGCAAGCAAATAATTGTGCTTTGGGGTTTATTTTTTATTTTATTTAGTGTTATAATTCATATAATTTCCCTTTAGGTTCTCCCAGGTCCTGCACAACAGCTTCCAGACAGTGTCTTGAGATGTTTGTTAAAAGGATTTCAAAGAATTAGGAATTTTGTCCCTAAAATGAGAGAACATCAGACAGAAACTTTGATCTTGTAGCTTGTGTTCTACCACCTTCTCCTACCCCTTCTGATCCCCTCCACCTTTGCTAATTTCTGCCCAACAAACACACCACTAGCTTTCTAAGAGGGAACACGTTCTCCTTCCTTTAACCAATTTATTTCACAGTATCACTTATGTATACAAGATGAAACAGCAAGTTATGCTGAGATGCCGTTTTAAAGAATTCCTGTTCCCACCCATCAATGTTATATACTTCTGTAGGAAGGGAAGATGAACTACACAGAAACACAGTCACAATCATATTCAAAAAAGAAAGGCAAGCTTTCTTGAGAAAGACGACATATTTTACCAGAACAAATGATACTGCTATCTGAGGTCCACAAGACTTTCATTAAGTGTGTGAAGTTCTTCTAAATAATCCTTGAGAAATTACTGCAATATTGTTAAAGTCATAGAGCATGGTTGGAGAAGGCACTGGAATGAGCTGTCTCAATTACTCCTGTTAAAATTACATAACACTTTCACCTTCTTTTTCATATACAGTGACCACAGCCTTCCAAGGCAAAGCATCCTCTCTTCACAAACAGAGCTTTTAAAGTGATCCTTGCAGATTTGCTCTATCAACTTTTTCTTGAAATAGAACCTTCAGTGGGGTTTGCCATCCTTTCAAGCAAATGTTAAGAGCTGTTACTCACATTGTGTTCACATGCTCTTCACAAAAGGGAGAACTGACTAATTATACTTCTCTGGGTTGGCCTCAAAGAAGTAATTAAGAGCCAGCAGCCTAACAGTGGGGGGAGAAAAAAGGGATCTGATGGGCACGGATCACACACCGAGCTGAATAGCAGACAAACTCTCAGTCAGTCTATTAATGTTGCAGTCGCTCACTGGAACTTTTCCCCTACGTTGGTCATTGCCTACTTATTTTCAAAGAGAGAGGTACAGTTTTTCAAAATAACAGCTTTTTCTGTTAAAAATAGGTGATGGATGTTTTGCATTTCACCTCTGGAAGGAACGGTCACTTTCTGAAAGTGTGTTCCAAATGTTCCTCCAAAGCGATATGCCTTTGGTAATAGCTGCAACCTCTTTATTATTTTTCTACAGCAGAAAAACAGTAAAACATCTTCTAAATAATCCCACTTAAGGTTTAAGCTCAGTGCTGCAGAAAGCTGTCATGGTGATTTTCATTTCAGAGGCTGAAAGAAAAGGAAAATGATGAAAATTGTTCTGACCTTTATTCCCAGTATAATGGAAGTGGATCATTTCTGTGGTTACTGTATAGAGAGTTTTGATGTTTTGGGGTGAAACCACAGGACATTATTCGCTGTTCAGTTTTTAGAAACCACATACACAGCATAAATGTAACTTGAGCTTAAAGAAAAATATAGGTGCGCACACACGTAGATCAACTCAGGTACTACAGAGAATACCAATGTGCAGCAAATTGGCAGAATTTGATCTCTTACCTGTACATCCTGCCCTGTCTGTTCAGGTTTATTCCTTCTGTCCTTCAAGTTGTCTCTTATTTTAACATAGTGCCAGGTATCAGAGTATTATCAAAGTATTGCAGTGCCCCACCTGAAGGAGAGCACAAGGGCACACAAGTAATGGATATAAATCTGGAGATACTCAAGACTAAACATTGAAAGAACAGTAAGGCTTCCAACAAGTTAGTTTGACTCTCACAAAATAATTATAGTGGAAAATATGTCTAGGATGCTTTTCAGGGATTGTATTAGCCAAGACAGTGATGCAATGGTAAGAAGACAAAGCTGTGAAGGAGGATTTATGTGACCAGCTATAGGAATTAGGAGTAAGACTGGCAAGGCTATCATATTACACCCTTGAAAATCTATAAGCATGTTACAAAACAGCAGAAAGCAAGCAGCAAAAAAGGCAGAGCAGTGATTCACATTCTCTAAGAAATGATATCCACTACTTCTAAAACCTACACAATGCGCCAGGTGAAAAAACAAAAGCCAGAACGGTATGATGAAGTCCACCCACAGCCTACAGACGTGTTCATATCCATACGGTAATTTTTCAGCTACGGTATTTATTTGTTAATAAGAGTTTGTTGTACTGCTGATGTCATCAGATTATTGAGCACTCTGCAGCTAAAAATGGCTGGATGTAAATGAATCCTTAGAAACCTTAATGAAATCTGCAGTTTCCCTACCACCACCAATACAACATTGTTTCAATTTTTTATCACCCGGTGTTAATTGGCACAAGGTCAAACATTCAACCTTCTTGTGTTGTCATTTTAATCTTTAAGAGCCTAAGGGCACTACTAGTCATTACTTAATTGGAATTTCCCTTCAAGTACATTTAATGGAATGCCAGTGATATAACTAGGAGGTACTGAAAAGTAATAACTCGCAAGAAATTTGTGGCATGTTGTGTATTGTCTTTGTATTTGGCTGAGTATGTTAATAGTCTTCTGTTGTTGTCACTGTTACACTTCTAAAGACCAGAATTTAATGTGAAAATATTCTATAGATATCCTCTACTCATTTTAAAAACGTGAGCTGTGAACAAACTGTGGAATTCTTAAAACATATGAAGCAAAAATGACTACATATTCCATACATAATATTCCCAGCAGGCCCAATATAAAATAGGTTGATTCTCTTGTCTAATCACGTTATCAAGAATGACTAGATCATACACTCACCATATGAAACAGAATTTTATGAATCAAGAGGAGATACATTGATTTAAAAAAAAAGGCAGCAATGAAGATAAAATGCATTTCTCATCTTCCCCATGTCACAGGTTCTCACTTGTTTCATAATGGCATTAGGAATTGATCTTGAATTTTATTATTTCCAATTTTTTTTTGAGAGAGAGAGAGAGCATTTTCCATGGCACAGGTGGATCTTTCAGTGATGGAGTTAACATTCCTGAATACAAAGCATTGTCCATTACTTGAGTCAGTTAAGAGTATTTGTCTTACAATTATGCAACGGGCTAATTATGGAGAAGATATCTAACCAAACAAATGAAATTAATGTCAAACTTTTAAACTAGGGAGAAATGTTTTCTTTGCATTTTTAATCCTGTACTGGATTTAACTTTGGACAGTAACAGGAGTGAATCCTCCTCCTAATCAGCTTCACAGGAAAGCAACCCAAAATGAGAACAGGGATTCAAAATCAAAGGATTTGCAAGCTTTGCTGTTGTTACTGATGAACTTCATAAGTTTAAATAAACACTTCATGAAACGTTGTTCTACCCTACACTAATTTCCCTAATCATTATGTAAGGAAAACATCCCCAAACCTATTATTAACAAGCCTTGAGATGGAAACAGTATGGAAATGTCAGACGTTTCTCCAGCAAAGCTCAATACCTCCATAGCTGCTGAAGGCAGACTCTGTATGAACTCATATTCTTAACTTCTTGATTAATATAATGTGTATCTAAAATACGGCTGTTTGTCACAAGAATAAGGTGTGAAGCGTATTCTGTGGCAAAATACTAGTGTTCCTCACCCAAACTCAGTTGCAAGGAAGTACAGACTGCAGGCACTAGGATTCAGGCTCCAGAGGTTACCGCTCATTCCTCATGAGAAAGCAGTTAGCTCTGCATCCCAACTGAGGACTGGTCTGAAACGATTGCCAGTCATCCCTTAGACCTGCATCTAAGTTAAAGAACACTTTTAAATTGCACTTCACGATCTTAAGGGTCTCTTCCAACCTGAACAATTCTTTGTTTCTGTGGTTCTTCCAAATTTTTTGTTACTACTGCACACATTTAACATGCATCAGAAGTGCAGAATCACTGTGGGCAGACAGCACAGAAGGGGGGTACAGCTGAACTGCCAACGATTTAAGAATAAATTTCAGTCACTAGAACAAATCTATAAAGCTGCACCTCTCTCTACCTGAGGGCTGCTACACAGCAGGAATGGAGACATTTTACTGTTCCACTTTGTGCTTGCAAATAATTCTGTCTAATAACACATCTATGAAATTACTGAGTACCATGTCTCCTGAAAGACCATGTCTCAGCTTGGCTGAAATCTACCTCTGAGTAATGCTGAGGAAAAAAAAAAAACGGGAAAGAGAAGGTCCTTTTTCACTCTTTGTTCTGCATTTGCATGAGAATGAAGTAGGCTGCACTGCAGAGCTGTTTTGTCACAGAAGATATCGTAGCAGACAAAAAGAAATAACCTTGTCACCTTCTGTATCTATTGCTGATGTTAACATTATGTCAGTATGCTTCTAGTATTTTACAGTGAGATACTGAGTCAAAATAACATTTCTTTTGTCTTTTTATTTTTGTCCTCATCGTCAGAGCCTTGAACTCTAGGCATAACATGGGCCTTGAATTAAACGTTCTCTCTCTGAATTTTAGACATTTGCACCTTTACTAGGAACTTTAGCAGCACTGAGTAATCCTGTCCTTGCTAACACTGGTGTAAAGTAGGAATCATTACAATACCGTCAGTAGAATTACTCTGGTAGCAAATGGGGGTAAATGGGACTCAGGACTGTCCACAGACTTTCAGACAATTGGAAAAGATGTTGCAGTATGTCCTCCAATTATTATTAACAAAAGTGCTCTTCTCCACATAGCCGTTTTCCTCAGAGTGCCAATTGCTTCTGAGCTCTGCTTCCCATTAAGACTTTTCTTGAATGAGGGCAAATGAGAGTGATGCTCACTTTCATCAGCCAAGCGCTATTGGAGGGCTGGCCTTGCTATTACTATGCACTCATAGCCAGCTCAGAAGCAATTGCAACACACTTGGTTGTCTAATTCAAAACTTTCAAAAAAGAAATAAAAGGTTTTTTAAGCTCAGTAAGAGCTGTCTGTGTGGCAGCATTTAAAACTTTCAAGGGCTTTTTCGGACAAAATTCTTAAGATTATTTTTTTTCTCTCTCTTCTCTTGCCAGTGTCCAGAATTTGGTGTTTTTCTCCTGTAAGAATTCATGACAGCAACAGATATCTTCAAGATAAGGTAAGAACTACAAGGAAATGGTTTGCCTTGATTGTTATTAGCATGACTAAATTTCACAGCAATAAAGCAGACCTGGTCTTGGCTGATGAGCAAATGAGAGCAGATGTATAGAAATTAAACTGCACTGCAAAAAAAAGCTGTGAGCTTCAAAAAGCAGCCCTGGGCCTGATTGACAACTGAAATAATAAAGTAATGCAATGAGGTCTTTTGGTGGAGTGATGAGTGAAATCCACTGGCTCCTGCCCGTCCTGGTTGTGGAGAATTCTGGTTCTTTCCCTTCACAGAAAGGTATTAACAGCTGTGAGCACAGGTCTGATGCAGACACACAGAGCTAGGCCAGTGGTCAGGGTCCTGACAGTCTCTTTAAACTAAAACAATTTTCATCTTGGTGATATTAAATTTATATCCATTTGGACTCCTTTACGTATGCTTAGATTAAGAGTGACAGAATCTAATTTAGGTCGTTTCATTAATCACTTCTGAATCAAACTCTGAATCTGTTTTCTAAGGCAAATTAAATAAAGATGTCCTGTTCATACTGATGAGGGTTCTCCCTTGACTTCAGAAGCATATCCTCTGGCATATTGTGCTGAAAACAGCTTCTCAGAATATTGCAGACACAGAAGCAGTTTACATCAGGATGCTCACAGCTCTCTTTGCTTACATTTACTTTCCGTGTCAGCATGTAAGCAGCTGCTAGCTGATGGCTACCCAGCACCAGCCCTCTTGGGCTGGGGTAAAGTGTTGGCATGCTCCTTTCCTTACCCAGTGAAGTCATATCCAACTGATGAAGAATGTGCATGGAATGTAAAACATTACAGTTTATTGCGAAGTCTGTGCTTTAGCAAATTTAATGCATTTATTGGCACAGTTATTCCAGTACTTTTTCTGCTTATAGGCCAGTTATTCCTCGTCGTGTCTTATCAGAATTCATGAACAGTACTGGTTGAAACAAATTACCGTGGACAAATTCTAATATAGCTTTAGTGCTAATATGAAGATGTGCTACTGAAACAAAACTGTTATCCTGCTTTTATAGGAAATTTTCAGTGGGGAAGAGTTATGCCAGAAAGGGCTGAGAATTAAGCATTTTGGTTTCTAAGTGGCTTTTGTTTAGCATTTGTACTGTACTTACTGTTATGACTTAGATAAATAAAAACTGTTTGTATGAGAAAACATTTACTAGTTTGCATGCTTGTGGCTTATGTCTTCTTTGGTAGAAATATGAAGGAAGTCTGGACTAACCTTTTATACCTATAGGGATTAAGGCATTTTGGTTAGTAAGTCTCCAGTTGCTACACAAAATCTGCAACTAATGGCATTGTTTCTGATGAAAAACCAGAGAGTTTGCTCAGATCAGACAGCTGCAAATGGTAGAAGTGAAATCTTCATTTAAAGCTCTATGCACTCAGTATTTTTCCTCTTGCACTCTAAAATACATTCAATACAGATATTGTGCATATAGATGGCGTACATTGTATGGGTGCTTTTAGGAATCCTGTCAAGTTTAATCCGTATAAATAGAGTATCTCTCTGTATTGTGATTACAATAATGAACTACCTTTCATACAAAAAAATCCCACCAAATAAAATATGTATCTCTCCAGGCCTCTTTACAAAACAACTGCCTTCACTGACACCATGATCTTTGCTTTCCCCACTATCTCTTCTTATTTACTCTTATTTGAAGGAAAATTTTGTCTTTTGTTTATAGCCACAATAGAAATTTAGTTAAAGGAATTCTGACTACAGCTAGTTGCAGGAAAAGCTTCTGTTTTACAGAATTGTACCCTAAGGGTGTGTATGTCAGAGCCTCAGCTCTCCATAAGAGGTTTTATGCATTCTTATGCAGTGTTCTGGTTTGTCGTAGTGGAGGCAGAAGGGGTGTGTGTACACTGTCAGAGGGCTGCATGGAGCTCCCTTCCTGTTGAGGGACAGTGCACAGATGTACAAATCTTTTCAAGTGAACAGTGTTCAAATAGCTGGGCAAAAGTTGAGGAAATCAAAAGTTTTGCTACTGCTTACCAATAAATTCTCTTTTAAAACAGATGTCATTTGAGGGAGAATAGTATTTTAGGTGTTAACATTTTAACTGTAAAGTTACCATAAATATTAAATTCCTCAGCATTTCTGCCTGATGGGCAGAATGGCACTTGTACATCTGCTTGACATCTTATCATATTTCTTAGTCATTTTTTTAAAAAAGTATAGGCTTGCAACAAAATCTTTCATCAGGTAAATTAACATTTTGTACTTCATGTTAAACATTTTTGCCATTTTAAAGAGATGCATTTATGAAACCTTTTTTATGATAGGAGTGTTCTCTGTCTTAAGGGATCTGATTTGTTTTTTTTCAATACTGTTCAAAGTGTTGAAATGCAGATATCCCTGAACAAGAGAGACACAGACAGCATTGCTGCTTTGCAGCATTGCTTAAGTGAATTTGCCTCATCTTGGAGGCCTTCTTGACCTTGCTTGGTGGCTCCTTAAGGAGACTACTGATAAAAATTTCAGTGTCTTTCAAGTCTGACAAGTCAGACTGCTAAGAGCCTCCTTAGTGCTGCAGAATACCTCGTTGATTCTCTTGTTTGTCTACTTGACTCTCTTCATTGTATCCTCACAACACTCTACCTAACTAACCTTGAGAAATGTAATTATACACTCACCATTGATTAGTAAGGATCTGTATTTAATTATGTGTAACATGTTCCACTCTCAAACTTATTCATCAGTGCATGTCAGGTCAGATTGCTGTTTGCTTTCTGCCATTGCAGTGATGATCTTCATAGGACACTGAGTTTCTCACTTCTTAAATTGCTTGGGAAGAGACATTTCCTGCACATCTAGCGGCATGCAAGCAGAAGCTATCGTCTACCCTTTGGTCCAGAAGCATAACCAGTCATTCCTCCTTGAAGGATTTTATTTGTATTTTCTACAAAGAAAACAGTTTTGCTGAAAGAGTGCTTTGAGAGTTTTGCATTGAATTTGTGCTGTGGGTCTCTGTGGATCATGTCAGTTAAATGCGGACTTATTGCCTTAGCAGTTTATTTTTAGATTACAGAATCTGTTATCTTCCTGGTGGCGTAAGATCACATATCTGTTCAGAACTAAAGTCTTCCCTAACCAGTTCCTATTTAACACAAAAATAAACTTTTCCAGTAGAACAGGAACATGTAACTAAAAACTTGTGAACTCCAGCCTTACCATACTACAAACTATCTGCCTTTGAGACAATCTCCTTAGAAGTAATATGTGGTGATTCACCCCCCATTGAAAAAGGAATCATGTATGAAATGAACCTTACTTTACAATATTTTTCTAAAACAGAAGCCTAATCTAATCTTCTAGGGCAAATCTAATCTACGATCTTTAGAGATGCAGACTGCAATTCGTGCTTCTGAATCTGCATCCCCCATTCTTTTTTTGTTACTTCAGTGAAGAATTAAAACTAGAGGAGTCTAGTCTCCAGACCTGGTTCACATATGCTATGAATTGGAAGAAAAATCATAACAAGAACTCACGTAATTGTGGTCCCAAAACTCCAGACCTTCCAACAGACTGCTCTACAGCACTTCTCCAGTCTCAAAAGCAGGCTGTTTGCTACTGATAATTCAGGGTCAAATTCAAAAGCATCAAACTGGATACTAAGTGAATTAACTTGGGATGAATGTCTCCCCACAGAGATCACTCCTGACTTGCTAAAATAGCTTCCACAGACTTTGTCATGAGGTGATATTTGTAGGGGCATCCGTACTTACTCCCAAGTACCAGACCTGTCTTTATATGATAACCTTATAGGAATCAGGGTTCTGTGTTGTGCAGAAACTGTACACTCATGTAATATTCCTTATCTCTTGGGAGTTTTGATTGCTACCAAGGCATAGCATGGGTGAGTAAAAGGAGAATGAATGTATCCCCAGAATACACTACTACTAGAATTTTTTTTTTTTAATTCAGAAATTGTGACATGAAAATGTACTGACGAGTTCATTGCTTACCAGGACTATTTCTGGGATGTTTACGCTCCTGCTCAGAGCTGCACCTAGTGTAATCATCTAGTCATGAAGGTTTGCTTAAGATAGTTGTGCAGTGCTAAACAGTGGATGCATTTTCCTTCATATATGTCTGTACTCCAAAAGAGAGTGAAGTAATTCTGAGTAGCTCATTTGTGCAATACTGCTAGTTGTAATACGCTTTGGGAGCTATTTGGATCTAAGATGCTACAAGTGGAGGAACATTAGCACTGTAAAGTGATTTTAGTGGCAAATGGTCTGTTTGAAGAAACAAAAGAAAGATATTGTGAAAGAAGAATAAAGATCAGATTGAAAAGCATGTCAGAGTAACTCATAGAGCTATGGCAAATATTTACGTACAGTAGTGTCATGGGATTCTTCCATATGTGTCGTGAGCATTCCCAGTAAGCTGAAGGACTACAAAGCAAAGCTGAATGACATTGTCATGACTGAACTGAGAACAAGATATTCATCTTGTAGTTGACAACGGAGTTATAATAATCTCTCATGATAGCAATAATCATTTATAAAATGCAAGATGAGTTATGTTTTTCCTTTACACTGAATAAGAATAGGATAAGAAAGTAATTTTCCTGGAACTTGTTCATTCTGTGATCAAGAACTAGGTCTCCCAATCTTCCAAGCTGTCTAGACCAACAGGAGAAAACATATTATGAACACCTGCTTTAAATATCACTTCTAAGTACAGTAAATACCCAGTGGATTTTGAATAGATCTGCAAGTAAAAGACAAAAGAAATGGGTAGCATTTGTATATCAGGTGATGAATTGCATTAATTAAATGAAAACGTATCCATGATTGAAATCACAGAATAGAAAGACATTGCTTTATAGCAAGGGTATGTGTTGCTGATGCTGTGGAAGAAGTACATTTTCCTAGTAGTAAAAGTTCTGATTGAAATCTTCCATTTTCTATATTATTGATTAGCTGTAGTGCATCCTGCAGATTTCTGTTTTTATGTCTGATAATGCCACAGTGATGAATTATATTGTGTAGTTCTAAAAATAATAAAAACCCTCAAACAAACATGACCATATGTGGAACTAGAGAAAAATACGTAAAATAGTGATGGCAAGACTAAAGACAGAAGAATTTTATTCTGAGATATTCTCCATGAATTTTACAAAATTTACAAAATTCTGTGATGAGAAAATATGATGAGATTTTATCTGAAAATGATGTCCAATCTACTTTTTATAATTATTTTTTCAAGAAAGCTAATTGACATATCTGTATAATTTTGACATTTTGGGAGGAGGAGAAAATGGACAAAAAATTGTTTGCACTACAGTAGTAAAATACAGGTTGTCATCTTCCTGCTCAGTGACTAATAGATCAACAAGTGACCAATATCTACATCAGGTAGGGAACCCTAGTGTCTGACTTAAAAATTGCTTATGGAAAATACTGTTTCCAATTTGTTACTTGGGGCCATGGTAGGTTAAAATTTATCCAGGTCCTGTCCTTAGAAGCAATATGAACAGTATTTACAGCTGACATTTTAACCTTGAAACATAAATTGCACAGCACAGGACACATGACATCCATCCTTGCATTCTCCAAGCTTTGGCAGAACCTGTGTTTCAGGGACACTCCTGAATAATCTGTCCTGTACAAGCAGGTAGGCGCAACGCCCTCACATTCTGGTCTGATGTATGAGAACTGAATCCTGACGTGGAAGTAAGAAGTCAGCGTGTAAAAGTAATAGCCCAGAGCACTTCACATCTCTTGAGGCCACTGTCACTTGTTTCATGAGCTACTTGTAACAATGTTTGTTTAATCTCAGTGTGGAGGCCTAAGTAAGCTAAACTGATATGTCCATACTGTGAATACCAGACTGAATTATCAGTGTTTTCTACTTTGTATTGAACAGGGGAGGGTCATATACTTAATTTTTGTTGTTCTTTATATTATTTATAGGTTTGAAATTACTCTGTGTCCAAGTCTTTGAAATATCTAATAAACACACAGACTGCATGGAGCTATTTTAATATCCTAAATGTCAAATATCCCCTGCCCCTCTTCATATTTGAAACCTACATTTTTAATTTGATATATGCATGCATATACAATTAAGTTGTGTATTATATTAATATTACTTCTGACTCAAGTATCATATGCATGTAGCTGCATCTTAAATTGCCAGTTTATAGGCCATCCTGGCTATTTTGCAGATAATTGTTAGCCTCTGCTTGTATTCAACTCCTGTATGTGAAGCTACTGTAGAAACTGCCTACTCAAGATTGTTTTTCTTGTACTTTCAGTTGACTATTGACGTCTACCTAAAAAGTAATACCAGTCTTTCAGGTGATGCTTAGGTAACTGAATAACTATTCTGTATTGCTGTTGTGATGGTGTGTAGGTTCACAGAAGTAGGTACACTAGAAAGTTATACTGCATGAACTATGCATTTAGCGAGGATGCAGACAAAACCTACATCCTTTTTTTTTTTGTTAATTATCCTTGAATCAAATAATGTGTCAATTCCAACAGAAGTCTGAAATAAGGATTATCATAGAATCATAGAACAGTTTGGGTTGGAAGTGACCTTAAAGATCATTTAGTTCCAACCCCCCTGCCATGGGCAGTGTTGCCACCCACTAGGTCTTATTAAAGACAGAGAGAGGGGCTTAAAAAAGGCAGAGGACAATGCATCTGGATTTGGCCTCACCAGTCATGCCCAGGCTGACAGCTACAAATACGAGATTACATCTTTGCCTTAAGAACAGTTTTGTCCTCCTTGATCAGTCTATCAAAGCTTTGAGATTTGTGATTGTTCTGTAACAGGGAAAATAGCTTTTGACAAAAACAAGTGAGGAAGCAAAAGTTTAACATTTCATAGAATTTTAAGATGTCCATTTGACTTTCAGTCAACAAAGAATTAAGTATGAGAGGAAATCATCAGTCACTGCACTGCTACTTTCCTTTGGCTGCTCTGCTCCAGACACCCATTAGTTTAATGCACACTAAAGCACTACTAACAAGGCCCATCTAAGAGCTTCATTTTTTGAGAAGGACTGTCATATACTGCAAACTTGCTTGATAAATACACGTAATACAGGGGAAGACTGCAGTCAGATTGTGTTCTTTCCTAACTAGCTCTACCAGCTAACCAAGGCACAGTCATGTCCTCCAGGAACAATTAGTGTTATGTATTATATCTTGTCATTTACATGGCCTCAGAGAGTCTTCAGACAGGTCAACCCTGATACAGTAGAGAATCTGAAAAGATAGGTGGAGGAATCAGCTTTCCTGCACTCACTATGTGACTTGCTCTGGAAACTCAAACCTGAAGAAGCCTCAGATGGATCCCTGCTGACTACAAAAACAAGCAACTCCTCCACAGGGATCTATCTTTCTTTTTAGCAGCAGTGATTCCTGAGAACTCTGATGGTCCTTGAGGTGAAAGAGAACTTTTCTGTTGTTGAAAAAACATTTCTTCATGAAAACACAATAGTGTAGCAAAATAGCAGAAATGCAGGGGAAAATATAGCGTGGTTATAGATAACAGGGTAGGGCAAACATCAAATGGTTTGAGGAACAAAGTTCTCTTCAGGAGGATGCTTGCTCTTGGATAGTGTAGAGAAGAAAAAGAATAGAACAATACAGAGAAGTATAAGGGAAGAACTTGTACAAAATTCTGAAGCACAAAGTGAGGGACTTCTTGTTGCTTTAACAGTTTAAAGAAGAAGGTGAAAATCCTGGTCTGCACTATTGGACTATAGCTTATTACCAGTAAATAAAGGATGCTGTTCACTTTTTTAAGAAATAGTTGCATTAAAAATTACTTTGGACTTAAACTATATAAAGAAAACAATGTGCACAGCTCCATCAACATCTTGTGGAAGTGGACCAGAAGCCCTCTGATAAATGTGAAGGCACAAAGAAGACAGAATGAGGTTCTCTGAATACCCTATTGCAAGGATTGGCGTGATATTTAATTCTTTACATCTGCCAAGCTGAAATAATTGATGTAAGTTGGAAAAAATTGTGGCAAAATTGAGTCGAAGTGTGAGTTTTGTCAAGTATGGTATCCCTGGGAGATTTCATATTATTGAGATGATGTCAAATATGGAGCAAACAGCACAAATGCTGTGCTGTGAGAAATTCTGTGTGGATAAATATGTGCCTATCACACTTCAGTTATAAAATTTTAATATATTTCAGTGCTAAATCTTTTCTAACTGGACTGCTTCCTGAAAAAGAAAATAAAAAGGATTTTTGTACAGAAAGTCACTGACTACAAGTTATGCTGAATATTATTGGTATAAACACCGTCTAGAAACACTAACTAGCTCTTTCCTAAACTCTATTCTCTTTTAATTGTGAACCTTCAGATTGCATGGCAATAATTATAGGAGAAAACCTAGTACAGGGGCAAACAGTGTTTTTCCTGCATCACTGCCTGTAGTGTAGAGCTGTTTGGGATTCAGATCCAGACCTTGAATTCATTGGTGTCTCAGAAGCAGCTAAAGATTAGTGTGTAATAACAAATAGGTCAACTATGACCAGCTTTAATTGAAAAGGGACAGCCTGAGATAATTCCAAATGTAACACCATGGTTTCTTGCCTGTTCAAAGAAAAGAAGAGCTGTCAATTCTTTAAGAACCCATAGTGCTGATGGGAAAGCCCCATTGATATCTCCAGCATTTTCACTCCCTTCTGGTCAGGCCTGGGGGCAATACTAACCTAAAAAATTTTGTATATTTACTATTTTTACTGGATGTTTTGGTCATTTGCAGCACTGTGGACTGAGAGAGACATCTCACCTGGCTGTATGACAAGTCTGAAAAGAAGAAACAAAGTGTATGCAACACAACAGTCTGATTCTGTGCATCCATTCCTAGATCTATGCCTTTGGAATGATAATCTCTAGTGATAAATAATGGTCTTTACACTTGTGGGATACTGTGATAATGGAGTGATACTACAAAGTTATCTGTAAAGAGATAGATGCTCCAGAGCAATCTCTTCTGGAGGAAAACAGCATGCACCCTACTGACACGGCAATTACCTAGCACTGCCCAAACCTGCCTTCACTTGCTCTTATGCCCGCTGGATCCCTCTGCTGTGTTATTGTTATTTATCTACCTTGGCTAGTTTAGCTCTCTTTTCAGCAGCATCGCCAAGCAGCAGATTTCTAGGGCTTTATCCATCCTTCCAAAAATACAGCATTGCCTCTCTTGTGAGCTCCCTATTCATTTCTCAATTGGTCATCTTATTCCTTGAGCACTACACAAACCTGTCACAGCATATTTTATTGAATGTTTTCCTTCTCTATCGCTTTCCTTATGCTTCACATGCACAGCTGAATTTTCATTGTCTCTCTATCCAGCTCACCACTTGTGGCTCTCGACACATTTTTACTGCAGTTCCTGAAATTTGAAACTAATTCCCTGTAGTACTTTGCTTCATAAACTTTCCATCTCCTTTCAAATCTCACCTGAAAATGTGCCTTTTAGCACTTGTTTATAGCTCTTAATTTTCTCTTTGTATTCATTATTTGACCCATCAATTTTGTTGTAAAGGATTTAGAAATACATGGTATATTTATATAGATATATTAAGTTTTATAAGATGTGGCTGAGCTGTGTTGGGCAGATTCTTCTTCACATCAGCTGGAAAAGAAGTCAGTGGTTTTTCACAAAATTTTTTGGATTCACTCTGGAGTCAATGAAAGAGACTGGGGCACAGTATGTTTTATGAGAAGACTTGACAGCGATCCTAGATGCTCTGTAAGGGACCAGAGGCTGCTCGCCTGTGTCATGGTGTGCTCTACCTTGTGCAACAAACTGGCCCAGCATCAGGAAATTGTAGTGACAGCAAAAAGCCATGTTTTAATAAGACACAGGACAAACGAGAGCTTCTGTGAAAATGATTTGATGCATAAATTCAGCATTTTTCTTAACTGTCTTCAGTGAAGAACATTATTATAGCCCTTTGCTTCTTTCAGTCTCCTTATTGACAAAAACCTTTAGGATAGAAATTTCATATGCATGGGAGGAACAGCAGTCCATGCTCATCTTGTACCCTTGATCACATCAAGTCTGTATTCAACTCCTAATGCCGTAGGGACAGCAGCGCTGCGGTAAGGCCCTAAAATCACTTTGAGGTGCTTATATAAAATGAGCTTTCCATGCCCCTGCTCAAAGGTTGAGCAAGCCAGAAAACAGAGAGTACATGTGCTGCCCCCAGAGGTTGTGTCGCCCACAAAGAAGTCAGGCATTGCTAATTACTGAAGTGCCTTAGTGTGTCCTCTGGCTTAAGTAACTGAGGGGCTGAGCTGAAGAGACCATAGGAGTCAGTAGGAATTTTCCTCCATTTACTTCAGTGGCCTGAGGTCAGGTCTTTGTTACAATGGTCCGAAACCTGCTTAAACACACCTCCAGTTTCTGTTGGTCTGGTAAACTCTGTCAATTGTTCCCAGATGCACTGTGCAGAAAATAATTTTCCTCTTCTGTGAGATTTCAAACAAACAGCAAGCAATACGATAAGTCTGTGGGCAGCTGGTTTGACTTTTGTCCTAGCAACTCCAGACTGGCCATGCATAACCTTTCTTGTATAGAAAAAAAAACAAAAAATTCAAATTGATTTGGATGTGAGTAAAGTCAAAAGGTTTGAAAACTGGCTGAAAAGACCCTGGTTTGGGAGGAACTTCAAACACCACTGAGGAGAGAAATAAGAGGAACAGAAAATGTGACTGTGAGCAGGAAATTATAAAATTTAATTCAAACCAGAACAGAAAAGTTAATAGATCTTCATCCAAATTCTGACTTCATTTGTACCTTATGTATTTCCTTTGCTCCTGATCTCTCTTCCAGGTTTTAAATAAGCCTGATAAGGCCACTGACTTCAGTAAGGGTACTGCAGTGTATCCTCAGCACCATTGGGAAGTGTATCAGCTTTAAAGAATTTGAGATGCTTGCACGCAGTTGGAACAACAAGCCCAAGTTTCTCAGTCTTCAAGAAAAACAAATATAAATGATATTGACACATCTTTTCCAACGTCATCTTTTTTCTCAGGATATGCCGAGAAAGCGACAACTAAGATTACACAGTCAAATGGGGATTTGGCATTTCTTAGCTCAGTGAGAGATATGTCCTTTAAATACTGTTCCTGAATACAAAAAAGAGAGTATGCAGGTTTGTTAGTGTGACACTGGATGGAAAAAAATTTAAACGTGATATTAAGAATTTGAGCTAAGTACCACTTCTTACCACAAGAGGTGTGTTTCCATTGTAATGTGCTAACAGCCCTATTTCTTGGGGTGCCTGCAAAACAGTGGAAGATAAGCGAACTGCAGGAGGAAGCCTTGCCTTGGCAGGAGGAAGAACCCTAAGGTCATGTTTGTCTGAAATGGATCCTGCAATGATTGTAATGCACTTGCTTTGGAATGGAGCTAATGCAATGTCAGCAGCTGAATTCCTTATTTATTTGAAAGAGTTCACACACCAATATGTTTAGAAAGCAACCACAGCCTAGTTTCAACTGATTGTCACACATGTAGGATGGGTGCTAGATACAAGTGACACTGATTGAAAAAAAGAAGTGTGAAGAGGAGAGTTTAAGTATGAGCCATGAAAGCTCTGTGTTCCCATGTTTCAAGGAAAGATCCAGGAGCCAGAAGAATTAGTTGAGATATTGTCAAAGTCATTTATTTCAGAGGTTTAATGAAGCCTAGCTACCAACCTTAGTTCAGGAAAATGGGGAAAAAAGAAAAAGAGGAGCTCAGGATGTAGCATTCATTTTACAGTCAGGAATTTGAGATGCTATATCCAGGATATGTTATTAAACAATTAGTAATACAAAATGTATCTGCTTTGATATCTAGTTCATTTCAGATAAATGTCTACAGCCAAAATTGATTTATGGAACTAGATGAAGCAATTAAGATCAGGCCACATAATATCTATACACAGGAAAATCTAGTGCATAAAAACTAATTAGATAACCCACCAATCCAATGCACTTTTGGACATACTGTACAAATTACTGACCTAATTGTTCTGTTGTGGTAGTGCTAAGCAGATGTAAAACAGGTCAAAACCATGTCCCATGGCTTGCTGTCTGTATTCTATTTGGCCAGGGTTTACCCTTGCATAATTTCAGTACAGTACAGTTAGTGTCACAGGAAGCAGCAAAAATATGCTTGCTTTTTTTTTTTTTTTTTTTAAACATTTGTTAGTATGTTAGGGTGGACATAAAGATAGCAAGAGGAAGAATTGAGGGACTATTTATTTGTGGAAGAAAATGCAGACAAACAAGATAGTAGAGAAATAGATAAACACTTCATGCAAGTTGATTTTCACATCCGTATATCCATCACAATTAAGCCTGTTACGGTCAATATAATTTACTTTTTCTTTTGCTAGAAGTAGCTGTCTGCTTCTCTTTCCTCTCCTGTATGTGTGTTATTCTTCTGGTTTTCACTTGGGACAGATAATTTTAGGGGTTGTGTAGCATTGTTTCCGACACTGCTCTTCTCAGTCTTAAAAAGCTTGTGATAGTGCAGGAGACTAAGAGGGACTAAGAGGTACGTAGATAAAATGAGAAGACTCAGTAAAATACAATGGGAAACATGAGTTTGGTTCAGATAGATATAGCGAGTCCTGTTGCTTTTCTTATTGCAGCTGCTGCTGTTACTGGGTTTTACATACTCTAAGCTTTTCTCTGTTTTGATTTTTTTACTTTTCTTGAGAAAAACAGACATATATCACATCAGCATTTTGAGATGTTCCGCACTCACAAGCCTCTGAATGACAAAATACATGGAGAAATCTAATACAAAAGATGAATTGTAAAAAAGTAGAATGATGCATAAAAACAAAAAACAGAAGGGTGTAGATTAAAATCCAAGAGGTGTTTATAGAATTGAGTCAACAAATCAGCTTGAACACATTCATACATTTACTTTAGGACTATCTATAATTCAGTTTCTAGATTGTTTGCTTGAGTATGTGGGGTCTGATTGCCCTCCTGCTTGTTTGTTTCCACGAGGAACTTCTTCAGTGCATTTGCTAATATAACTGACATAACAGAGAGATGAGTCAGTCACATAAAAATATATATAATGACATTTAGAAAAGATATGCTACAGTTGGCTGTGAGGAAAAATAATTCATAAGCTGTCAGCAAAGATGTGAACAAGTCAGACTGTTTACTGAGGACCAGTTCCGCAGTGGCTCAGTCTCAGTCTGTGCGGGTGAAAGGTCTGTTAGGGGATGTCTGGCACTGAAGCAAGCCCAGTGCAGCAATTTCTCCCAGTGATGCTATTGTCTGCAATTCATGCTGGCCAGTGGTCATTTCCTTGTGCCATTAAAGTCAGAGCCATCCTGGTCTTCTCATTTTCAAAGCCATGTGTGAGACATATACCAAAACCTCTTTCTCTTTCAGCTTTTGTGTCCAATATTGCTTTCACTCAGTCAAGAAACAGAAGTGAAGCCGCATGATAGATTTGATCTCTTACAATTATTTGCCAATCTTGTTGGAGCAAAAGAGATCAAATATAGAGAACAGTTCATATTCTGTCCACATCCTTAAACAAAATTAGCTTTGGATAATGAATACATCTGAGGAAATCGTGACTTGCATGCAGATAGTTCTACAAACAGGAAATGGGACTAAATCAATTTGATAAATTACTCCCTGCAAATGAGTCATTCAGACATACTTTTGCAAGCACTGCATTGAGAGCTGAGTGATCGAGAACAGAGGTACTGTTTCCTGGAATAGTGCAAGGAGGGTGTCCATCCTATCCCATCCAGGAACCACGTCCTGGTAGTTCCCAGGCAGCTCTCACAGTGTCCCACCTGCCATGAAGCTGCCATCTTGTTACTGGAAAAGTCATCCATGGTGACCAGGGCACACCTCTGTGAATGCTGTGGTTCACAGTGAAGCTCAGATCACCTTTCAGGGAGCTGTCAGAAAGCAAAACCACAGCTCTTTCCTGATCTGGGAATGCTGGACACTGTCAGTGTGGAGATGCTCAGCATCTTAAGGCAGAGTTGTGTTTTTCACTGGACTGAACCATGAACCTTGATTTCAGTTCTCTTAGCAACTATGTTTCATCAGATTAAACTCCATGTGAACTTAATAAATCTAGGCTCCACTTCTAATGTTGTATTTATTTTGTTTTTATTGCTGTGTTTATCTAGGTGTAGCTACATGGGGAAAAACAAAGATTCCAGGTAGCTAGCTGGGTGTATGTTAATGTAAGCTGGCTATTTTCATGCAGGATCCACCTGTGAGATAACATGCAAAGGAATAATTAGATTCCTTAGAGCTAATCTCAGATCTGTCCTTGTCTCTGGTACTTTAGAAAAGGAGTGAAGAACATGGCAGCCGCTGTAGGCTGTCAGGGAAGCATGCTCTGCTGCCTTCCTACGGGGGAGTGCTATGCCAGCCGCTACCCTTTGGGGAGGTTAATGGTATATAGACTCAAAGGGAATCTGGTGCAAAATGATTTAACACAATTCTTATCTTCCAACTGAATGTAGATACAAAGGTTGGTAGACAGTATTATTGAGTTATTGAGGCTGCAAGGTGGAGCAGTTTTGTCTCCACTCCTGTAAGATAAGCCTGTGAAGATGGTCTCTGTGCGCCCACATCTCAAAAAGCAGGTATAGTCTATCCGAAAAATAACAACTCTGTTGTTAATAAAGTAATAAGGAGTAGGAGAAACTTGTGGGGAAGGCTTAAATACGAGTATACTGATAAGCGTAAGTGCTTTTTGCTCAGCAGATGTAGGTATTGTGTGTGCATATTTGTGGGTGAGAGAGAAATGCTTTCAAAAACACACACATTTTTCAGTGTAGGTAGAATAACAGTTTTAACTCCTGAGAATACTCAGGTGACAGACGAAGTAGTGCTTAAAGAAACTTTGAGCTGAAGTGTTATTTCTATAGCCATTATCAGCTGCACTCCCATGACTAAACTGCGTTCCTCCAGAGAGAGAGGAAAGCTAACAGAGCTTCTAGCCAATCCACAGGAAATCTTTTCTTCTGCTTCAGAAAGGAGCAGAGGGAGTACTAGGTGAAAAAACTTACTTTACTGAGACCAAATTTTCAGCACACAAACAGACATTAAATAGGCAATTATATAAGAAGCTAAAGCCCCAGTCACACAACAGGGAATCCCAATGCCTCTTGTTTTTAATGGCCTGGTGACATTTAAGACCGGATGAGCACTTACTCTTTCAGACTGCAGCACACATGGCAAGCTAGTAAAAATTTTCAATTGTCAAAAATGTAAATCACTTGAAGGAGTTCTAGTTTCAATCGTCCATGCCTAAAATGATACCACTTTGTGCATTATTAATCACAGTCCAGAATATATTTCTGTTATATATTCTGTATTAGGATAACATAGACATTCATGATAGATGCAGCCAAACCACACATATCAATTGATGGTATAACTAACTGAAATAAGAAGTTTCTATCATCTCTCAATGAAACAGAGTTTATCAAACTCATTTTGCAGGTAGAAAAGCAATTACTCTCACAAGTGTTCTGTGGCAACATTTGAAAAACTGTTGATTTCTAGGGATTACTATGTCTCTGCTGTGCAGGTCTGCCTCCTCCTCATTAAATGCTATCACTGTGGCCAAAAGGCATAGGTGCATTTGGCAGTTGAAGCAAGCACACTGAGGCAGTTCACAGCTGAGAGACTCTTCCAGAGATCTCCTTCTGCAGTCTTTTTAGTTTCATACCTCTCTCCTAAGAGCTGTGTAGATTTAAAGGTATTTCACAGTTACTTCTGTTTCCTTTTCAGTATAGTATTATACTGATAGAGAACAACAGTATATAAGTACAGATCTTTTCTAGTGCCATGCAAAGAGATGTATTTTAAGATGGAGGATAAGTAAGGGTTAAAAATTGATGGATGGAACAAGACAATATCTCCAAATTGCATTTGGTACCTTTAGGTTGTCTCAAGATACCCAGTGAGAGAAAGTTCATGAAATGTTTTTAAAAATTAATGTTTTTCTGGATTAGAGGATTTTTTTCTCATTTATATTTTGTGCAGAAAAGGGTTGGTAATATGAAGAAAAGAGAGGAAGAATTCTGTTTTTCAGAGTACAGTGATGTACTAGCCAGTACCTTTCATATACTGTATCTGAATTCACTACATTGCTTGCACAGTTGGTCATTAGCTTTGGCCATCAGCCTGCTGTTGTGGAGCACCAAAGCAGAGGAAGAGAAACACGTAACAGTAACTGCTTTGAACTTCAGACAGCAGAAAACAAGTCAGGAACGTATTTTCAGCACTATAGGCAATAATAGTATCACATGAAAAGAATTTCTAGACACACCAGTCTCAAAACAAGTATTCCTCCGAGAATTAGAAAATACATTTATCTGATTGTCAAGCTCCATTTGAAAATGTGGCTTAAGCACTATGCATGTCTATGATTGAACTGAAGATATCATCACTATTAGATGAGAAACGGAAAATGTTAGGGATCATGAGAAATGGCCAGCCAGAGAAGATGATGGGAAGAAGACTTAGAAACTGACTGTGATTAAATATCTTTGTTTGGAAGGAAAGGGTTAATGTTCAGAATATTTATGTATAGCACATCTAATTCACTGAGATGAACAAATTATCTAGGGTTGAGCTAAAAAGACCCCTGGTTGTCCAGTACAAGAGAAAGACCACTGCTTTGAACTACAAGAAGTCAAAGAATTCTACTTTGAACTACAAAAAGAGGTACCAGTAAGAAGAACCTTGCATTAGCCAAGCAGCAACAGAATTCTGCTTTGAAATACAANAAAAAAAAAAAAAAATCCTACTATATTGCAAGATGAAATGTAGTTAAGAACTGTCCTTCCAAAACAAAGACAACTCATATCTGGGCATTTGAAAAAAGAACCAGGAAAAGCAGCTGTAAATACAGCAGTGGACTTGTGTTGTTTAATGATCAATGCTTAAGATTGGAAAGATCTTCTGAGTCATGGCTGCCATTCATTTGGGCTCTCCTTAGCTGTATTACTTGCCCCACTGCTTCATTCTGTAAAACAAAGCTGATGATGCTTACCGAACTCATAGAAGTAGGCATATTGTTTACAGTGCTTTGAAAATGTTAGGCCTTGTGTACATGCTAAATATATATATACTTTACCTTTACCTTGAATGACTACAATGCAAAGTAGAGAATAAAAGCCTGCTTTAATGAAGGAAATATAAATGAACATTCTAGCTGTAAAGAAGAGTAGATAATGTAGGGAGGGGGAAAAGAAGTAAGCAAGAATACTCTTCCAGGTTCATCTGTCATCTGTGAAATGGGAATGATTTGGAAATGACTTGCAACAAGGTGAGTTTCCACATGGAAACGATTTGCATCAAGGGAAGCACTGTTTGCTTCCCTCCTACTCCTGGATGCAAGGCCTCTTGCTGTTACATTGCCATCTGGTGGGGAAAAGTGCTGCAGAGAAAAACGCTCTCGCAGCATGTGTTCTCCAAGGAAGGTTGTCCATTCTGAGCTGAGGCAGGAGCCCCTTGGTATGGAAACCAGAAATGCCGCTGCCTGCAAAGGCCATTGCTTGATTGATCTCTCTGGGTGCTCTGCCGTACTGAGGAGACCGACTGTGCTAATCTGAGAGCAAATGCCACGTATAATGGTGCTTCTGCTAATGGGTAGACAAAAGAAGGCTAGTCATGCTGAAGAGGATGTGCTGAATACTTCAAAAAATAGTATATAATTAGGGAGACATATGGGTAAATGAATTCCAAAGACTGGGCACTTTAGCCACTCAACTGTATGTCTCAGCTAGCTCTTTTCTTTAATAATTCCAGTGAAAATGGAAAAATAATGAGACAAAGCATATGTACTTGTACTTCTAAATGCATTAAATGAAGAGTTTGCTCTGGGTGGCCTGATAATTACGTCCACCATAATGAATATATATGAGGAAAGCACAAAATTAACTTTGTCTTATAAAAACAAAAATCTAAATGCGCTGCATTTAGTGCTGTTATTTTTTTCCCTCAAACACACACAATATATGAAAGTAAGAATGAAGCTGGCAGGAACAGAAAGGTCTATGTTGTGCAGAATGTTTTGCCACTTCAGTAGTGAATACTAAGCATGATATGTTTGTTGCATCTGCAAACAAAGTCATCCAGTTAAGTCAAATCTTTACAAAGAAAATATTGATCTTTGTGGGCTAAAACTCATTTCTAATATATGACAAGACATATCAATTGATATAGAAGTGCCATGGATAAAACTAAATTTCCTGAAGTTATTTTATCTTCAGGAATGAAATGATTAAAGTCAGTCCCGTTCAGGAAAGCCAGATCCTGAGTTTGTTTTCACCACTGTTTGGCAGATCAGCTCTGTTGACTCCATTCATCAGCCCTGCAGCAGTAAGGTTTCTGTGGCATCACTCAAAGGCATCAAAACAGAAAGTCCTTCAAATATTGATTCTGCCACTAAGTATTAGGCACACTGTTACATTTGATTTTTATGGATTGTTACCTTCATCAAAAACCTTTCTATTCCACGTGCCCTTGAGATGGATGAACATGCATGCTAAGCAGAACTTATCAAACATTATTCTTCATTCATTTTAAACCACATATTTCAACAAGCAGGATGAAATTCAACATGCCACAAAGAGCTTGCAGGGAACTGCAGTTCAACCTCCTGTCAGACCAAGAGTGGAAGGAAATTATGTACTGCCAAAGGACAGCCTGCACAGGGAACAACTGTGTCCTTTTGAGTTGCATGATTGAGTTGCAAGACGCTGGCACAGACCATCTCAAGTTCCCTACATGAGTTGCAGAAATGAAATATGGACCCATTTTCCTCCTGCAGCTTTTGATGACCCTTCTGTCACCATGGTGATGAGTATTGAAAAGCAAGAGGTGTAGAGGTCTTCTGATCAGTGATGAGATAGTGTGATACCAAACCCTTCCTATTTTGTGTTATTGATGGCATGACATCAGATACTCCCCACATTGTGGTACCAGCACCAGAACAAACTTCTGGGCTTTCCACAGCCTGTCTGGATGATTTCATTTTTTCTCCTTCAGCTTAAAGTAGCTTGGGAATATTTAAAAGATAATAATAAAAAACTAAATTCCAGAATGTGTAGCTGTGATAATCCCTTCAGTGTCAGGAGATAATTCTGCTCCTCTTTCTGCGCGATTTCTGTTGCGTAACGCTGAATTCTGGTTAAGTATGTCTCTCAATTCATGTGAACCATATGGAATTTCAGTTATTTGAAAAACAAATGCTATTCAGCATGAGGATTTTAGGAATATAAGACTTGATCCTCCCATGCAGCATCCACAGGTTGACTGTTCCCAACAATTCAAAATGAGAGCAAAGTAGGTGGGAAATATTTGCAGATCTGAATATTTAATACTCACTGAAGGCATATGACAGCAATGTAAGAAAAAAAAAACAGTGAAGAATTAACTCCACAAAATGTACTATTGCCCCTGCTTCCCAGGATTCTAACATAAAATACAAACTCATATATATTTTCACATACGTGTATGTATATATACACACTATTATAACTCCACAAATTCCAGTGGAAACATTATACAATCCAAAAGAGTTAAACCTATTCCCAACCATAAGAAACTTGCTCTTGCATTTATAACTTACTCAGTTTCTGGGTTTTAATCAGAAATCATAGAAAATACACTTTATAAAACCTCTCTCTTCTCCTTCTCTGAAAATGCAAAATGCTTACCTCAAATCTTCTGCAACGTGTCTGGAATCCACAGTCCACAGTTAGAGAAAAAAGTGCTACATGTTTTTTTGTTGTTTTATTTTTTTGTTAAGTGCCTATCGATGTGCAAATGCACTGTGTCTCAGAAATCATACTGTTATTTGTCTGTGGGCATATTTCACCCTAGCAAGAGTTTAGCAAGTACAATTAAGGGATGAACACACTAAGGCAGTGGACTGTATGCCTGAGGCTTGGCGCTACAAGCAGTACTGCAGTGGAGCAATGGAAGAGGCTGTCATACTCAGTTCGTTTGGATTTCAGATTGTGCAGTGAAGAAAACATCTATTGATTAAGCAAAAATAAATGCCACTATGGCAAGAATGATTACTTAAGTTATAACAAGATACATCAATCAGCAGTTATAGGGTTAGGCAGAAGTACAAGGCAGAAGGCACAAATAATAATGCACTTTTTTACATTCTTTAGCAATTCTAACTTTTACCTTGCAAACTCTTATTTCACTTAGTGTCTTGCCGGACAGAGCTGTTTATATGGCTATTTAATTAAAACCAATTATCACAAAGTGATTCCATTTTCTGCATTGCAGTCCCTTTGCTTTACTTAGGACTGCTCTGAATTTACATCAGCTTGACAATTAAAGCTCTAAACCAGTTGTGAAAGCCTTTTATAACTGGTTTTCATTAGTTCATATTAAACGATTCATTGGCTGGATTCTCACTTCAGTGAGCCTTCTCATAAAATCTCCTTAGGCATAATGGTGATACCACATCGGCAGTGAAATGAATTAATACATCAGCAGAAACACTAACTAGGAGACTATTTTTTTCCTCACGTTTTATCATTTTGCAGATATACTTGTCAGTCATATGCAAGATATACTGAGACCAAGAGAGAAGGAAAGCAGCACTGAGTCAAAGGGATGTGTTGACATTGTATTCTAAATTCATTTGCTGAAGCAGGTGTAGTCAGTAATGTCTCTGCTGAAGGGAATTATCCTCTACATGGTCTCTTCTTAGTATTATAAGAGTGCCCACTAAATCTGCAACAATTAAGTATCTTCCAGCACTTCATGACAAAACTGTATTTTCAAGTGGATCTATAAATTGCATATTGAGAAATTCTGCTTCTCATTCAAATGTGTTCCTAAAATTAGTATTCTGAATGACTTCTTAAAAAATACACATATTAATTTGTTGATAAGAATGACTTAATGAGTATTTAGTTCAGAAAACATGGAGGAACAGCTGTAACCCAATATGAAGAAACACTTCACCATCTTCCAGATCTGTGCAAGTATTGCATAAAACATAATCTACAAAATGCCCCTGTACTCAGGAGAAGACACAGATGATCAAACGTGCATCTGTTCATTAGGTAGGAAGCATCTTTGCATTTACAGGTTTTTAATGTTTGGTGGAAGGCCTATGCTGGCTAATTGCAAATATGAATCTAGAAGATCTTAAATATTATTAACCTTATTAAAAGATTGGAAAACAAAACAGATTAAGTGTAGCTTGCCTAAGACAGCACAGAGCATTTCAGTTATCTGGTTGCCTGCCCACTCCAATAGATTCCATGCACCCAAATTATCCTCCATCACCCTTGAGCTAAAGGTACTCATTCGTTACAGAAGCAACATTCTATAAATGCATCTGCTGCATAGCTTGTGCACAGCACATATAGCAAGTTAGGCTGCCATAGGTAAGGGGGCATGCTTTAGCTTCTAACTCTGTAGCAAGAAAGCTTGACAGCACAGCCAGCCATCCTGGCTTTCAAATGTGGTTTGTCTGTTACAAGCAGTGAAAGTAGAGTGGATCAAGTGGAAAAGATCCCAAACTCATCCATCTCCTCTGCACAGCTAGAACAAGCCAAGATTCTCCAGTTATTGTCAGTCTGCTTTTCGTGAGCCTTCTCGTGATAAGATCAGATTGGGACCCTGCTCATAGTACGTGAAATGATGTATTGGGGGTGTCCACAGATAAACATGGCAATGGCAATTATGTTATTCCTTGTCAGGCTTGCTTCTGTTACTTTCAAGTTTCCCTACCTATTCAAAGTGTGTTCACCATGTAGGTGTTAGATGTAGAAGAATCAGCTGTGCACTTCTGAATTTGAACATCCAATACTTTCCACAGCATTGTCACAAGCTGTTGTAGGGTCTGAGTTCTGTTCTACTAGTTTCAAAGAGCAAGACATGGCATGCATTTTTTACCTTAATTTGTAAAGGATTCAGTCAAAAAAATAAAATAAAAAAGCTATTTCAATCTCTGCTGCACAATAGAAGAGTTTTATTTAATTTTACTTTAAAAATACACTTTTTAAAATATTTCAGATGTACTCAGTATTTATCCCTATTTTAGATATAGCAATACAATCTATAAATAACAAAGAGGACTGATTAGATGTTTATCCAACAGGTAGTCATTGAATTAAATAATACACATTTTAGAGCCTGTATAAATATGCATTTTTCCGGAAAGCCCAGTAAAGACCTGTATAAAACACCAAACATGAAAGTCTGGAGGATGACATTTAAAATAAATTGGAAAATAACCAGAGTTCCAAAGTTCTCTTTCCTGGACTCATACACTTCAACATCAAATGTCTGCTTCTCCAGTCTTGTTTTGTTGGAGTTCTGATTCATGCTGGTATAACTAGGAGCAGACTCAAGGATGAAGTTTTGTTCTCTATAAAACATGCTGTTCTCCCTTTTTTTATTTTTGACTTAAATTATTCTAGCTTACCCATCAGTTTGTCAGATCCTTGACACTAAACTATATTAAACCATAGTTCCTGTTGGAGTTACCTGCAGCATATCTAATCCTTGAATAACTGAATCACTCAAATTACATGGAAAAAAAAGATGCCTATATGTGCTTGGAATATATTAATCTTTTACATATTTATCAGGCAAGAAGTCCAGGACTTAGTCCACTTTACATATAAGGATACACCAAAAAAATGTACATACAAAATGTAATGAAAATTAATGCTCAGGTTTAAAAAAGTATTCACTATTAAGCTTAGGTTTTGACAGCCTGATTCATTCCAGTTATTTCCACTTAATTTGAATATTATCTTCTCCGTGTCCTCTCCATTTTTCTTCCATATTTCAAAGCCCCAGTTTTAAACAACAAATGTATTTGCACTACGATTATGTTCCCTTTACCTGCCCATCCATGTAATCTTTCATCTTGAATGGCTGACATCTGAGCCAGGTGTTGTGGAAAAGTCTCTCTGTCTCACCTACTGAATGATGGTCATTTCCTTACTTGAACAAAATGATGATTTTTTTCCTGATAAACACACCATATGTATTAAACTAGTAGTTCTAATACTGACATTGCAACCCCATGAAATGGAAAAACTGCTTTTTCTTTCATCTAGCCTTTCTAATTCACTTTGTAATCAGCCTATTCTAATTATAGCTATGTAGTGCAAAGCACCAGTTTATGCCTCTAAATCTCTATATTTCAGTCAGATTGAAAGTTATCAGAACCCACTCTTTTTTTTTTTTTTATTCTCCAGTATTTTACTTATTACTTCAGGCTCTCTAATCACCAAAGACTAGAAACCACTTTTTTTTTTTTTTATCATGAAAAGGAAACAAAAGGTTTTCTTTACCTCATAAGTGCAGGAAAAAGATTTGAATCTGTTATCTGGATATCTGATAAGAATATGAAAAGGAAAAAAAAATGAACATGCAGTTCATGACTGTTCCTGAACAGTCATGATTTTGAAATATCACTGTTTTTAAATTAAGCATATAATATGGTTTGATTGAAAGCTGATTTTGGCATTGGCAGGAAGGTTCCTCTGAGTCCTCCCTAGAAATGTGTGAGTGTCAGAGGAAGATCCACTCCTGCCATTCATCCCAAGGCTAAGAGTGTAAAGGTTAGGCTGCCATTAGAAAGGGCAATTATGATCCACTCTGTCTGCAATGCGCTCCCACAATCATGACCACTTTCCTCCAAGCAGATGAGAAGAACCATGCTTGCTAAAAATAAAGCTCTCTCACTAGCTGAAAAGCAAGCAGGAACAATACTGTAATGCTCTATAGAAACTAAGGATGGAAAAAGGGGAGGAGGGGGAGGAAGCATGGAAAAAAATGAGAAGAGCTGTACAAAGAAGTCAAAAGGGAAGCAAAGGAGGTGACCTACAAACCAGCTACTACTCTTCAGGAAGGCAGCTTTGCCTTGGAAGTTGGAAGACAAAGCATGGCCAGTGGTAGATATGGAGAATGCAGTAAATGTGAGCCACCCTGGCTGAGAAGAGCCTATAAATAATTTTTTTTTTCCTTGTTAAAATAGACAAAACTCTATTTTGCTTGATAGTGCTCACAAAACTTTCCAGGAACACAGCTAAGAGCTCTTCAGAGCTGTTTTAAATATAGTTTTCATTACTTAATTTTACAGTTTTACTTCTCACCCTTTTTTTTTCCTTCTAGCAACACAATGGGATTAGAGAAAGATAAAGCAGAAAAAAAAAAAAAGCTTTATAAGATTTGAATTCACATTTTTGTAACTATTGAGGAGATATTGGAAGATTTTGTATATTTTACTGAAAATATTTGTACGTCTTTGCAAAGTCCTGTTGGAGAAAGTGCTAAAAAAGATGGGTATGCACTGTCTGAAGTAAAAGCAGGCGAGAGTGCTTTCCACCACAGTATCTGAAGCAGAGGTACCACAGCTGGTCTAGAAAAATGGAAAGAAGAATGGATACCAAAATATTTGCTGAGGACCTTCATGTGGTTTTCCTATTTTTTCTGTAATTAGGATAACTTTCTACCTTAACTGAGGGTTGAACCCTTGAAAAATGGAGTCACAGTAAGAAGAGAAGCAATATGAGCTGTGGCAGGCAGGTAATAATCTGCTGCAGGTGCCAAATGCAAAGTGAGCTGGGACCTCTGCCTCTTTTCACACATGTCATAATGCAGATGTCATCTGATAACAATTTACTTAGCACTGTAGAAAGGGGAGGTTTCTCATCTTAATTACACTAGGTCCAAAATAGCACCATGAATTCCATTGAAATTATTGTGTAATTAAAGCCGTGGCTGAAGGAAAGAAGTCTACAGTCAATATTCATGTTTTATTACTTCTTTATTACAACAAACTGTGGCCTGTGTTCCTGGTTTGTGGAAATGGAGAAAGATAATGTGAGCATTCAGTTGGGATCCCTATGCAGAAGGAATGTGTGGGGCAAAGGGAAGGGAGTGGGGACCATGACATCCGTGTTCTGCTTTCATAGGTGGAATGAATTGAGGTATACTGCATTGTAATGCAGGTCATAATGTGGAAGATGGAATAGTTTGAGGATCCTTGGATAAATATGTCTATTAATGCCATTTCTCCCTGAAATTGTGGTTCGTGGCCAAGGAATAGCAATTGGTGGTGAATAGCAGAGGAAGTAAATAAATGAAAAAGTGTAGTGGCTTCTTAGTGGTAGTGATGACAGAGACAAGAAGCATTAGATATATATTAATTGTCATAGAGGAACTCAGTTGTGTGGCTAGACCTAAGACTAAAACATCCCACACCTAAATTTCTGAATACCAGATCAAAGAATGTGAGAACTGTTAACTGACCATTGAATGACACACAATTCACAAAACCAAAACCTTGAATAGCTGGTAAAACAGTTTTGATGGAATGAAAACAAGTTTAGTCTTTCAGCTCACACCTTAGAATCAACCAAGTCACCCTTCTATGTCATTGGAAGCAGTAGTGGGGGAAAGAAGAGAGCCATGGAGCATTTAGGAGAAATACTGGTGCTTGTTTTGAGTTGTGTTTTTTTTATTATTCCGTGTAATCATAGGAGATGGTCTGGCAGGTGGCTAAAAGAGATCATCTAATCCTTTTCCACATCCATAGAAACTTCTCAGTACCAGAAAATATCTATTATATTCGATTTCCAACTTTCTCAGAGTTGGAAAAAAACAAGCAATTGTATTATCTTTTGGAATAGATATCACATCTTTCAAATATTGCAGAAATCTGCTCTGGCAGAGTAAGACACTGAAACCTAAACTGTCTCTTCAGTTTGTCTATGTAATGGATTAAGGGCACACCAAGGTTCATGCCTACCACATGGCTTCTTTCATTACTAAAAATTGCTCTTATCGGGAAAATGCCAACATTTATTTAGCACCAGTAATGCAAACAGAAAATACTCTCTCTTCACAGCCCAGTAAGGCTGGTTACATGGCTGCTGTCTCCAATGGCCAGCTGAGTGATGGCTTCCACATAGGGATGAGTATGCGGCAGGATAGAGACAGAGAAGGGATCTTGTTATGCCCCGCAGAAGAGCCTAAAGGGGAATGGGATTTGCTTCTTAAAGTCCAAAAATGGAAAAAAGTAATCACAATTATATGTAGATTCATTTTTGTCCAAGCAGCTAATAATTTGGTAATATGCCTGCATATTTTCGGCTGAATTGAAATCTGCTTGGTGTTATTCCTAGGGGAATTTTATCAGTAAAAACATTCTTTCCTGTGCAAGAATTGAGACATCTCTAGGACAGTGATTGCTGAATAATAAAAGACCAATAAAACCTCGTTCCCAGCCAAATATAGCATTAATTCATGCCTCTTGAGAGCTAGCTAAACATATGTTTTGCTAGCATCAAGTGGGAAGCAGCAGGAGGAAATCTTAAGATCTCCTGTGATTATCTGAGCTCTTGCTTTTGTATCAAAACATAACCTTTGTTTTGCCCACTGAGACATCCTTTTGGCATTTCAGAACACCCCCGAGTGCCTTGCCTAAAGGCTGAGCAAAACTCCTCCTCCCAACTGGCTTTGAAATTGTGCAAATGCTGCACAATATCTTGGGGAATGGAAATAATTTGTTTGTCCATTTGCGCTTACTGCAGATGAGACGAGGTTCCCCAGTCAGGGCTCTGGGCAGAGTTTTCCTAAGTAAATTCCAGCAAAGTGAACTTCTTTTGTGCTAAGTATTCCCGCACAGTACTCATGTTATTCCTCTGTCAAAAACCGTTTGTGCTGAAGTGGCTGGTTGCTGTAAACTGGGAGCAAGGTAAATGACTTCAGAGGAAGGCTTGTGCACATGTGCACAGCTCTGCAAGCAGCTCTGATTGAAGCCATCAGCAAACCAGCATCTTAAATCTGCCTTTGGAGGCTAGAGGCCAAAGGGACCTAAACAGTGCAGGAAGCTTAAGACATTATCAAACAGATGTGGTTTAATTTTGCTACATCTGTTCACAGATATACAGCGTGTGAGAATACAGGGCACCTGCTAATAGCAGCCTGGGAGAGCAAAGCCGCAGGCAGCGAAGGCGGAATGTCAGGGCCGTGGTGCACAAGGCAGGGGGCTCTGGGTGTGAAGCGAACTCTCCCTGTTCAGTCTGCCAGCTTGACAACATTTATTTCTCCAGACAGAAAAAGTCGTTCCTCTAGAGATGCTGCAGCCATCCAGCAGGATGTTCATCCTGCAGGTACAGTGAGCTGGGAAATGCAAAATTGTTGTATCAAATTAGCAGAGGGTTCCAGCATTTTCAGGATTGTGTACAGGTTCAGGTGGGCTCCATTTCTGCATGCTCAGCCTGACATACTTCAGGGCTCAGGTGCTTAAGGGCTGAACCCCCATTTGAAAGTCCCAGCATTTCAGGGTTTTCAGCCCTTGTAAAAAACAGGCATTGGTTCTTTTGTGTACTAAATGCCTACAAATGAAGCATGACCATCACCAGCAGCTTCTTCTAAAAGGTCACTTTCAGTTTTCACCTTTATGCTTTATGATCAGCAGTTCCATTCAGCAAGCCAGACATGCTAGTGCTAGGGTGAACTGAGATCTCAAGTTCACTTCTCATTCAGATGTATTTTTCTCAAACTAACAATTAGCTCTTATATGTAGGACTGAATTCAAATAGGAACTTCAAAAAGATAGCATCAACAATGGATTTTTCATTTTTGAAATGCCATGTGCAGTGACTTTTTAGTAAGATCTTCTTGAGCTTCTGTGGATTAGCCTGTTGCTAACTTATGCCTAATTTATTCCTACTTTATATGCATAATATTTTTTTTAAAAAAAAGAAGCTATAAACATTATTTTGATGAATATAACGTAGGTTCCTGAAAAGATAAGTTTGTGCAAATAATCCCATACTTTGTCTCTTAGATATCAGCTAGATAGTGTCTCTCATGTTCCATATTCAAGACTAAAAGCAAAGAAAAAGCTCTTCTACTTTGTTCTGACCACTATTGTGATTTATAATAATTATTTTGAGAATAGAAGATAAATTTTGCTCAGTGAGGAAGAGACCTCAAACATCACTATCTGCTTTGAAGTGAAAAATATCGGAGATACAGAAAAGAAAAAAAAAAAAGAAACTTTTCCCTTTGGGTCAGCTAATTATTGTGCCTGTCTGAAATAAACGCCATAGCAGTCCAACAAATATTCTGATTAAGAATATAAACCTCAGTGCCTGTGCTGGCTTGGCAAAATTTGAGATATATTTTACAATGCAGAACCTTTCACCTTCACCTTGCCCTGGTGGGAAGAAAGGAGCCTCGCATCTGCAGTTTCCCTCACCGTGTCTTTCAGCAGTGCCTGAAGCCTTTTCGGCTCTCCCTTAAGCATGAGCTCAATTCACTTCCTTCTCCTCTACAGGACATTTAATTTAAAATCAAAAATAAATGTATTAACTTTAAGTATTTTTATTAAATTATTTCCAGGTACTTTATTTAAATACAGCTTGAGTTTTTTCTACGTTGTAAAGCCAGATATCTGCAAGATTTCCTCCTCTCTTTGAATGTGAACATATGATCATCCTTTCAGAAACAGTGAAATCTCTTTCTGTAGTTCTTCCTTCTTCCTTCTCTTCGCCCATAGCTTCCTATATCTGTGAAGAGCAGATAGTGTTATGTATGGGCTTTCTCAGTTCCAAGGAGAGATAGGGAATGGAGGAAGATGATTTAACTAGAGCTCACCTGCAACAAGACTAAACTTATTTCATTTAAATACTTTGTTTATTTCAAAGGCAGAGGAGAGCAACTATTATGGCAGGAAGACAAGGTACATAGAGAGAAATACAGAAAACATCACTGGTCTTTGTCCAGCAAACATAACTTTTGCTTGTAAGCTGTAGAAATCTACCTGATATAATCATAGAAATAATTATAGTTTACCTTCTGAGGGCGACAAAAATAAATTGCATTTTCTGCAATTTCAGTGCCTTGAAGCTTACATTGACAGCCTTGCATTGCATTGCTCATTCATCAGATTTCCCAGTGAAGTCAGGGAGGTTTTAAGGCATGAAAGAATACATGACTGGCTATAGAACACATCAATTTTGATGTGAACAGAGAAAAAGACCCCTGCTGCAAATAAAGCCATTAACCTAGCGCTTCGATATTGACAGGCAACCATAGCACTTAGCCACTAGGCAGAGAACGGAGTGGGGAATGCAGCTCAGGGCAGTCGGAGCAGGTGATGAGAGTGAGTGGGGAGCAGCTCAGGTATTGCTCCCTCCCAGGGCCCTTCAGCTGAATCTTGTCCCTGCTTGCACCCCTCAGAGCAGCATGGGCAGCTCCTGGTGCTCCCAGCCTGCAGCAGTGGCAGGCCTGAGTCCCCACAGTACTTTTGTGGGAGCTTGAAATGGAAACCTAAGAAACAAA
This sequence comes from Penelope pileata, assembly GCA_013396635.1. NCBI lineage: Eukaryota > Metazoa > Chordata > Aves > Galliformes > Cracidae > Penelope > Penelope pileata. Next base: position 926,854 of record WBMW01005992.1, on the reverse strand, counting down.
CAGTGACTGAGATGAGGAAGAAGTGCTGAGAAAGCCAAAGCCCTGGGCTACTGTGAGCCAGTATCAATGGGAGTCAGACCAATAACCTGGAAAGCAACCGTTCTGGCTTCAATTCAATTAAAAGCTTTGCAGGGAGCCAGGGCAGAGCATTCAGGGCTTCTGTTGGGGATGTGTGGTGGTTGTGTTTCCTATCACTTGGAAAATATATGTTGCTGTGTTCTGCTACAAGCAACCACAAGCTCCAATGAAATTATGAGAAAGAATAAAAGTAAATTTGGACGGATTCTATAATGAAAAATGGCACAAAGGAGCTGTGGGAATTTGTAAGTGGTAGAAAAAGGGGATCATGCTCGTGCTGCCTGGAGTAGCTGTGTGTGCCTTCTGTCTGCTGGTGGGAGATGCTCTCACGTATCCCCCTGCAATTTGAGAGGCCTGCTGATGAAGCCTGTGCACTTATGAAACTGTAAATCTAGTGAGAGAGAAAAATTAGGAGCTATTATTGTGACATACATTAGGAAAGTATATTTACAGAGAATATAAACAGAGATAACTGTTGAATGTGGTTGTTCCTGGAAAAGATTTGCCTGTGCAGTTTACACAAGCAATATCCCATTTATAGTCGGATTTCATTATTTAATGAAATCACTTCCTGTTTAGCTTCTTATCTCCCTCTCTTTCTGTACTGTGATGGTCTGGATTTGCATTTTCAACAAGTGTTTTGTCTGAGCTGGCTCCTTTTGTTTGTCCTTGCAGGGCCTTCTCAGAGCTCCCAGCTCCCACCTGCCAAGCTCCCTCTGGCAGCCCTTCTGCAGCGCCAGAGGTCATCAGCCCTGCTCGCTGAAATTATCGTTTCCTCCTAAGGTTCTGTCAAGCTAGACTCTTTAAAAGCTACATTAAGCTAACTGCATTCTTTGAGTTCTGCTGTTTTAATTCCCATGTTTGATATTTCCCTTGGAAGTTTCTGGTCTGACAGCTTACTCTTTATTATCTCCTGACTTGCTTTAAACCTGCCTCTTGCTCCTTTGGCATTGTTCAGTTTTCTGATCTCTTTTTGTGGGCAGCTGTGTCGCCTACGGCTGAGACAGCAGCACATCCCTCCTTTGGTATCATCCACTTCTGTCCGAATGGTTGACCTTAATACTTTCAAAATAAAATAAATACCTGTGCAATTTTTTCCCTTGCCACAGTTTCCAGCTAATGCTGCAGTGCCCATCTTACAACGCAGTAGCTGGCCTTAGTCCCGTTCTCTCTGTCCGCTTCACCTACGAGTTTAGGTGTTTTTGACTTTAACACTCCCTGAAGCAGAACAGCAGCGTCCTCCACTATTGCTGCCATATTCCGAGGTGTAAAGAACAAAACCAACAATAAAATGGTAATAAAAATACAATACTGTCGCTGACGTAGGATTGGGATTGGGTTTCAAATGAGTGATCTCCAGATACAACTTAGCTATCACAGGAAAGGATGTTAATGAATGCAAAGGTTTTATTTTTCCCAACTCAGCACATAGGCAATGTTTCACCAGGGTGACAAGAGATGCTGTACTGCCGGGTTTCTTTCACTCAACAGTAAAGCCAAGTTTATGACTGCTTATGGTCACTAATGTGTCCTGGTGTACTTCCAAGTGCTGGATCATTAACCCTGCTGTCAGAGCTAAAATCCACTCATATAATTAGGTTAGTTTGCAGTTTCAAATGGAAAAAAAAGTTCTTTTTTCTCTTTCCTTCAGGAAAGAAAATGTGTGGAGCTGCTGCCAAAGAGAGGTGGCTTGGCTCTTGCTTTACTTTCTCCACTTGTTTTTTAAACACATCTCGCTCCTTACTCTCTTTGATTCTGCAGCTAAGTCACAGAATTCAATTTAATGCTTGTTTCATCCTTATTCTGCATCCATGGCTGTATTGCAGAGAGGTGTTAAGCCAGGTGAGTGGTAGCTTTCTGTTATGGTTTGACTCAGCAGATAGCTGAGTTCCACACAGTTATTCACTCACCCTCCCCCCTCCCCAAATGGGACGGGGGAGAGAAGTAGAGAGATATGCAGTAAAATGCGTGGTTTGAGATAAATGCTACTTACTAAAATAGTGAAGAGAACAAAAGAAATAACAGTACATATATATATATATATATATAAAGAGGATACGCAGAGCAAGGGCTCACAGCCACTGGTGACCCTTCCTCCCGGCTAGCCCCTTCCGTAACGAACAGAATCCGGAAACGCAACGAACCAATCCCATGATGTTATATGGGATGGAATAGCTCTTTGGTCAATTTGGGTCAGCTGCCCTGGTCCTGTCCCCTCCCAGTTCCCAGCTCCTTATGCCCCCCTTAACTATTTCACTGGCAGAGGAATGCGGAAGTGAGTTATGTCCTCGGCTCCGTTCAACACTGCCAGGACGTTATCAGTATCTCGGAGGTACAAGATAAATTCATGCTAGACACTACGAGAAGCGTAACTTCTGTTAGAAACTAAGACACTTTCACGTTCATTGCTTCTCCGTAGCTGGCTTCTAACCAGGCATAAAGTTACGGAGAGAAGGAAGCGTTATGGTTTGCTGGGAGACGTTCTGGGGCTTACCTTTGAAGACAAGGTCAGAGCACCTCTTAGACTTCAGAAAGAATAATGAGAGGACTTAAGGCGGTTCTTGCTGTATGAGTAAGAATTTCTATGTGATATTTTTGGTACCATTTTTCTTCAAACTTTTTCCTCGATACATGACATATTCCTCAGTAACTTAGTACTTTCTGTCATCCATATAACCCTGTGATTTAATGTGATATTCATACCTTCAGAGTGACCCCAGCAGTTAAATGAACAGCTCTGCCAACCGGACAGGCAGCAGAAGGCATCTCACATGTAATCAGCCGTGTGCATGCTGCAGGTTTAAATTGCAATTATGCTTTGAAACCTGTACCTGTGAAAGCACCATTGTGAGAGTTTGGAACATCTGCTCATGAAGTTCCCATAGCAAAAGTGTTCTGTGAGTTTTCTATTGGCCAGTGCTTTCAGTTACTGCCAGTGCTAGCATCTGAAAATCCTACTTTATTTTGTCTGCCACAGATAACTTTATGTGTAACAAAAATTCTAACAGGGCAAAATCTTCCTTCATTTACATTTTTGCAACTTCATTGCTATTAGATACCTCAATTCCCATCACATTTTTATTTTTACTGTATAGCCCTGAAGGGATGTAGACAGTGGAACCGCACAGATGCCATGGAGGCACATCTGGACTGGCAGCTGTACCTGGGTTAACAGGTTTGTCACAAATGAGGGCATAATGCAGCTCAGACACTCTCTGTGCCAGATCTGCATGACTAACAAAAGTAAGATAACAGTTAAGACTCATTATTGTTGCTAATTGCCATCAGCTTGTCTCAAAATATTTCCATTCCCAACATTTCATGGAAGCATGCACTTTGTGTACCTGCTGCACTGTTGGGAATTTGGACATCAGCCTTAATGAGGGACTGTGTTTTCCATTCTTTTATTGCCTGAGCAGAGAAAATGTTTTTAACCACCCTCAAAGCTTTGGTCCTGCTCATTCAGTATGTCCTTGTTCATGTAAACAGAAGAGGTGATGATCACATGGGTTTGCATCTGTCTTGGTGTAACCATTTATAGCTGTCTCCCCGCTACAGCCCATCCTTTTCTGTTGTGCTGAGCAATAACATGCTGTTCTTTGCAAAGACTATGGGCACAAAAGGAAGCAAAAAAAAAAAAAGTTTTTTTTTCCCATGAAACATAACTGAGACTGCTGGCTTTATAACCTGCTCAAAAACAAAAGTCAAACTTCCCATACCTAACGGGAGGGATAAGTAATGTAATGTTGATGAGGAGGTTTTATTAGTGATAATATTGCCTTACTTCTCTCTCCTTTTAAGCTATTATGGAAACTATTCTGGTTTTAGGACTACAATCTATCTCAGTTACATATATGTCAGAAAACTGTATAAAGCAATATTAATAATTGGATAATAAGGAACTTAGCTTATTTAGATATATACAGAGCGGATTATAACCAACAGGAAAATATAGATTGGTTCATGAGTTACTGTGCTCTTTTAGCAAGGAGTAACATGTACTTTGATGGTAAGAAATGACATATGAAAAAAGATTGGAACCATCATCTGTTATGCTTCACAAACTATCTCCATGGAAATGCAGAGTTCACCTTCCTCTTTGCTCAAAACCTGTTTTGGGTAGAGATCACTATTGATTTGAAATTTAAATCCAATTTCCTCATGAATCAGAAGACTTCATTAGTCATGCATGGCATCGTTCTTTCCAATATGACCTCTGTTTGCAAAATGATGTCTCACTCCCATTCTCAGATGATGGAGTCGGCAATGAAGGAGCAAGGCTGGGCAGCTTTGAAAAGGTAACTATTTGTCTTGACTGCTTATTTCAATATTTTCTGATGTGGAAGCAAAAATACATCAGAACCAATTTCCTTGCCTTCTGTCAGTCTGCTTCACTTTTGCATGGTGCAAGTTGTGGGAATTCACTGGAAAGCAATGATACCATTCAACCTGTCCTAAGCAGAGCTCTTACTTCCATTTTAATGTGCTTGCCATTTGAAAGTGCTGCTTGGAGTGGAACATCCTTTAATATATACCATATGATATTCTAGTCTGTAGTGCCAGCGGTGCATGGTTGAATTCTAAAATCAACCAAGAACCCAGAGTGCTATAATATTTTTTTCACAACATTTCTTCCATAGTTTGAAGTTGATTGATGCCTCTGATTAGCCCAATTTTAGCATAGAGGATGGTGCAGTTTTTTCTCTGTCTTGTCCTGAAATACTAAAAGATGCAAAATCTGATCTTACTAGCAGATATTTCTGAATATGCGTACTGCTCATTTTCTCAGCCACATGAAGCATTTGAAGATTTACGTACTGCAAGGTGAATTCATCCAATAATAACAACAAAACCCATGCTGTTTTCAAAGGAATATACATGAGCATATGCGTACACAAACAAAGAGTTTTATTTCCATTCTGAGAAACTTATAAATCTAGTGTCAGAGCCTATCATCCCCATTAATGGCATTTCAGTTCATTTTAATTATATATGTACTAAATAGGATTTAGTTAAATGTTTTTATTAAGTAGGGCTTTTAAAAGTTCAAGCAATTATCATATAAGTTTAAATTAAAATGGCAAGAAGCGTTTTCTAGCGGTAAAATGAAAGTTGAAAAATTTTTAATTAAAAGACAGAACTGTAAAAAACTAAAAAAATCATCCACTTGAATGATTTCATTATTTTTAGGAATAGAAAGTCTCAATGGAGTTTTTAAACATCGTCATAATGAAAAAATCTAAATATAAAGATCTGTCTTTTTTCTTGTTTCCTCTTTCTTTGCCCATCTAACTCATATAAATAAAAATAAAATGTAAAGTGTTTTTTGAAAAAGAGGATATGCAATCACATTTTATGGGCTACATTTCAATTGGTTTAAAAATAGAGACATCAATGAGACGAGGTTTCTAAGAAGTTTTATCATTAACTTTAATGTTCCCATAAAAGTGAATGAGAAGTTACAGTGTTTTGGTCATCTCAGTAGTTAAACTAATAAAATGCATACTTTTTCAACCATGCATACAATAGTAGTCTCAAATGATTACAACAGTTGTTTTCTGGTCGCTATTTGTTGTTGTTTTTCTTAGTTTTCCTTTTTATATTTATTCTTTGAAAAATTCCATTCTAACTATCCTAAATTCATCTGACTATTGAACAGTACAGCTTGGAAGGACATTTCTTTTCAGGAAGCAAATAAATCACAGGAAGGACAAAATAATGCACTTCACATTTCTTTTGTTCAGAGCCATGACAATTTTCAGCTGAAGCACCTCTAGGAGAAAAGTGAAAATGAGAGGAGGAGGGAGTTATACTAAACTTACAGAATTGTTCATTTAAAAGAACAAAGACAAAAGAAAAATGTGATTTTTTTACTTGCAACTTTTATAACTCCTTATAAAAAACAAGATTGTTTCATTCTTCATTCAAAAAAGGTTTCATCTTTAAACTTCCCTGATTATTTTAGATTTTTTTTTTAAGGGGTGAAATCAAAATGGTGTTAGTTCGCCTTCTTCATTCATTCACATTGATCTGTTTCTTTTCATTCTCCATTCTTCTTGTCCCCTAGGAAAGACCTCAAATCAACAACATCCTCCCAGTTTCCGTTTGCAAAAAGAAATGCAAGCAAACAGAAAATCCCACCTTGCATGTCACTTAAGAACATTGAAAAATACATGTTTTGGAGCTAAACTAAACTAAGCCAAGAATCGTCCTCATCATTCTAGTTGTATTGGTTTAGATAGGAAGGAGTACAGGGAATGTCCAATCATAGAGCTTGAGGGAGAAAAACATAGGTTTGCAGAGACTCTATAGACAAAGGAGGCTGCTTGATAGAGGCACATGGAATCTAAGACAAATCTCCTCCTCCAGGACTAAGGTGGCATGTCTGCAAGCTGCACTTGTTGGGGTCAGGGCTGCCTTTGTGTCATGAAACATAACTTGCTTGCAGTAGCTAGAAATCACAGAAAGAAAAAGTGTCTAAATGATTTTATTGTCCAAATAGAATTCCCCCGGAAGCCAGGAGGCTGTGGATTAGTGATGACCTTGCATGAGAACATCTCTAACTTGGAAGAGAAATAAAAGGCACATACCAATCGCTCTCGGTTATCTCTGTGTTGCTTGTCTCACTTATGGTGACTCTGTTCAGCTGCAGCTGGTGTTCCTCCCTCATTCTTTACTGCCCATATATCTGAGCCGTAAAATCAAGAGAGTGGACACATCCATGCTGCTGTTACACAAATGACTGCTGCACGGTATTGAGATACCTGCACTGACTTTTAAGCAGCTATCCTTGGTCATAGGAAGGACCTTGTGACCCTGACATATCCACACGTCAGTTCACTCCATTCCTGGGGCTGCCACTGCTGCATGGACAAATCCTGTGCCTCCAAGCAGTGGAAACAAATTGCAATCCTTTCATGCTCAACCTTGATTCTGCCTGTTAAAATAGACTTGAAAGTTAATGAAACAGAGATTGTCATTTGTTCTGTAGTTTATTTAACCAATAAATCAGGACTTAAAATATTCACTGCTAAATGGGGGCTATTTGGAAAACAAGGTGCCAGCAGGTGACTGTGGATCTTTGTTCCTTAGGAGGGATCTCTGTTAGCTGATAGCAAAGCAAATGAAAGTTGGCTTTTTTAAAACAAGAGTAGTAAGCTCAGCTTCTGACCTTAAAGGGAGATCTTAGCTGATGAATTTTCTCACAGTCCAGCTAGCTATTCATTTCAACAACTGGTCATTCAAAAATAAATATGCTATCTATCCTTTGTAATAAGGGAGAAACAGAAACATTTATGTTAGCATCACTGTAAGCACAGCAGAATGGTTGTTATTAGGTAAGAGGGAAAAAATAGAAAGTTTGGAAGCTAGGTAATTCAGCATATGTTAACATGACCCATTACTGGATAGAGTAACAATTTCGGACAACAGCTACACCTTAAAGGAAAATAAAGATGATATGCTGGTAACAAAATCATTCCAATGTTAATTTCTAAATCCACAAAGCATATCTTTGCAGATTCTTTTTTTCAAACCACTAATATTATGAATATTATGGGTATTAATATTTTGTACAATACTGCACAGTATTTTGTGTGAGTGATTCTTACAAAATCTAGATATCCACATGACAATGTGCTGAGCTTGTTCAAGTAGATAACTTTTAATATGTCATTTAATGTATGAACCTGACCAAAAAAATACATATTGTCTTCTTACATGTGCCAAGTACATGCAAAAGTATGCATTCATAGCCTGTTAAAAGTAATAGAAATTTCACTCTAGAAATTTCAGTGCATCGTGGTTTGGAGTTTTACTATTAAGAAATGAAATATAAAGGACCCTAATTGGAAATGTTGGCCTTGCAGACTTACTAGTCCACTTCTCCGTGTTTCTCTCTAAGTTATACATTTGGTCAAATCCCAATAGAAATCATTTCTAAACTTTATTCTAGTTAACTAAGCAAAATTTTACTGCTGATCTACCAAAGGAAATGTAGTCTTACTTCCTCGAGTTCTTTTGAAAAGAGCCACACAGAAAGATGACTCTGACCTCCAGTAGTGCAGAGCACCATGGAATTGGCAGAGCAGAATTTCCAAATTGTGTATTAGCATTAGTGTTATCCGTTTTTAAACTGCTGCACACTTTATAGAGCAGAGTGCAAAAATTTTACAGCTGTGCCAATTACTGGTAACAATACTGAGCTGAGAAGTTGTAACATACAATAAAGCAAAACACAATTTAGCAGGAAAAGACTGTGTTTAATCCATACCTCAAACTCCTATTCATCCAAGCGGACATTCCTATGAAAATCACGGGTAAGGTGTGATCCTAAGCTGTTAAATGCAAGGTCGTGCATGAAAGTGGAACTTAAAACCCTGTGACGCTTATGGCTGTGTAGAATCGGACAAAAATATCTTCCAGGCAGTCGTCTGTTAATATTCCTGTCCCAGACTTGGAAGCTGTTCTGATGCTTACTTCCCAAAGAATGAAATACCTCAGAAGCTCTGGGCACTCTGTCTCCAGCCAGGTCTGGAGGAAATTGCTGTCACACACCACTGTGGTTCAGGTCGTTCCTTCCATGGGTAGGCATAAAACTTCCATGTGTGACACAGGGATAATGCTACCTCCATGAGCTTTTGTAAGGCTGTGAATAGAAATTAACAACTGAGAGAAAGTGGTAGCAATGTAACAGAAGCTTTGTCAGCACGTTAAATGGCCCCTAACGCTTTTCCTGGGGATAGGCTTCTGCAAGTGCGCTGTTGGCTTCTATGAGGCTTGAGATGGTGAAAAGCATAATTTTCAGTCAGTGTGGGATATGATGTGTGACCTTAAATGAAGAAGTAATGGGTAAATACACTGAGGGACTCCCCAAAGCAGGTAGCTCCTGAAGGAGAATTGAAGTTCCTACCAAATCAAGAAAGAAAGAGTAGAGAGACAGAGAGCTGGACAGAAGTAGAAGTAGACAATTCAAGATAATTGTCCTGCACAAAATTGTGTTCTTTGCCCATGGGATCTTTGTGACTAAGCAGGAAAAGTCAGATAAATTGGAAAACCGTGTGGAGAATGTTTTTGCGTATTGAGAACTCCCCTTATGTAAATCTTCTGTGGTGAATTTGTGTAGATGTTCATGCGTCTGTGGAACATTGCCACAGAACCTCTGCCCCTTTCTTTAGTGATTTTCCTTCCAGGCCTATGAGGTCTGTTCCTTCTTGCTGTTACTGCACTGCTCTTTTACTCACCCCAGTCATTCGTCCCTGATTTAAATGGAGGAAGCAAGTGAGATTTGTTCTTTGTGATCATGACAGAAACCTTTAAAGATGAAATGCCTTTAGCTAGTTTGGGTTCTAGAGTCTCTAGGCTAGAAAGGATAAATACAGTGAGCAATGCCTCAGTTGTGACATGATTGCCTCTTCTAGTGATTACAGCAAGGAAACGATATATCTTTACCCTTCTAAGCAAAGAGTTATTCATTATTTGCAGGAGATTCTGGTTAATATCAGTGTGCCTAAAGTAGTCAGAGATTTCTTGCATGTACTTTATTTTATTAGTGCCTTGGTGCTTTTTTTTCCTCTTTATCCCGGGGCATTATGTGCCTGTTTTCATCATGTAGGCTGGCTCATTTGTCTTTGTAACTCTTCCATTCAGTGCATGCTCCCACCGCCTGGCGCACAGCCCTTCAGCTAGCAGAACCAATTAACCTCTTGCTTTTTCTTTAAATGTGAAAAAAAACCAACATCCCTCCTCCTGTCTCTGTGCTTACAATACGGTTAGCCAAAGTACATATTCGCAGCTATAAATATATCTCTTGGAAAACTGTAAGCATGTGCCATGAATTGGTTTTATTTTGTCTTGGGAAATTGTACAATATAAAACTACAATTTCTGACCTTTTCTTTGTTTTTCACTGTATTACTTATTAGCATAAACTAACATTTATACTTCCACTAATATCCAAAGATGTGTCGACATGCTCGTGAATACCTAAGCTTGTCAGATAAAAGACAAGCCAAAAGGACGAGCCTTACCCATGCAGCCACTGCAGAGCATTGCAGAGAAGCAAAATATCCTGCAGGTCAAGGAGGTGTTGCAGAATGAACACCATCACCTTGACTGCATACAATCGATCTGTCTGAAGGCACCAGTATCAGCGCAGGGAACGGTAGTCACTCTATCAAGGTGGGATTGATGAACATTGTATGAGCCACTTGGGTTTCTTCCAGTTATAATACCTGTGACAGGGGTGGGTGGATATCCTGCAGTAACCAGTGCAGCTGGTAAAAATTACCCCTCGTTCTGGCAAAAGTCTCACCTAAACCTAGGTGAAACACATGCTCTGTTTTTATTTTTATAAAGGGAAAGGCTTAATTAAATCATTTCTATTTCCCAGTATATTTGTCAGCTGTAGGTTGAAATTCATATTAATAAACTGAAATGCAATCACTTTAAAAGGATTTTTGAGAAAGATTTGTACGGTTTTGTCTTTATTATTTTATATGCCATATATAATATTTCATGTGCTGTCACTATTTTATTAATTTATGAACTACCTTGAAAAAGAGTGTTGGATTTGCCCAGATATCTAGCCCTCCATACTTGAAACATCTGTGATCTTTCCTAGGAAGAAAAATGCAAAAATCAGATGAAATAGGAAAGTATGACTGATTTTGCCACTTCCAGTCCCTCGCAAATGCATGTTTGCCACTCATAATGTAAAATTTGTGACTTGGCCCTGTTAATGTTCACTTAGTTCTCTGTATATCAGCCTTCCAGTCAGAGAACTTCATCGTATCTGATTATATAAAATCCTTGTTATATCACATCATTACAACAATTTCACACACTCTCGTGTGTACTCATGTGTCTAACCAATATCTCTGGCTTTGGAAACATTGCCTTCTGGATCACTGAAGAACAAGAGGATGTTTTGACAGTGTTTGCTGTCAGTGAGTGCTCTACCTAAATCCTCATCAGTCCCATTACAATATACTGAGATTGGCAACAAGCTGACTCACTTCCTCTGCTAAGGTTCCTGGTATCTGGGAGTTTCCTCAGTGACCAGTTTCTCTGAGATTTTGCTGAGGAGCACAGACTGAAATGTCGGGGCTTCCAAAGAAGACTCCTGAACAAGGCTGTAAGAAGCATCCATACATGCTGCTGTTAAATGCATGACCTTGCTAACCCTTGTTGTAGTGTCACAGGGCTCTGGCTTGGTCTGTAAGGAACCTCTGCCCTTTCCGCCTTAGCTGCCTGTACCGCTGGAGGCAGAAACAAGAGAGGTGCAGCCTGCAGGGCTGTGAGCAAGTGTGTTGTGTTTGCATTTTCTTCTGCACTAACAAGAACACTGTCAGAAGCTGAGAGGAAGCATCAGATCCTTGTGCCTAGGTCATCTCTCTGCCTGTCTTCTCTCAGTCCAAAAGTTCTTTATCAAAGGTCTCTCCTCCCTGAAATCTCCTGCTTTCCAGAGAGCTCAGTTTGTTTCTAGAGGGCTCCTACAACACACAGGCTGACAATCAAGGGCCAAACTAACTTCTACAGCAGACAACAGAGCCTAAAGGGAAGTAAGCAAGATACTTCAGTAATTGTACCCTACATGTGGTTTGGTACCTGCCGTGAATTTAATGTGGAGGTAGGTAATCAAGTACATTACATTGGTTATAAGAGAGAGGGGATAGTGGTTCCAAGACCTGTCTTCACCCAGCTGTGCGAAAGCAGTATGCAATCTGCATGTGAGGATGTTGTGGGCACAACTGGGGTATCTCCAGCATCTTTCCAGTGTGCTGCCTGAAGAAACTTAGCAGAGATCCATCTCTTCCAGACCCCAAATGCTTGAAATGCAGGAAGTGTGATGAGTTGCATGTCACTGGAGTTGAACTGTTCTTGTTACTCTAAGACCTGATTTAAGGCTATTTTCTCTCCCTGTGAATCCGATAGACCTTTTGAAGGAGTTTTGAGCTAGCAAATTTTGTGTTGGTTACAGGCCCATTAAAAGCGGGTCATTACATCCCACAGTGGGGAAAAGATGTGGAAGAGGAGAGAAACTGTTAAACGCTTCAGGGTTAAAACACAATTGATTGTTTTTGATGTGACAAAAAAAAAAAAAAAGAAAAAAAAAGTAGGTAATAGCTTTCCTGGGAAGAAGGTGGGATATCAAGGAGCACTATTGGTTGATGCCAACTGATTCAGAAGCAACTGTAAAAAAAGGAATTAAGGCTTGCTGTGCAGGTGTGAAATTGAAAGGTCACACATGTCCGAAAATACATTGGATGCATCAGATGCTGCTTATTTGACCTTGTGTGCAGGAGTTTCATAACCTTGGACAGTAGGTGACATGTGGTACAGGCAGTACATAGTTCTGATATCCAGTATACAGTCCCTTTGTTCTTTTTCTCAACTGACTGATTTGATGATTTGCCAGCATCTCTGATCCGAAAGTGGCTGATCTTTCCATCCTGGTCCCGAAGACCTGTGCCTACTTCTTCTTCCATGCATTCATTTCAATGCTGTCTCAGCTTCCAAATTCCCAGATAAGGAAGGAAGTGGCAATTAATTCTATTCTGAAGTTAAACAAAGAAAAAAAATGCAAGAGAAATATGTTTTCCTTTTCATCTCAGCATCATTTTAATCAAAATGTTGATCTTCTCTAGACAGCTCTGTCAGTAATCAGAAAGAGAAAAAAAAAAACAAGTACATAAAATATGGTTATTTGCCTCTCATTCTTTCTCCACTATTTCTTAAATACAGAATTGTTCATTTGGAAGGGACCTATCATCTAGTCCAACTGCTTGACCAATTCAGGGCTAACCAAAAGTTACAGCGCGTTACTGAGGGCGCTGTATAAATGCCCTGTGAATACTGACAGGGTACGGGGCATCAACTACCTCGCTAAGAAGCCTCTTCCAGTGCTTGACCACTCTGATGGTAAAGAAATTTTTGCTGATGTCCAGCCTGACCCTCCCCTGGCGCAGCTTTGACCCATTCCCACATGTCCTGCTATTGGTGAGCAGGAGCGGAGCCCGGCACCTCCCTTTGTGCTTCCCCTCCTCCGGGAGCTGCAGGGAGCAGTGAGGTCGCCTCTTGGTCTCCTCTCCTCCATAAGAGTGTCCTCAGTTCCTCCTCACATGTTGTGCCCTCCTGCTCTGTTACCAACTTTCTTGCCCTTCTCTGGACGCTCTCAAGGACCTTAACATCCTTTCTATACTGTGGAGCCCAGAACTCACACAATATTCAAGCACTGGCTGTACCAATGCCAGATATATCAGGAGAATCACCTCTTTTGACTGGCTAGCTGTGCTGTATATAATGCACCCCAAAACACAGTTTGCCCTCTTGTCTGCCAGGACACACTGCTGGCTCATGCTGAGCCTGCTGGCACAGCACCCCCAGATCCCTTTCTGCTGAGCTGCTCTCCAGCCACTCATCTCCCATCCTTGCCTGTGTCTGACATTACTCCATCCCAGGTGTAGAACCCGGCATTTTCTTTTGTTGAACTTCATGCCATTGCTAATTGCCCAGTGCTCCAATGTATCCAGATCCCTCTACAAGGCCTCTCATCCCTCCAGTCAGCAGCACCTCCCAGTTTGGTATCATTAGCAAACGTTCTGAGGATGCACTCCACTTCTTCATCCAGACCATTGTTAAAAATGCTGAACAGAACAGGCCCTAGAATTGAGAACTGGGGAACACTGCTGTTGACCAGCCACCAGTGAGATGCAGCCACATTCACTCCAGCCCTTAGAAGTCTACCAGGAAGCCAGTTCATCACCCAGCACAGTGTGAACCTGTTTATCTTGCAGTTGGACAATTTGTCCAAAGGATGCCGTGAGGGACAGTATCAAACGCCTAAGTGAAATTCAGAAAGATGTTGTTAACAACTTCTGCAATTCCAAAGACAGTCTGAGTGTTGATGCAGAGGGGCTCTCAGCTCTGCTCAGTGGGCTGATTCTGCAATTGAGCTGATCATACCCAGGCTTTCCATCAGCACAGCTTCAAGTAATGCAGTAAGGCCTGTCCTGTGGGGTTGGAGTGGATCTTGGCTCCATCAATGCCTTTTTCAAAGCTCACACTGTGTTATATAGGGCCAGAATTTCCCACTTTGTGTAATGCCAAGTAACCATTGCCCCAGAGTATTAGATGACCTTCCTTTTAAATAGGCTGTTAAAAATGATCATGATTTTTTCCAGCTACCCCAGAGAAACATAAATTGTTGGAAATCAAAATTCTTTGGCAAGATCTTCCCAAAGAGAAAGGCAGAAGTAGCACCAGCAGAACAGCTGCCACCATATTATCTTGTAACTTGAATCTCTTCTATAAACTGCGTTGCTTCTTGCACAACAAGAACTTGTCAGCAAAGAAGCAGAGACAAAAGTTCTCGCTTACCATGAAAATTCAGTATTTATCATAGCTTTTCTTACAGTACATCTCGCTACATCTTGCTCAGTGATAAAGCATCCTGTGAGAGAAAAAAAAATTGTTAGGATTTATGTTTTCTATTGATATTGCAAATGAAGGCCACCCCATTAATTCATTAGTAGATGTAAAAGCTCTCTTTTTAGAGTAGGAAAAAACATTATAATTTGCTGATTTATGTCTAGATAAAACAAGCTTCCATCCTTGTCCCATTGTCATTTCACCACTGTCCGAGTATTGCACACCTTTGTCCCTCTAAACTCATCATGCTTCTATGCTGCCATTGAAACAGAAATACATTAAAGTGCTTCTTTATAACCACTGAGCGTGTCAGTTACTTTTGCTTTCACCTTTCTCAGTTCCTTGCACTGGCAATTCTCCTCCCATCAGCTCTTTGATGGATCACACACCACTTTGTGTACAGTACAGCAGAGTAGGGCTGAATCTCATTTGCGGTGCATGTTGTAGTCACTCTTCCAGGGAGCAGCTGCAGAGTTCTGCCTCTTTCAGGTGCTGTTCTGCGGTTACTTAATATGGGTATAAATGACTACACAGAGCTCAAAGCAGAAGTGGACCCTGTGTATGCATTACTAATAGCTATTCTTATTTTTGAACCAAAAATGTAGACAGTTTGTGCAAAGCTCTGATCTTGGAGAAGAAAAGAACACTTTTCTGGGCTTTCCTCTGCCTGGCCCTCCATACAACTGTAAGGATAGACATCGCTGTGTTTGAACAGAATCTACTTCGATTCACAGAAAATGTTGGTGAATAAATTAGAATAAATTATTTTACTGCCCATAATGTTACCACTTTTCTTAGCTGGACAGGTGTCATAGTAGTGCATCACCTGCTTGTAAAGGCTGAGCCTCCCAGAGTGAGATAAAACCTCCCAATCAGAAATGAGGCACTGGGGAGAGCTCTGGACCTCAACATGGTAACTGAAAGAGACGGGAATCACGGAATCACAGAATTGTAGGGGTTGGAAGGGACCTCTGGAGATCATTGAGTCCAACCGCCCTGCCAAAGCAATTCCCTACAGCAAGTCACACAGGTGGGCATCCAGACGGGTCTTGAATCCAGAGAAGTAGACTGCACAACCCCCCTGGGCAGCCTGTTCCAGTGCTCTGTCACCCACACCAGGAAGGCATGCTGCCAGGGCCTGGCCTCTGGGAAGCAGTATATCCTCTTCATTTCTACAGCTGTGGGAGGAGGCAAGAGGAGAGGGAATCAAGGGTGGCCAAGGGGCAAGGGATAAAGAGCTACAGGGTTCCTTTTCAAATTTCATGTAAATTACATACAAACAAAAGAATAGAGAAACTGGAAATATAGATTACAACTTTAGACCACCCAGGCCATGCAAGGAGAGGCCCTGCTGTATACTCCATAAAGTATATAACAAGACAAGCTTCACAGTATGATTTGGGCCTTTGTTAAGGAAATGTGTTATCACAGAAATCAAGACAAATTGGAAGCGTAATGCAAGTTCATTCCCAAAACATCATCACACTTCTGCTTAACACTGGATTTAAATGTCTGGCAGTCTCCTTTCATCCCAGCAGCTCACAGCAGGTGAGGTTTCATCTTGCAAATGCTGTCATCCCAACTGGCAGCCTTGCTGACCACCTTAGCAGAGAGGCCAAGGACTTGGTGCTGTTGTGTTAATTTAAATGGAATAGATTGGCCTGAAGAGTCAAACGCATTAGCACAACTCTGTTGCTGCACACAAGGTTCAGGGTTTTGAGCACAGAGACTTCAGCTGAGTCCCATGGCAAAAAGCACCATTAAAAATCCTTTAGCTTTCATTAGAGATTCAGAAATATGAAGAAAAACATTGAGGTCCTTGAAATGTAGAGTATTAAGGCTCTCACTCAATCTTCCTTGTTCCTTTAACCCTTTAGTTTAAGAACTTGATTTACTATGATTTGGAGGAACAGACAGCAAATGTTTAGTCTCAAGAGGGATGAAAAATAGTGATTATTGTGGTTTCTGGGGGAAAAATAAGTTTGTTGAGATGGTCTAAACTGTTGCCCAGAGAGGCTGTGGAGTCTCCTTCTCTGGAGATATTCCAGACCTGTCTGGACACCCACCTGTGCGGCCTGCTGTAGGGAACCTGCTTTGGCAGGGGAGTTTGACTCAATGATCGCTTGAGGTCCCTTTTAACCCCTGCAATTCTGTGGTTCTGTGTTACCATTAAAGCCCAACCTCCACTAAATGAAAATAAACACAGGCACTCACACAGCAGCAGAATTTCTGCTGCTAGGACTAGCAATATTCCTCTTCACGTCTTATGCTGTTCAGGAGGTTTTTGAAACAGACTAGGCCCAGCAGAGACTCAGAGCAGTGGTGTAGGGTGTAGTTTTGGTGACAGAAATGGTGTTGCTCAGGGTGATAGTTCTTGCTTGTGGAGTTAGTTATCAGCAGAACCATTGACTCAAGAACTCAACCCAAGTTTTTCTTTCTTCACCAATTAATTACAGAGACAAGCTAGTTTTCCTTCTGCTTGCCTGTATTCCTTGGGTAGGATCTAATGCCACACTTGAGCTTTGTCAGCGCTCTTGTTTGGAACAGTTCTGTGTCTCTCTCAAAAGTTCTCTGGCTTCACTCCATGATCTGGACTTTGTTTACCTTGCGTAACTTCACGCATCACTGAAAGAAGTGATCACACAGGCTGGACAGCTGTGTGCCTTTTGGATCTTGCTGAGGCAAAGTCACAGAGCAGTGCAGAACATAGCAGTGCTATGCTATTTTGGACATTGACAGAAATTGATTTGCAGGCCATCTGTTATGATGGTGCTTCAAGCAACCACGCACGAGCTCTGGTTGTGGTAGGTGTCATAGAGATGTGGATTACAAGCCTAGCCTCAGGTATTTAATAAAAGTAACTTAAGTCCCTGATGGCAAGCTTGCTTCCCTTTTCATTTGGTTACTTTAAAAAACAAGTGAGTCTTGTGGAGTAGTAGCTGTTTGTCCTCTAAAGCCCCAGCAATGAAGGCTCAGATGGCTTAATTTAGTTAGTTTGCAGTGAAAAGGAGTATTTAAAAGAGAGGATATACAGCTGCCCATGAAAGCCTTCCAAATCCACTCTATGGTGTTTCCTTGCAGTGTACCAGGCAACTCTTACATGCTGTCAGACACAGTTTGATAGCAATATGGCATAAAAATAAGGGAATCTGTGGAGCTGCTTGAACAGGAAGATCATGCTCTGGAAAAACACAAAGTATGCAACGCAAAGGACAAAAATGGAAAATGTAAACCTCCTCTCAGCTGTAAGGTGAGATATAGAATAGCTCATACATGCATAGGTCTGTACACCTATGTTTGTAGTCGCCCAGCTTGCCTGGCCCACCTCCAATTATTGTGCCATTTTTGGCAGCTGCAGGGACTGAAGAGCAGCGAAAGAGAAAAGAGGAAGTTTCTTCAGACCTACAAGAGTTAAAGCCTTTAAAACTTAAGAAGTGTTTTCCTGCTCTGCTGGGCTCATACGGATAGGGCCTATTGTAGATGTAAAGTTAATTCCACATTGCCAAATAAATTAAAGAAGTTTACTTGAACTTAGAAAGAGGGAAATATAACCTGGCTATCTCCACATGTGATCTGTGCTCTTTCCCACGCACAGGCAGCAGGAGCTCTCCTGAGTGCGTTAATAAGTGTTTCCCTGCAAGGCATTGTTCTAGAAGGGAGGAGGAGAGGAAAACAGTTCTTTAAATAGGAATGGTAAAAATGTAGCAATGCAAACAAATACTGATGAGTAAACAATATACGTGCTTGAGCTTTGCAGTGGATGTGAGTTATAAAATTACAAAGACAGCAGTTTGCACGCTTTCTAGGGCTCCATCCACCACCTGGTAAATCTCAAGAGAGGCAGTGAAGCATCTCCTGGAGCTCTGGGACAGTGCCAGAGTTCAAGATGCTGGAGCAAGTTTAGTATATCTGCCATCCTTGCATTTGCGCAAAGATGGCTTGGGGTCAGAAGAGCAGAGCCAGGGTTCAGCTACCAAGCAGAGCATTCAGAGGGGTCCAAGGGCTGCAGATACAATGGAAGCACTCTCTGAGCACTTCTTTTCCCTAAATCCAAACTGCGGCTGTTCAGCAGCAGGATCAGAGCTGGTGTTGCATGGCTGAGAGACAAAAATGGGGCCTAAATGGTTGGAGACCCTAATGACCGAGATGCACTGTTCCACTAAACGGAAATCAGTGCTGCTCTCCTCACTATAAAGACACTCTGCCCATGTAGAATTACCTTTACAAGCAGAACTTATTATTATTCACTCTCTGCTGTTGTGTAATACCATACGGAGCTGTCAGGAGCTGTTTTATTGCCCTTGAGTAGTTACATGCAGTAGCGGATGAGCTGACTTCTGTATTAGAAAACAGCTTTCCTCTTCCCATACTGTTTAGTGTAAACAAGACTTTTTTTTGCAAGTATATGATGTTTATTGGGGTAAAGTACTGTCTAATTGCACAAATCATGCACAAGAAATAAAAGTAGCAAAACCGAAGGATGATATTTTAAGGTTTTTTTTACTTTTGCTGTGAACAAAACATTTTTGCTCTGATGAGATTTTAATTAGACACAGCTCGCATTAGCTAAGATTAGGAGCTGGATTACATCTCCTGCATTTTTGAAATGTTATATGATGATAGGGATAAGTGAAAAGGGAGAATTAACACAAAAAGTTTCATTGCAGCTAGGGATACGCTAAACAACATCTGAGCAAAGATAACTGCCTTCCAACTACCCCTGCTGATGTGTCTGGGTTTATCAGCAGGAAATTAGAGTGTTTATATATTGGGAGATATTTGTTTTAAATATTTACAGGGTGCAAAGTCCTTAGGCATTTACAGGAGGCTTTGTGAATTTGTCATGAACTTTTTACACAGATGTATTTTAGTAAATCTTTCTGGCATAATGCAAAAGGATTCCCTGACCAGTGTCTGCATTAACCTTGCTGCATTATCTGGGCTGAGAGGAGCAAGAGAGGCAAGGACACTGTCACAGATGAATGGATGGCACCTGAAACACAGAGAAACCTCAGTGTGAGGCAACACTGAGAGGGTGGAATTACAGCTCTGTCATCCCTAACATTTCGTTCTTCCTTTACCTTACCCTCACTTGCACAAAGAAGTACGCACAGACATGACCAGCACATTTTCCCTGACCTCTGAGTGTACCAAAGAGGGATTTCTGAGCGTCTAGTGCTAAGATGGGCATCAAGAACTCATCTCCTGCGAATAATCATAAAAATTAAGGGAGTTGCCTTGCCTTGCCTCTCCTCTATCTTTGCCCTTAGAAATGTGTTTCTCTCCTTTGGATTGTGAAAGAGCTGCACAGGGCAGTGAGAGATGTAGATGTTTAAAGTCGAGCAGGATCTGAGGCAGATATTCTGAGTCATGCCCTTCAGTTTGTTGGAGAGGTGTGGGCAGGGGGGCATGTGGTTTTCTTTTCCCTCAGTCTAAGCAACTGTATGTGATGAAGGACAACTTAGGAGTTTTCTTTTCACATCTCTATCTATAGAGAAAGAAGAAGAAAAAGTAGAGAGTATACTCCTTGTCTCCGTGAGGTATGTGCAATAGGCTGCACCTCCCAGACCCCCTGCCAGCTCTTCACCTGTACACAACCAATGAGCCAAAGATTGTTTCTCTCATCACAGAGTGCTGCTCTGTAAAAATGCCTGCTGGGGAGCACTCAGTTCGTTGACAAATACTCTCTCCCATGTGGCATTTCCATATCAGCTGTACCTGGGATTGAGAGCTCTAAAATATTCATAGTTCTCCTAGTACGGCACCTTTGCCATAAGCATGTTAACAAAAGATGTAAAATCTGGCTGGACACTCAGTATTTCGTGCCCACAGCTGATGAACAGAATGAGTATTTTGGCTGTCAGCTCTCCAATCCCATCTGTTAGGATGCTGCTTATGTCGGTTAGACGGTGGTCAGTCCCCTGCCCCTACTGTAGAAATTCCATGTTTGAAAAAGCTGACAGGCCAGTTTGATTCCAAACTTGCAGAAAGCAACAAGATGTGTATGAGTCAGGATGACTTACCACTGACACAGAACGTAAGACTTCATTAATTAGAAAACTTTTTTTTTAAAGTCACAGAGTTCTGTATACACACATTATTTTAAACTTTAATTGCTAATTGGAAACAAAAATTAAGTGAAAAATTATAATTAGCCCTGCTTCTGTACAGCATGCCTTTGTTCACTCTGCCACACCTGTTGACATTTAAGTTCCAAAAAACCTTTTCTAAGCTAGACAATAGCCAAAGAGGAGATGAGGGGTAGGCATGCAGATCATAAGGCTTGTAGGTGCCAAAAAGACAGATTGTATGCAGCAGGCATCCTGAAAAAATATTTGGAAAGCCACTTGGTCTCTCTAAGTTTGTCACAGTGAAGAACTGCTTACAGGCAGCACCACTGCATCCACCGACACCTGCAGATAAACTATGAAAGGAATTAATCAGATGAGACACTATTTGGAGCCTGGCAGTCAAAAAAGAATAATCCCAACTGGTCAACCCCAGGGCGCATAATGCCCTTGTTAAAAGACCAAGGATATCCCAAAACCTTACTTCCCTATTAAGTTTATTTATCTACAGGTCCCACATGAGAGCAAGACCTTGTTTTATTATATGGTGCACAAACACAGCCTCAGCCATCAAAAAGCAGAGGGTTTACGTGAATGAGATCTACAGTTCCCAGTCACGAAAGGCTGGCCTGATTTGGGTATGTGCAGGGAATGAAACAGAATAACAAGCACAAGGCTGGTTGTGTGGTTCATTGCATCCTGCCTCCTCGTGGTTTGCGGGGCAGTTTCTGATTGTACTGTACATACTCATAAGTCAAAGCTTCAGTTAGAGCTCTGGGTTCTGAACGGCGGTGACCATCCAAATATGAGTCCTGGCTGCTGCAGACTCTCTGTCATAAAAGCAGAGGGCATCAGACAGTATGCATGAGGCAAGGTGGAGAGATTCTTTAACAGCTCTGAAAGGAGTTCAGTAGCTGTTCATTTTGAGATCTGCCTCATTCTGTTTACCTTCAGCTGTAACGGTACAATGAGGAAATGAGATTTATCATAATTACATTTTCATTCTGAGGAGGGAGAGCTGGAGGTAATATCAAACTTCAGTGATATCTGCTGCGTTCACAGATGGTTTGGGATTAAATATGAAAGCTCAGATTTGCACCTCTTGGTACCAGGCTTTGCTGCTGTGAAGTCCATTTGAGCAAAGTTCCCTCATACAAAGGCTGCTGTGAGTTACGATGAACCTCTGCTAGCGCCTTTTGCTCAAGAGAGTAACTGATCTCCTCTGTGCAACCAGCTAGTTAAAAGCAGTTGGAGAAATATATCTAACTCTCATCTGCAAGATGGACTTTTGCTAAGAAATCACTTCTGAAAAAGCCCAAAGCACTGTTAAGAAAATGGGAGAATGTTTGAAAGCTTAAGTCACCACTTTATTGTTTTTAATTTCTTTCCCTATCTCCCAGTCTTTGCCCTCTAACCAAACATCCTCTGTCACACAACATATCTTATATTAGCTCAAGGACGTAAACAGTTTTCCTCTTTTAAAGAACGCTTGAGTACAAATAGCGTAGAACATGGCAGGAAATGCAGCAACTGGTGGTCTCAGTGCCATGGGAAAGAGTTGATTTTGTCATTGCTGACTTATTGGGCCATTATAAAATTACTTCCAGACATCAGCTGAGATCATCCCATTGTAACTTTGATTCACTTAGGTTGTAAAATAAATAAATAAAAATAAGGAAACGGGCAATAACAGAGTGCACAACCCCATAATCTGTTGCTTCATTAATGCAAGATGTAAATGCTTCTCTTAATCTTCCTGAGTTTAGGAGTACAGGGTGGTGTATCATGATGACAAAGCAGGGTTACTGAAGGGACACTCCATGCACCCTTTTAAACTCAAACACATTCAGTGCCATTGAACAAAGAGCTTTAATTTATCTCAGAAATGCAAAGCTCAGAATGTATTGCTTACTTAATCACGCTGATGCAGATAGCACAATTACTCAGAGCTGGAACTTCTTTCACCTACAGCTCAACTTCGGGTCACATTGAAAGCAAAATACAGAGGTTGATTCCAAAACGTCGTGCGATGTGAGGCTCGTATTCATAGCTGGGCTGGCCACAGATCTGCGAGACCCAAAGTGCCCTGAATTCCCACTGAAGTCATTGGGAACAGAAATATGCTGAGCTCTCCCCAAGGCCACCAGCTTGAGGTCCTTGCTGGTCCTTACTGGAGACCTGGCACTTGGCCACATCTGCAGTGCTCCTCTGCTGAAGGACAGAGGCAGGTACTGGCAGAGCAGAGTCAGCTCCACATCTGTGGGTATCAGGCAGTTCAGCTAGAGAGTTGGGAAGGCCATTACAAGCATGAATAATGAGTTTCTCTTCTAACGAGATAAACCACACTGAACATTTTGCCTCCAGACACGCATGTACATTGCACCAGGCTTAATGCAGCTTCATAAGCACACAGCAAAGCAGGATATTTATAGTGCCTGTCACTGTGATATATAAGTACTTGTCTAACTTGCTTTAAGTGCTGAACAAGCCAGCTGCAGGCCCTCCAAGCAAGCAAGATCAGAAGGCAGCTTGTTGCTGCAGCCTCAACAGGAAGCACTTGCTGCTGGAAATTCTTGCAACCAAAGCAAAGGGATGATTGATTTCAGTGCAAGAGTCATATTCAAATTTGGCAGCAGGGTATCCAGCCATGGGCAGGATAAATTTGGTTATAAACTTTAAATATTTCAGAACTTGATTGTATTTTTATTTACCTCATTTAGCTCTTGTTTCAGCTATTGCACTGCTTTGGTGATCTGAAAGAAAAAGATGCTGAGTACTGGTTGTGCATACACCGCCTGTTGCACCCCATAAAAAATAATTGTATTGGAATTGATTTCTTTCCTCCAGGCAAATTCAGTCTATTTCCCCATCGAGTATGTCAATCACTATAACAAACATTTCTAGATCATTTGAGGCACTGCTACGTTCATGCCACGGAAAAAGGAGGAAAACCCTAGATGATGTTTTCACATTTGTTACAAAGCTTTTCCTCAGTTCTTTGCATTCTAGGATCTAGCCCATGAACGGGACAGTCCCTGAACTTAAGTTCAGCCCTACTAATCTTAGTGTTGCTCTGTATGGATATAGAACCTAAATGCAAATTCCCACATTTGCATATATATTTACAAACCCACTCTGTCATCACAAGCAGCATGATCACATTGTGAATCTCTGCAGACAGTCTTTGCATAAGAGGTCTGAGCTGCAAGACAGCCTACCAAGGCTGTGCACCATGGATGCTGCCACCAGTACTGCTAATACACAGCCTTGGTATGCTGCCTTGCTTGAAGAAATCCAAGTTCTGTTCATGTGCCACTGAATTTCAACCACTTTTAAACTCTTGCATTAACAAAAAGAAAGTAACATCTCTGAATTCTTATACAATCAGTGCTCTTCAAATGATGCTCAGATGTTTTGAGGTACTCTCTACCTTGCTTTTTGAGTTAGATATTTGCATGACCATCTTCGGTAATAGAAATCTCTCATTAACTACAGGAGTGAGAAATCAAGTGTTTTACTTTGAACTATTTAATTTAAGATTTAGTTTTGTAAATGTTACTGCATTTAATTTCAGCTGAGGAATAAGAGCTCAGGTGATTATTACTGGCAATGTGTTAATGTTTGAGGCATGGGCATGTGATTCTGAAATGCGGTCAGTGTCATATCTAAGAGGACTCTCCAAAAGCAATGCCCGCTATTTTATGATGTTGGCCCATGATGTCAGAGGCAGATGTTGGTGGGATGGCAGTACAGGTTGAACCTTCCCACCAATATTCCATTCCATGTTGTTGCCGTGTGACAGCTGGCAGCAGAGGGGCACTCTGACAAAATGGCGTCTGACATGGAAGTGCAGATGGAGCAAAGGTGTGGAACTGAATGCCTCCATGCAGAAAAAATGGCACCCATTGACATTCATTGACATTTGCTGCACATTGATGGAGATCAAACTGGCTGTGAGCACAGTGAGGCGGTGGGTGGTGCATTTCAGCAGTGGCAACAGTGACAGTGGTCACTTCCACTGGTGCAGACTGTTACAAGCATGGCATGCAGGCTCTTGTTCATGGCTGGCAAAAATGCACAGCTAATGGTGGTGACTATGTTGAAAAATAGTGTTTTGTAGCTGAGAATTTGCTCGATCAAGTAATGTTATTGTACTCTTTGTATCTGTTGTAGTTTCCATTGAAAGAACTAGGAGGCATTACTTTTGGAGCAACCTAGGTACTTTCACAGAATCACAGAATTGCAGGGGTTGGAAGGGACCTCAAGAGATCATCGAGTCCAACCCCCCTGCCAGAGCAGGTTCCCTACTGCAGGTTGCACAGGTAGGCGTCCAGGCGGGTCTTGAATATCTCCAGGGAAGGAGACTCCACAACCTCCCTGGGCAGCCTGTTCCAGTGCTCCGTCACCCGCACTGTGAAGAAGTTCTTCCGCATGTTGGTGTGGAACTTCCTGTGCTCCAGCTTAAGGCCATTTGATTCAGTCTGGGAAAAAAAGTAACATCTCCACATGCTTCCCAAATATCTAGCCTGTCCCACACTCTGGTTAAGTTGGTAGGTTTGCTCTGCATGATTTGCAGAGGTGCAGCAAGGAAAAAATAGTTTGAATTAATACAAATTACCCGATAGTGTTACAGCATTTCTAGGAGTCACATGTTCAAAAGCTGCATTTCCAGGAATGATTAAAAAGCTGACATTGACAGCAAATTGAAAGACAACTTAAATACTTCCATGCCTGCAACCTAGCATCCATCACATTACTGTATGCAGAATTCATTCTGCAGCTTTGGTCCGGTTATGGTTTGGTTGGATTAAGTCTTAATTAATTCAGAAACAGGGATTATAGAGTTTTGGAAGTGAAAGCATTTTTTTTTTTTTTAATGTTTAAATTCAGTGTATGCAAATTTACTTATACCAATTTGGGGAAGTAGAATTTAAGTAAATTCAAAGATAAAGGCCTCAGATAAAGTGCTAGGCTCAGACTTGCAGTTGTAGTTGAAGCTGCTCAAGGTGGGATAGAGAAGAGGCCATTAATATTAATACGAGCTTTACAATTTGACATATGCTAAAAAAGAGGACAATTTAGTCTCTTATTTCACAGAATTACAGGACCACAGAGTGGCTGAGGTTGGCAGTTCCCTCTGGGTCCATCTGGCACAACCCCTGCTCCAGCAGGGACACCCAGAGCAGGGTGCCCAGGTCCATGCCCAGGCGGCTTTTGAAGATCTGCAAGGAGGAGACTTAAACAGCCTCTGGGCAGCCTGTGCCAGTGCTCCATCACCTGCACAGCACAGAATTGTTACCTGGTGGTTAGACACCTTCTGTTTAGGGTTAGAAACACTCCTGTGTTCCAGTTTGTGCCCATTGCCTCTGGTCTTGGCACTGGGCACCTCTGAAAAGCCTGGCTCCATCCTCTTTGCACCCTCTCTTCGGGTATCTGTACACGCTGATGAGATCCCTCGGAGCCTCCTCTTCTCCAGCTGAGCAGGCCCAGCCTGTCTTCATAGGAGAGGTGCTCCAGTCCTGCCATCACCTTCATGGCCCTCAGTTGGACTCTTTCCAGTATGTCCATATCTGTCTTGAGAGTGCTTGAGAGATATGGACATACTGGAAAGGGCTGAGTAGAGGAGAAGGATCACCCCTCTTGACCTGCTGGCGATACTTTGCCTAATGCAGTCAGGAATGCCATCAGCCTTCTTAGTGACAAGAGCATATTGCTGACTCACGTTCATTGTCTACCACGACTCCTAGGTCCTCTTTGGCAGAGCATCTTTCCAGAAGTTACATCAAAGTCTGATCACTGTATATAAATATCTAAAGTGTGGGAGTCCAATAGATGGGGCCATGCTCTTTTCAGTGGTGTACAGAGACAAGTCAAGGGACAACGGGCAAAAATGGGAATACAGAAAACTCCTTACAAACATGAGGAAGAACTTTTTGCTGTGAGGGTGACAGAGCACTGGAACATACTGCCTGGGAGGGTTGTGGAGTCTCCTTCTCTGGAGATATTTGTGACCCACCTGGATGCTTTCATGGGTAACCTACTACAGGGAACCTGCTTTAGCAGGAGGGTTGGAGTTGGTGATCTCCAGAGGTCCCTTCCAAACCCTACAATTCTGCAATCCAGTGATTATGTGAAATCAAGAGGGCATACAAACAAGAAGGCATACAAACATCTTTGGGTCATAATTATTTCCTTTTCCTCTTTCTTTCATAATACATTAAGCTGCTTTCAAAAAGTCATAAAATATGTGTTTATGTGAAAGTGTGGAGTTGTACGTCTTGGACAAAAAACAGTAATCAAGCAGAGTTTTAAAGAGTTTTATTTAAAAATGTGTACAAAATGAGATTAATGTAATCAACTTCATCTGTATTTAGTTCTACTTTGCAGTTAAATTTTCAGGTTTTTTTTTTTTTAAGTGAAAACAAAAGCTTTGTTTTACACTTAACTAATGGCAGGTATCGCTTCACACTTTATGTAGTAATAAGAAGTTCTGCTTTCATTACGGAGCAGTGGATTATATTTCTTTATTACTAGAAGAATTTTATTGTTACTATTTCCATGGAGTTACTTCCAGGAAAGGTACTGCTTAGATTTTTTTCCTCTTTTTCCATTCTTTCTTCATATTTTTTTTCTTTTCTCTTTTTTTTCCCCCTTGCTCTTAGGCTTTGACTGGAGATTCTTTTTATAGAGCAAGCAAAGCAGAGCAGGTTTGGAGTATTCTATTTCGAGTACCATTAAAATGTGTATAAATGGAGCACTCTACAAAATGTGACAGTAATGGCAGGCCAAATACACAAGTGTTACTGTTTTACACTGCAGTTCCCGCTCCCATGCAATTAAAATGCGTAGTAGATAATGTTGGGTGACAATCTCTAAATATTTCCATGTGTTTCTGTTTCTTGTAATTCTAACACAATTCCCTTCCCTTATCACAGTAAGGTTAGGGAATATTACAGTTATTAGTGTACTTTCTGGAAGTATTATGCAAAAACACATCTAAAATTCAATTATGTTTAATGCAGGCCATAATCCTAAAAGATATTTAGATGCTGAACTTTTAGGATCTTGGCCCTAGGCACACTGCAGGATGTACACACATGAATAATAATAGCACTAGTCACATTTATGAAGTCAGTGCATGATGGGATATAGGCAGGATCAGGAGCTAGTGCTACTGAAATTAATGAAATTGTGACCATGGTCATAAATCGAGAATAGCAAATGCAGCACCCTGTAATTGTCTTAATTGGAAAATGGCTTGCACATCACCTGAAGTTTTCAGTAACAACAATTAAATACAAGACCATTTACCTTAAGCTCTTAAAATCCCTGGATCCTTGCATCTTTTGACTTTCCAGATCCAGCACCCAGCAGAATTGGCCTGGGAACAAGCCTGAGCTGGCAGCACTACATTTGAAGAGATTTTCTGCCTCTCTGTGATTTTTATTGGGTGATTATTAGAGATAAAAAACTGACAGCCTGGAGTTCATCCTATTTTGCCTTCTCAGAGTGAGTAAAGAATACGCAGCAATGCTGCAGACTTTCCAACTTCTCAGTCCTAATTAACCAGAGACCAAACCAGACACTAACTAAAGTCTAAAGAGGTCTAGCCTCAACACCAGCCTTAATATCTGCTCTCACAAGAATTAATCTTACAAAAGACATATCAAGTGCATGTACTGTGTATTTACAAGTCAGTTCATCTGCTCATGCAGATGTGATTTACTTGCACATTGTCTCCTACTCACCTACTTCTGCCGCTAGGAATCTGCACAAAAAAATCTGTGCATTGTTGTTTATTTAGATTAGCATCCGATATTACTAAGTAGAATTAGATTTTAATTGTCATTCCTGAGGGTGTGCTTGAGACACGGGGTAATTTATCCCTCCTTCTGGCAGTGAGATCAGCTTCCAACCTTTTTCTGTGGTTTGTAAGGAATAAATGAGTTCCAGTTAGTGTCTAGTTAAGATGCACCCAGAACAAGCATGGTCTGAAGAGTCCAGAAACACAAAACTGCATGGCTTTAGATGACAAATGTCCATCCTCAAGTTTCCAGACTCTTGCCATCGTTAATTCTCTTTGCAAAGAATCTGTGCTGGTATCTGGAGAATCAGGTGCTTTCCTTTGCCATCAATTTGAACAGGATTTTGCAAAGGGGTTGATGAGGCTTGTTGCGTCACTGTAGGCCAGGGCTTCTTAGTCTGCTGCAGCTCCCAAAGAAATTTGTGAAAAGGCTGGGAGCTGTGAAGAGTTAGGGAAAAGCACTATTGGGTAGGGGACTCATTTCCTTCATCCTGTGAGAACGAGAAGTGGTTGTGGTTACTGCCTGCAGGTACTTAAACTGGCCAAGGAGTCCCCAGCTGCCTCATTTCCTGGGGACAGCCCAATTCTCAAGGAAAAGAGAGTGGATGCCTCCCCAGGTAACCAGCAATGAGGACTGGTTCCCACTCCACCTTCTTAAAAAATCTCTGAGATAATGCTGAGACTGTGCCTGTCAGGGGGATGGACAATGAAAGGTCAGCCGCATGGAGCTCCGATCTTTAGAAATGTCAGGGAAAGACTGCAAGCCATCTGCATATATTTTAGGCACTTTAAGTAAACTTTCCTACTGTTGGACTGGGTTACAAATGTTTAAGCAGGATCTGTAGAAAACCTACCATCCAGGCCGAACCACACTTGGTAAATATTGTTGTATTTAGTAGTGGGGTTTTATCTCACAATGTCTATACAAAGGTAATGGTTCATTTTTCAGTTCCCTTGTGAATTCCTCTTGAATGTATGCTCTGTGTACAAATCCATCAGCCAAAACAGTACTTTTTCCAGGAGCAGCCTCAGAGCACACAACTAGCAGCATTACCATTGATAAAATGCATATGGAATTTCTTAAGCCTGTGAAAGCTCACTTTCCCACCAGCGGTACACAGTAGTTCATAAGAGTGGGAGATTTCAGTTATAAAGAATATTTGTGTCAGTAGTGGATGTAATTAAAGGAATCATTCTTTGGTTTAATGCTCACCTTTGGCACAAATTCTATTGGCGTTTAAATGTGGAAGGACATAAATACTGTAAGTGGGGAGAATAGCATCTCTATTTACAGACCAGATGAATTAAAAACCACAAGCAGTTAGGTGGTCCAGGTGAAAACTATTACAGTGAGAGGTGAAAACCATAGCAAGTATTATGGTCCTGACTTTAGGAGCAACACACAAACCCACAGCAATTTGCAGCAACGGTGAGATGGTCGCATGGCCAATCTGCTAGTGCACCCTTAACCTTTGGGAGCTGTAAGTTTGCTAGGCAATACCTGCTGAAGTTCTCAGGAAACCAGTAAGAGACAGCAGAGAAGATTTGTTTCATGTTTCTGTGGATTTTAGGTGACTCTAGACCACTATTAGTTCTTTTGTTATTTTCTCTTCCGGTTACTTTCAGTTTATGCCTCTCAATACCAACCACCTTCACTTTGTGTTGATACTTAATAGGAGACAGTATAGGAATAATAAGAAAAAGTGGGACAGCTCAGCTTTTATCTCACCACCAGCTGTGTCTATTTATCAGTGCTCCCAAGTGAATCAACTAGTTGCAGTGATCTAAAAATGTCTCTTTTCTCCTATCATAAATCCACAGACTGGCACACATTTCTTAATTATGTCACTCATCAGCAGAGAATAAGGATGACACCAATCTGGTACCCAAGCAAGCTCCATTAGCTTTGGCCTTGCAGCTCTTACACAGCACTGTGAAACATAAGAGGTCTTCCCATCTAATTTTTTTTTCTATAATTTGGATACAAAAAAAGCACATAAATGATCTGCCATTCTCAAGCGTGTTCACATGGTTACATCAGAATCATACAACCATGCAATCATAGAATGGCTTGGGTTAGAAGGGACCTCAAGGATCATCAAGTTCCAACTCCCTTGCTGCAGGCACTTTCGGATGTCAATAACAATCTTTTCTCCAAAATTGCCATTCCAAAGCAAGATATGGGTCTAAACATATCTATTGATACTTTCTATAATCAGCTGAATGGAAAACTGAGAAACTCCTTTATTTTGGGGCAGAGAGCTGTGCTACCATGAGATGCCTGAGTGCAAGACTGTGTCAAGTCTGGATGAGGTCTAAGCCTGATCCTGCTTCATGGCACTGTGCGCTGTTCATAACTTTTCCATGGCACACAGTTTTACAGATGGTTTGGAGAAGAATAAATGATTAATGCTGGAGCTGTGGCAAGGACTAAACAGATCTTACTCATATATTATGGAATTGTTGATGTGTGTACTAATTCTGGGAAAAACATCTAGGAGAATAAACACGTATTGAATGTAGACTTGCCTCTTCATCCTAAGACCATTATCAGTGAAGATCTTAACGCTTTTATAAACATGAAGGACACATGGTACTCCTAGGGCAGAAGAATGTCCTTATATGGGCAAGGAAAGGTCTGAATCTGTGCCAAAATGGGGTATGACTGCACACAGGCTCCTTTGCACTCTCTGCACTCTTTTTGGAGCTCCACCCAGCACAAAGATTTCGCTGGATGGATAAAGTCACAGAGCTACCTTTCACTGCAATGCTCAAAGGCAGTTCAACTCACAGCACATGCTTCTGTGCAAAACACTGCTCTCCTGACACTGCTGCAGAAAGGAATATGAGTAGGTAACTGCAGAGGCAAGTCAGCCAAAGGCTGTGCTGTTAAGGCACCTCTGAACACCCCTTAGAGACAGGGCATCTAAGGAAATGCTTTGTGAATTCTCTGCCTGACACAACAGTGACCCTGGATGCTACCTTCATCAGATGGCCTTCCTGTAGGGAGGGTAAAGCAGAGCAGGGCTGCAGTGCAAGCTGCATCACTGGGAGAGTGATTGTCTTCGTAGAGAGGGAAAGGCAGCATGCACGGTGTAAAAGTCAATTTCAGTGGAAAAGGAATTATTTCTGGGGGTGGGAGGGGGAAAGTGAAAGGGAAAAAATGGCTGATTTGTTGTGTGCTTCTGGAGGGGTGTTAATAACTTAAAATTTTACAAGGGAGGAACAAGTATCATGAAACCTTTTCTTGGTTTGTAAAGGGGAACCTTACCCTAGTTACAGTCATATTGTTAATCTGTTTCTTCTAAGAAAGGGGATTGTGTTGTTTATATATAGCATCCTGCTACTTTTGCAGTGTCCCTTCCCCTGGAGTCCTCCCACATGCTCATCCTTGTAAACTGCAATCAGTTCTCCATTTTTCTTCTAAAGTAACCAAATCTTCCTTATTGATTAACAAATCTACGGACAAAAAGTCAGCCAGCAGCCTCCAGAATGCCAGTCCTTCTCAGTTCCAATTTATGCCTTCCTCTTCCAGGAGACGTTTGAGAGTGTGTAGAGCAGGCTGAAGAGCATCAGAGGTCTCCAGCCATTAATAAACTTAGAGCCATTCCCAGTGAATTTTGAGACTTTTCAGTGATGTGCTATCTCCTTCCCCTTTCCCTGTCTACTCTTTTCCTTCCTATGCCTTCCATCTTGGTCACCTGACGATTAGAGTTTGTTTTTCAAAAGGATCATTAAGTGATCCATTGTTGCTACTTGGAACAACCAAATTCCAGAGAAATCAATGAATTCCCCAGGCAGATCTATTACAGCCTGACCCTGGTGGCAAAATCATATTCTTCCTGTTTTCACCCTCTCTGGTTTGGAGAAGAAGGAGCTCTTAGGGATGTAAGTAATCCCCCTTTTTCTTACTGACATCATCACTTGTCAAAGGACTGGAATTCACCATAGCCTTGTTTTTCATGTGGTTTGTGTGTGTGTGTGTGTGTGTTAAGTTCTACATTTCGGAGCTGTTTCTAATAGACTAGAGACTGAATAATGAGTGACATTGTAGTTATGAAGGTAAGAGACCCCTTTTAATCCTTGAGTTCATGTTATTCAGAGAGGAAGGAAAGTCTTGGCCATTGTCAAGCCAGTATTGGAATCACGTCAGGCTCCTGAACAATCTGTGAACAGTTCCATCTCAGAAAAAAAAAAGACAAGAAAGGGGAGGAAAAAAACCCTACAAGATATTATAAAGCTTAATGTAGAATATTAAGTTTTTATTAATAGATTACCATCTACTAATTTATGAATGCATATGGAGTGAAACAAACTAAGAAACTCAGTGCAAGATTCTTTAATCATCCTCGAATGCAGATCGACTGAAACGTCTGATATCAGAAAGCATTGTGTGGAACCACAGCCAGGCTTTCGTTTATGTGATATTACCTTTCAAAATCTTACTCAAAAGAGAAACAATGAATAAGAATGTAAGCCTAGTATTAAAGTAATAATAAACTAGATGGCTTCAGATAACCCACAATGCTCCCTGGTCAAAACACAGCTCTCGCTCTTACGTTTATGGTAGAGAGCCCTGTGGGCGAAGGAGCATAGCATTTTTCACTTTTTGGGGAGAGGACTTATTCCCAAAGGGTGTGAGCCAGTTTCTGTAAATGTCTGTGTAACTGCATCTGAAATAAGAGCAGACCCAGCATAACTGCATCTGCTTGGGACAGAACTTAAGCCTTTTTTCCAGTGTGTTACGAGAAGCGCATGTGATCATGGTTAGAATTCAGAAGTAAGGGGAAACTTTATTTTTCAAGTTTGAGATTATATGTGCTCCACAGGAGGAAACACACAGCTTATTCCTGAAAACTTCTTCAGACAAAGAAATCTTAAGGCTGTCAGTTTAAATCACTGCAGTAATGCGAACCACATAAGGTACTTTCTAGCACTGAGTAATGTGCTTTAAAGAGCTAAAGGTCATTCTCGAGACACAGTCACATGCTGTCATTATGGGTGATATTTATTTTCATAAACTTTTCCTCTTCAGCTGTGGGCATGAACGCTTTTATTGTTCTATCATTTTCCAGCCTCTGCATGGATAGAGGAAACTGGGTATTTCTGCTAAAACAAACTAATTACTGCTAAACAGGCGAGAATGTTGTTAATTAAGGGACTTAAACAAATCACGCAGTTTGTGAAACATTAAGGTCTGCTATAAGATGATAATGATAACTGTGAGTATTATAACTGTCATTATGAAAAGAATGTTAGAATAAATGTTCTGGAAATCATGCAGTCACTCTTCTATGGATTTACACAGAACTTTTTTACTCCTTTATCTCTGAATTTATAAGCATTAAATATACACACAGCTTGGAGCACTTCACAAAACAGAATAAATACATCTCCTCTTTCAAATCAATAAAGCCACTTCACTTAACAAAGACTTCATTCTTGTCGGAGCAATAAAAATCTATATAATGTTTGCTTTGATGACTGCACTGGGATATCTTTAGCCTGTACAGTTGGAGCTCTAATTGCCCTGCCACCAAGAGGCCAGCAGAAAAAAGGCTGAAAACACACAGCCAAGCACAGCGTTACAGGCGCAGCGTTACAGCTTTCCACTTTCCATCGAACACTCTGCTCAGGAATCTGAGGGTTTCCCTATGAAAGCTGCTTTCTGTCGGGTGGAAAATAAGATAATCTGGCTATTCATCAGTGGGAGGAAATGCTTTCTAGGACGGTGCAGCAGAGCAGCCATAGGGAGAGATGCATTTTGAACTCCCTGTACAGCAGAACACTTTGTCAACTTTCAAACTGAAAATCAACAGTAATAATAAAGGGAAGTGAAGCTGTTATGTTCTGGCTGTAGCTGTTCTTTTCTCACAAAGTAGATGTAAATGGGGAGGCTGGGACCACTGCCACATGTTAAGAGTCCTGCAGTTTGCTTGATGTGACCTGCTTTCACCAAATAGCATGTGCAAATGTATTTAACTCGAAAGAAAACCTTTAACCATGAGAAATATGCCATTTTTGATCTAGAAGAAGACA
Source organism: Penelope pileata (assembly GCA_013396635.1). Taxonomy (NCBI): domain Eukaryota; kingdom Metazoa; phylum Chordata; class Aves; order Galliformes; family Cracidae; genus Penelope; species Penelope pileata. The sequence continues at coordinate 892,436 of WBMW01005992.1, read as the reverse complement.
AATTAATGTTACAGACATGAATGTGTTAAGTCTGATCCCCCTGTACGCAGCTGTTTCCTTCAAGAGACAGAGATATTTCCCGAGTTTTTTGCGTCCCTTAGCTAAGCTCGAGTCCGAACCTTAGGAAACCTGTTGTGGGGAGATGCAGGGGCTCAGAGAGCTCTGCCCCGGGACAAAACGCGGCGGTAACAGGAAGCCACGGCCCCGCCGCGCCGNCTCCTGGCTCCACGCAGCACCACCTAAAATCCGGCAGTGGGTCTCACCTCTGGTATTTGTGCTGCGGAACTTCAGGCAAATCAGTGCGGAGACCAAAAGGATCAGACTTTTTTTTTTTAAAAATGTTACAGAATATTTAAAGATGGGGACATATAAACGTCTGTCACCTGTTTACAGATTAATCACATGAAAGATAAAGTGCTTTGGATATATTATCTGGCTGTAGTTTGAGGGCACAGGTTTCAAAACTAGGCGAGGAACCTAAGCCTTGCTGCTTTTCGAGAATGTAACATCCCCGACCACTGAAAGTGACATTTAAACATCTTTGAACTTTTCCCTTTATTCCCTAGGCATATGTGTCTGCAGCTCCAGCAACATCCTGCTGCACAATCTACAAGCTCAATATCAACAGGATGACATGCACAATATCCAGCAGGAACACAGGTACAGAATTTGGCCCTAACCTTAGCCATAATTACTTGAAATGTTCCTTTAGTTCATGAGTTTAGTTATGAGAAGCCCAAAGAACAGTGAAGGCAACATCAACTGCCACAAGTTTATTAAGCAAGCAGGAGCATGAGCATCCAAATGGGTATCACGAGCAGGACACCATATTGCTTCCCAGGTGATTGAGCACAGTTCTGGAGGGTTGATTATTACGAGGTGAAACACAGCTTAAACCCTTTTCTCTGGGGCTGACCCACAATCTTGCTAACACAACACCCAGACTGAAAATTTAGCGCACTGGTATAGCACATGAGCTCGGGTGATCTTTGGAAGATCTGGTTCCCTACATGAGTAAACAACACATTGGTCTATGATTCTGGAAGCTGAAATGCAGTCACATGTTTTCGCAGATTTTGCTAGCTATGAAAGAAATTTCCCTTGGATCACAATTCCACCACATACTGTCATTCCCAGCATGAAGAAAAAACCTTAGAAGTTTCAGCTGGGAATGACGTTGTGTTGCTCCTGAAATGCAGGATATCAGAAGGGTAGCTTCATTTGCTGATCCACAGTATCACACAAGGCAATCACAGAGGAAGTAATTGCCTATCTAAACAGTGAGATAAAACTGCAGTATTTGCTGCCTTGTGGTACAGATGCCAATGAAGTAAGTGAAGTCTCACACCCGTTTTGTTATTATACTATGCTGGGCTGTGCCATAAAATAAGAGCAGCATGGCAGAGCCTGAGGGAATGGCACAGCCAAAAGCAGGTGCGCAATGTACCTTCTATGACACGCATGCCACATGCTACCCAGCACTGCAAACACCCAGTGGAGGAGCTTGCAAAATATAGCCTTTGCCCAAGTACTTCACGCTGCTTTAGGTGTGTTTCAGTAGCTGAGAGCACTCTGACTATCAAACATAATCACCTGATGTGCAGCCTCAATCTGCTGCCTGATTAATATTGGTGAAGCATGTGGTTCCGCAGGTGAGTTGCCCCAAAGTGGCCGTATCTGCATAGGGACATGATGCTCAGGATGAGGATGGGTTACTGAATCTTACCCATAGTCATCAACCCATGGATGAGATTCCTCTGCTTGTTCAAACCAGCACTGCTCAAGTCCCACCTAACACAGGATGCCTTGCTATCTCTGTTCCAGTCATCAGCCAAATTTCCCAACTCTTTGTCACAGGGATCAGGAAATCATCACTTTTGCACAGCGCCTGCTGCAATGCATGACGTTACCTGAGCTGGGCCATCGTAACAAAAGAAAACACAAATTCCTAGTCCCTTGAGTGTGGTAATTAGATTAAGGTTTGTATAAATTGTTATAAATGTAGAGAATCTCAAAAAAAAAACATCTAGAGCAGAAACTGGCAACTTATACTACCATTCACAGTATTAATTATGAAAGCTGATAGGACTTTTCCAACCAATACGCCTTCTAATTGATCATTTTGCAACTCCAGATGCTTGGGCAATAAAACACACTGAAGTCAAATGCACCAGCTCTGCACTTTCAAAACCTGCCTGTCAAGAGCTGGAAATTTCTGAGTTGACAGCAGGGGTAAAAAATCCCAAGTATTGATTCAGAACCTTATTCTCATTTAAAAAGCTCTTTTGGAAAAACAAACACACACAAGTTACACAGAAGCATTTAAACATTATCCTAGACTGCACAGTCCTCTGCTGAGTGTGTAATTTGAAGTTGATATTTCTTGAACCTCGAAGAAAACTAGCTAAAGTGGCACCCGTTGGGCACCTACAGCCACTTTCCTAAGCAAACTGTCTGACACTTTGCATTTCTGCCTAAAATTGGAGGTTAACTTCTGCTTCAGATAAGTTTATGAAGGGTATTCAGTGGTTATTCAGGACATTTGAAGATAATAAAATGGTAAACTTACGGTTGGATACACTTTTAAGTCATCTATTTTTCCAACAGTCAGGAAAGCAGCCTCTCCAGCCAGGTTCTATCAGAAAACAAAAACAAATCCACTTTTGGAATAAACCCAGGCAATTTGCACTTTCTAATCCCAAATCTCTGATTTATCTCAGTCCTTTAACTGTGTCAAATCTGAAATTTATTACACTGGGATAATAATTGTGCTTATCTCATCGAGAGAAAGCTAAAGAGCCCTTGGGACAGCCCTGCTCCTGAATGGGCAAAGCCCTGCGTGGTGGTAGGTGGGGTGCAGGCACAGATAGTGTTTGTCAGTGTGTGGAGGACCTCTGAGGCTGCTCCGTGATTTCAGCACGTGCAGCATATCAGATGCTCTCAGTTACACGTAATGGAGCACAGAAAACGTGGAGAGCACTTTCTCCACAGAAGCCCCCTGTTTAGCTATTTTATGTTGTTGTTCAAAGTGCCTTCTCCAGGTCAAAGCATATCCACTTCCAGCAGGAAAGTGATTCCTTCACACCTCAGGCTGCTGTACTCTGGTTCCTTTGTTGTCCACCGTACCTTGAGCATCAGGAAAAGACTTGCTTTGTCCCCAAGCTGAGAGTTTGCTGTCCCCATGCTGTCACTGCTGTGAGCAGCGCTGCTCCCCACGCACTATAGCGGGGCAGAGGCTGATGTGTTGGCAGCCACTGGGGATCTGCGGGCAGGGCTGCAGGGACATCGACTTGAAATTGGGATGGACCTATTTAATGAGGTCACTGAGGCACTAACTAGAAACTAAGCCCGGAACTATAGGTATTACTCCTGGGAAGCCCCAAAACATCAAAAATAAATTAACTCCATTTAATGGAGAAGCCAGCCCTCCCTCTCCTGTCCCTTGTGGCACTCAATGTGCCCGTCAGCTGGTGCCTCAATGAATACATCTTCCACATGTGACACCTTTCAGGGATCTGCCTTCTTGCCTCTGCAAAGTTTCCACCTAGCACAAGGGAAACAGTAAATATCCAACAAATGAGAGAAGCTCCCAACTTAACTGAGTTATGGCAAAACTGGCAAACAAATGTCACAGATGGGGAAATGCTCTGTTTGCTTCACACCTGAGACATAAGGCCGGGGAGCATGAGGTCCAGGATGTGTGTAGGGCACATGTAATCAAAAAAAAAAAAAAGAAAAAGAAATAAAAAATCTATGGAGTTATGTCCTCTTTGTTCAGAGTTTCCCTTCCACTGCCTGTACAGCCTGAGGACTATGGTGATGATGGAACCTCAGTGTTTTCTAACTATGCTACAGTGTTGGAAACAGACAGGAGTAAAGCACAAAAGCTGCTGGGCTTGAAGTCTTTCTTTGGCACCTTCCACGTGTATCCCCCCCCTTCAAAACAAAGCCCTCCAAACCCAGAGATGGGAATGGTCTGTGTGGGAAGGGCGTTAAGGTCACAGGGCTGGGGGATGCTCGAGGAGCTGCTGGGCTGCAGAAGGAGAGACTGCCCAGGGCACCATGGTGCATGCTGAGGCGCAGCCTGACATGTGAGAAGCTGGGTATGGGCACTGCCACAGGCAGCCTGCCTGGGCTCTGAAAAGGGAGAAGCAACATAAAACCAAAACCAACAAAACCAACACAAAATCCCCAGAAAGCAATAGCAAAACCCAAGCAAGCCCTGGTTGAGCAATGAGCCTCAGCTGCAGGCACTGCCAGCACACCAAGTAGGATTTGTTGGATGCACGGTGGAGGCAGAGGGCAGGGGAGGGCACTTTTGGGGGGTGAGGGAGAGCATTTTTTGGGTGTTGGGTTGAAGGCCGAGCTGGCAGCTGGGACCCTGGGGTGACCTCTGCCTTGGGAGAGGTGCAAAGGAGGGAAAAGGGGGAGACGGTCCCTAGGGTGGGGGCTCCCTGACCCCTCCTGGGGCAGCCCCTCCCCCTGTCCTCCCCAGCAGGACCGGGTGGCTGTTTGCGTGTGGCAGCGCGTGTGTGTGTGCTTCAGCATCCGAGCAGGGGAGCGGGCGGCGGAGCCAGGCTGCGGCGGGTGGTTCCCAGCCTCCCCCGCCCCCTTTCCCTCTGGGTTCGCTTCTCGGCTCTTGCTCGCATTTGAGCGCNCGCTCCGCGCTACCGCCCGGCCATGAGGAAGGGGCTGGAGGGCACGGCGGCCCGCTGCGGGCTGGGACTGGGATACCTGCTGCACAGCGTGGTGCTCCCCGCGCTGGCCGTGCTGGGGGCCAGCCGGCCCGGCTCCGCCGCGCCAGGTGAGGCTGCGGGGGCAGCGGGCGGTGCGGGATCGGCGGGGCGGCTGTCCCGTCCCGTCCCGAGGCAGGAGCGGGGCGCGGGGAGCCGCTGTGGGGCTGAACGGGGCTCCGCGGGCACAGCGGGTGGGAACCGCGGCGGCCGCTCCAGCCCCCCGGCTGCGGGCTGCGGTGAGCCCCGCTTCTCCCGCACGCCGCTTCTTCTTGCTGAAAGCGTGACGGACCCGAAGGGATTTACTGCGTTTCTGCGAGTGTGCTGCCTTTATTTAATTTTATTATTTTCTCCCCTGCTCGGGGGTTGCACATCTAAATCTGTTGGTCTCCGAGCCCGTGTGCGAATTCCCCCGTCGAAGTGGAAGTGCCGCCCTGCTCGGCGCGTTCCGCCGTGCCCTCAGCATCACAAAGAGCCCGGCTGCGGGAGGCGGGCACGGCACGGGGCTGCCTCTCCTGCCGCAGAAAACTTTCTCGGTGCTTTTCTCCTCTCTTCCCGGGAGTTAGAGCTGAAGTGGAAATGGTGGCTTCTGCTGGGAAATACTTTTCCGCGAGCTCCTCAGTGCCGAGGAGAGAGAGGTGGCAGCCCCGCACGCAGCGGGGATGTGCGGGTTTCTTAGGGCGTTCCTGATCCCTAGTTGCACACGCAGCGGGAGGAAGGGGCTTTAGAAGCTGATTGCGTTTTTCATACATGTCACCAAGAAACAACAGCGTGCAGCAACGCTTTGATTTGGAAATGTTAGAGCAGTGCAAGTGGAAGAATGCTGGCTTTCCTCTCCTCACTTCTGTCGAAAGGCGCTCGAGGTGGACGCGCAGCCCGGCCCCGCTCCCCCGAGCGCTCCCAGCCCGCCCCTCTCCGGCCCTGCTCCGGGGGAGCGCCGCTGCCTGCCCCGCTCCGCTGCTCCCGGCGGGTGCTCGGGATGCAGCGCGCATCGTGTCTGTACGTGTAGCCCTGCTCATCCCGTCCCCGCTGGTGTTTTCTCCGTCCTCGGTCGTGTTTCTGCGATGTACCAGGCATTTCCCTCGCAGCAATATCAGAGACCTGGCCATGAAAAAGAGATTGTGGAGAATGGAAGTGCAAAAATCTAATGTGCATCGTGCCACGTTTCTTCATCATTTTCTTTCCCTGGTTGTGTTCGTGTTGGATATGGGTCAGGCTTGATGTTCTGTTTTTAGAGGTTTTATTAGCACCATGTGCACGCAGACCTAGGTGTCAGTGGCTACATGCCAGCTTGTGCAGATGGGGGTGTTGAGGAGAGAAGATCCCCTCGGGTAGCAGGACCTGGAGCAGCAAGGAGCCTGATGTCCTGCTGGCAGGACACAGGGACCCGCTGCTCCCGGCTGCTCCACCCACGTCTGCCCACTGTAGAGCATCCTGCACCCACTGCCACGTGCCCATAATGTAATGCTGCGTGGCAGAGCAGGGCATGCACGCTTGGGGACAGGGGGCACGGAGCACGAGTGTGGGACTGAGAATGGTGGGAGAGGTCTCCAGTGATGCTTTCTGCTGTTTGCCATGTCACAAACTTTCCACAACTGGGTGGAAAACCCAGGGAAATAGTAATTTGGTCTTGATTCATTTTTCCATGGCCGCTCTTATTTTTGTTTCCTGTTTGTTGGAAGTGGGTACAGAATTTGGGTGCAGACCTGGTTTTGGCATCTTTCCCAGAGCTGAGGGATTTTCTGGTTGGTGTCTGCCTTGGTGATCTTCGGGTACGTGTGTGTAGTGCTTCTGTAAGGCAATGAATCAACAGTTTAACTGTGCCCTCTTCAGGAAGTTTTCTCACCATATCACATGGGCAAAGTTTTACTGCTGTTTTATTTGTGTTTCCAAAGATGCACAGACATTAAAATGACTCTTATACAGCCTCCTTCTCCGAAGTCATCCCCCAGCTGGTCCTTCTCGTCCAGAGCGGAACCTCTCTGCTAGCGTTTTCATTCATGACCCCTTGAAAGCAGCAGAAATAGGTCATGTGTCGCTCTCCAAACCAACCTTGGTCTATTCTGATTTTCAGTGGGTCTGGAGCCAACTGATGTGGTTTTAATTGTGCAAACAATTCAGTCTTCTTATGTGATACTTTGAAACGGAAAAACAAAAGCAAAAAAAGCTTAAAGGGGTGGGTGTCTGCAACCAGCAAGCACTGCCACAGAGTTATAATTGTAAAAAGTGTGGAAGAGAAGGGAATACGTTTTTTTTTCCTGGGCATTTGCTGCTAATGCTATTTCTTGTTTTGCTTTTCTTCTTCATTCCCCAACCAGCTATATCTTTTGAAACTGGTTAGGGAAGCCGTGGGCATTGTCGAGGCTTCTACTTTTATGCTTTCCTTTTCCACTGCCTCTCAGAAAATAAATGTATCAATTGAGTGCTTGCTGGATCGGCCCCCACGCTCCCATGCAGAGAGATTCATATCACTGCATCCCAGAATCCTCCTGTAAGCTGTTCAGCAGACCTAAGTACACTTTTTTTATTAGCATTTCTTATCTCATTATCTGAAGCAGACTTAAGTTTTTTTCCATTGCTATCAGGAGAGAGCAGGAAATGGCCCCAATGTTAGAGAGAGCCTGTAATTTTCAAAGGGGAGTGGATGGGGTCAGGGAGATTATCAAGCCAAAATCAGCTTCAATGTGGTGTTTGTTATATTCATTATACTGCTATAAAAAGCCCCATCAGAAGGAGAATCCAAGCATCCCAACTTGCAAGGGAAAAGAGCAGCCACCTCCGGACCTGGCTGTGCTCAGCATCTCGGTGCCATCTGCCATCGGAGCAACTTTCCCTTCGTGTGTCCTTCAGCAGAGTCTGGGCTTCAGTTGTTGTCCTTCCCTCCTTCCCCCAATCTTCGGGCATTAAAAGTGCTTTGTCCTGTGGCCCCGTTCTTTTTTGGGAGACAGGTGGGACAAGAGGAGGGTCAGTGAGCAGTGGTGAGTGTGATTTTGCCGGCTTTAGGGGCTGATAATGGTGGGTAAGAGATGGGTAGAAAAGTCCAAGTCAGAGGGGCTGCATATTAATGAGGTTTTGTTTCAGTTCTTCCTTTCCAATGAAAGAGTGTGGTTTTGATGCTTAGCCTCTGAAACCTAATTAAAGTGATAATTTAAAAAGAAAACTGTAAAAGAGCCATATGTGCAGATATTTGTCCTACCCCAGCATAGTCTTTACTAGCAACAGCAGCAGTTTGAAAATGCTTGGTGCGGAAAAAGCGAAACGCAACATGTGAATGTAGTAACCTTTTGGGGATGCGCTTCCTGATTAAATACCTAAATGCATCTTGTGGAAAAAAGGGAGAAACAGACTTAATTTTCTTGATGTATCAGTGGACCACTTGTATTTGATCATGTGGCTGTAATAACGTTTGCATCAGTAAAGCCACGGAGTATTTCACTCTGAACAGATAAACCCATTTGGAACATTAATCTGTTTTAAAGTGATGTGCTCTTGCAGATTTCAGTGATGTTCATGAATTTGGGCCAGATGTTGCAGCCCTTGCTCACCCCCAGTAGCATTTTAGTGCTGCAGTGGCTTCCCTGGGAGCAAGGTGGGTTGCACTGGCTGGCTGAGGGGCAGTTTAAGCAGGGTTAAAATGAAGTGGAGAGATCCTTCCATGGAGGAGGGAGCTTCCCCCTGAGAATAAGGGAGTCAGAGTCTGGGCTTTTGTCCTTCCAGTCTTTAGCAGCCAATTACAACAGTTTCTAAATAAAATAAGAGTGTATGCATCAAATACAGCCCCCTTCTGATGGATTTTCAGCATTGCTGTCCTTGTCATTTTTCTGTATAGTAAGAATGTTTCTGTTTCTCAACATTTCCACAATTATCCAGCACGTTTATGCTCAGTCATTTTATGTGCATCATTCAGTACACCTCCTTTTTGTTTGTTTGTTTTGTAATAGTCTCAAAACCTTGGTTATTCACTGTATTTTGGAACTAGCTTTGTGTGTGACATCTAAACTCAGAAACAGGAAAGGGCATTAACCATATTAAAAAGATTTTCCTAATTTAATTTTCCAAACACAGTACGTCTGACAACTGTGTTCCAAAGCCAGGCAAATCACTTCCATAGCTGGTCTGCACAGAAGCGAGGAGAAAATGTGGATTATATTTATTGGGCATTTTCATATACATATCTTGATTTTTTTGTATAAGCAGAAGACCGATGTTCTGAGGCACAGTCTGTCCAGTTTGGTTGAATGGGGGTACAGCACAGCATCAGTTCTCATGGTAGGTGAGAGGAGCTCAGGCTGGCAGGATAGTAGCTGGGTATTTCTGTACTGTTTATGATCAGAGTTTTATATAGATGTAAAACACTGCGGAGGGCTGTAGTTTGGTAAGTGAAGATGCACGTAGTTCAGGTTGCCAGCTGGTTAGTCCTGTTTGGAGTAAGCTGTATCGAGTATGGCTGTGTTTCTTCCTCCCTGATGTCTTTCTGGACTTCACTTCGTTGGATTTTTGAGGAATCTGGTTCCTGAGTTCTGGAAAAAGATATACAAGACAAATTTTAATTGCTATAACAATGGGGAGTTTCTAAGCCAATTTGTATTACTTACTCAAAGTAGCAGACTGTTTGCTGCGATTTAGACAGAAGATTTGACTCAACGTGAGTCTCAAGCATTTGGATCGTTGGTTTGTCATCTAAAGCACGTCATATCCTTGCAATAAAGGTTAGTTTAATCATGGGTACTTTGCCAATGCAGTATGCTTCATTAACTATATATATGGCACTACAGGGAAAAAAAGGCATTCTCTTTCCCCTGCCCTGTGTCCTCCCCTCTGGGTGGGGAGAGAAACGTGTGTGTGTTTGTGAAGTGCGTGTGTTGCTGGCCACCCAGTGGAGGTATTCAAGTTTAGCAGGCAGCGATCTTGGCACCAGTGCCAATACAGCAGTAATTGCATTGCCTGTCGTTTTCATTAGCTATCTCTGCTTTCACATTCAACTCAGAGATATAAAGCAGCATGAGCTTTAAAGTATAAGTTAAGGATGCAATGTAAGGAATAAGAGACAAGCAGTGGTTTTCCAGTTTGCTGTGACCTCCATCAGCAGAGCTGCAGAATAATGCTGTACAGAGGCACAGTTCAGTGCTGACCGCTTCCAAGGGCTGAAGGATGGTGGTGTTTTAGGTGATTTATTGCGTGTGCTTGGCAGAGTCTGGTCTTGGGAATGGGCGCCCCTGGAGCTCTCCATCATGACATTATCCAAGAGGAGATCTGAAGGAAATGGCAGCAAGTCTTCTGGGAGGCCAACTCTATCCAAAGGAAGACTTAATTTGCATCATTTGTAAGCAAGCATTTGAAATTACGTTCAAAATGGAAGTGTTTGTGAAGCAGCTTGTATTGAGCAAATAGGAACAAAAAAAATTCTCCTTAATTTTGCACATGCTTTGTTTCTCCATGCTTAATATAATGGGGTCATCTGCAAATATTCCAGCCTCAAACTCTGGCAGTATGACAGGAGAAGATTTATTTAGTATTGTCTTTATTTTTGCCATAGGTGTGCTTAAACGTTTTGCAGAGCATAAGCTGTGGGGATTTTTTTTTTGTTTGTTTTGTTTTGTATTTAGATTCAACTTTCAAGGGTAGGGATGCGGCATAGAAGTGACTGTAAATCATGGGCATGCACACTAGCTGGAAAAGGTAAAATGAAGCCACAAACTGTAGTTGTGTTCCAGTTGCTTTCCTCAAGGCCGGCTCTGCTCCTACAGGCAGTGTCCACAAGTCAGGCACTGTGACTCGGAGCAGGGGGTAGGAACTGCTGGAGGTTTTCCCAGGCTGCTGTAACCTCAGAGATGCTCGTGTGCAGCTTTCCCCCCAGGTAGTCATCGTCAGAGCAGCTTCCTGTTTGCCTTCCCAAATCACCCATGTTGAGCAGGAAACATAGGATTTCCTCCTAATTCATCAAATACTGGGGTTTGGAGAGTCCCTTTATAGTTTGGCACATTTTTGTCTAAAGACTTGGACTAGTGGAAAACTCCGTGGCGGGGGGGGGGATTACTGTTGTTTGTTTGCTTGGGGGGAAGGAGGGGTGGCTGGAAAAAAAAAAAAAGAAACCTTAATCAAAACCAGAAGGGATTCAGTTCTTTTAGTGAAAAGGTCAATAACATACCAAATATTTGTTGTCCTGGCCAAACTCTTTTTACTTCCCCCCTCTAAAAATCTCTTGGATGTTCAGTGAGAATTAAAAAGTTAGAAGTTATGGAATCTTCTGACAATAACAGCTTTCATTTCCCCTTACATTTATAAAAATATTCCAAATGCCCTTGTGAAAAACCCCACTGTTAAATTTGACTTACAGTCCTGGTTCAGCACAGGTTAAGGCACATACTTGCAGCACTTCCTAAGTCTTGTGCTCCTTTTTTATCACACTGATTTGACTCTGATGCAGATTGAGGTGGAGAGACCCAGCCTGGCCGCAGTGCCTGCCTCAGGAAGGCCAGGCAGCGCTGGCTTTAGGTGAACACCTTTGCCAATCCCCAAACACAGCTCTCCCCACTGCTCTAGCCTGCGTGAGTCTAGTAATCCCATAAAGAAAGGGACTTCCTATACACCAGTTTGCAATACTGCAGTGCTTAGTGCCTCTCCAAATTCTCACTTTCCTTTGCTAAGAGTCCTGCATTGGCAGAACAAGGAGGAGGCAGCAGTTATGTGCACTCACATCAGCTGATGGCAACTCACATGGGGGACATCTGTGATCGCCCCTTTAGAATGGTTTTGCTGTGTTTGCCTTGCTGAAGACAGTGAGAGTTTCTCATCTGTCACACTGCACTAACTAGATTTTCAGTCCACCTTGCTGAGTTGGGAGGACAGCTGTATGTTGTCGCTGTTTGGTGGAGAGATGTAAGGTGAATTGCTGAAGAGTGTGGAGTAAATGTGTATGGGAGCCAGAATGAGCACTAGAGGCTTGTGAATGCCAGAGATAGTGTTTGGTGTTCTACTCTCTCCTTCTCCTCATCTGACAACCCCAAAGATGGATGCTGTGGCAGGAATGCTGTGCTGAAGGCTCCCGGATACTTTCCAAACATTGAATTTATTGGGTCTCCCCAGCAGTTTGTTTATATATGCTGGCACATAGAGGAGTGTATAAAAGATGAAGGGCAAACCCATACGCCATTGCTCAGAACAGGGATGCTTCCTGGAAGCTTTGACTTTACATTGGCAAATGTTTAGCGTGGACTTGGTTAGGCCAATGAAATTATCTCAAATTATCCCAAACAGCCCAAATTTGCAGGGAGCGATAGCAGATCCAGCATATGACTGCAATGCTGCTGTAAATGGAATAAGGATCACTGCTTTGGGTGGTTTTGTTTTGTTTTAATCTGCTATTCAGGAGTATCTTATTCAACTGTACTTCATCTGAATGAACTGACGCTCTGAAGGACTCTGTTGCCTTATGAGTCGCAGAAGCTCAGGTTGCCTAGGCAATTAAATCAGTATCTTTTTTCTCTTGTGGAGGTAACATTATTAACAATAATGCTAAGGAGCTTGGAAAGGTTTTACTGGCCTGGCAACAGCTGAGAATTTTCTTGTTAGGTAGTTCCTCCCAATCCCTTTCTAGTTATTTTCAAGAAGTAAAGTAGCTTTATTTCTTAGTCTCGTATTGAGTGAGAGGTTGAAACGTTAAGCTCTGTGGATTAACAGTGCATCCCTTGAGAGAAAGGAAAGCCTGCATTTTCCTTGGTCCCCTGAGTACTGGATGTGATTGTTTGAGAGATCTTGAATTTCATCAGCTAGATAGGGGGAAACGGGCAAGTAAGCCTTTACTGATCTGTTAAAAGAGGTTGACTATTGTAAGCATTTTGGAAACCTGTTTGAACTCATCGCTTTTCCTTTGCTTGAATTTAGTACATCTTATGTGAGGCAGTGAGAAGTAATCACCACAAGATTATTAGAAATTCACAGGTTCTTTGAGAGCTCTATTATAACCATAAGCTAGTTGAAAGAACGACTGGGATGTGAATTGCTGTACTCATGATATTTGGTGTATTTGTGTATTGCACAGATGCATTGCTTGTCTTGCTCAGTTCTAACATATGTGTTTATACTCAAAAGTTTACATACTGAGAGAAAATAAGGATGTGGTCTCCCTGAATGAGGCTATTGCAGTTCAGTCATACCAAAATTGAAGATTGAGAAGCGGGACAGAACAGCAAGTGAGACTAATTCTGTTCTCATGCGCTGGATTTACCTACATAGAGTGTTACAGATTTACTCCTGTTTGCTGGGAGTAATTCAGTGCACACTGTCTTGGTTTGAATTATTTTTCTCTGTCATTAATATGTCTCCAGTTCTGCCAGCTGCTCACAGAGTTAGCACAGATGTATTCCTCTCATCTCTCAGTGATACGGCATCAACAACTTCCAACAGCAACCAGAGCCAAGCGTGTAGCAGCAAGGTGCCCAGTCTGAAATTCTGGATTGTCTGCAACTACTGAGACCACACTGAAACCTCTGTGACTTGAGCTTTTGTTTTAAGATTAGGACAGAATTCACTAGTGTTTTCAACTAGGAGGACATAAAGTTTCCCCTCTTTCTTGGTTGCCACAGATTTGAAAATCTGAGTTAATTATGGAAACACCCAAGGTCTGTCCAGTTAAAGGACGGGGCTATAATTAAATGGTGAAGAATGTGCCCTGGTACCAGTACTGTTCTTGCTGAATTGGCTCAGGAATTACCAGTATTCCTTGCTGCAAGCTTTTTGGCCCAAAAGCTGCGCTAGTTTTTGGCAAATCATCATCCCCATTAAAAATTCCTTTCACGCAGACGTTGCAAACATAGCTTAGGGACTTCCTTTCTGCTTCCTCACCAGTTTCTGAAGGTGAGGGTAACTTTTTCAGTCACTTGCTGAAATAAAATGCAGCACTGCTCTTATGCAGCATGTCTCTGCTGACAAGGGTACAAGTGCTGTTTTTCCTCTTGTTTAAAATAGCTGTGCCTTAGCAAATAGGAAATTCCTAATTTCTTAGTTATTAAGTAACTAGAAGGTTTATAGGTAGAAAGTTCAGAATTCCAGGGTGTCAACTAAGTATTGTTTTCCTTTACTATTTTTCCCCCGGTACTTAAATCAAGGATAGACTTACACACACAAGTCTAGGTTGTGGCCAACAAGACGTATAGCTCTATTAATTTCAAAGACAAGACACAGAGGCTGTGCTGGTTCTGTGTAAAAATATGTCAGCACAATAGGGCGAGACTCCAGGATGTACAGACCTTGATCTGGCCTTTCTTGCTGGAAAGTTCAGCTGTTTGTTTGTTTGTTTTTAAGCTCCAATAATTTGAATACTTTTGTGGCTTTCTGTTCCCCTTGCATGTAGTGGTGTGGCTCTGCTGTAGAGCAATTGATACACGGTGCCTTCCCTGAAAATCTGCTGGCGAGGTTCTTCCAGGTAGTTATTTTTTTCTTGGGTTTTGTCACGTTATTTCAGGTAGGAACACTGACAGCTGAATGCCACCAACTGCAGGCAGATACCCGCATAAATATCTATTACACGCGAATGCCTGGCAATTACCTGCCTCAGTAATCTGTCATTTTTAACGACAGATTAAGTCCTCTGCTACTGTAAAAGCACGAGCTTCTGAGGCTGGAGTTAGAAATGTAACCTGGTGGCTGGTAACAAAAGCGGTGATCATCCTGGGATAGGCAGTGGAATGAGGAGTGCCATGTGCCTTTCATAAACAATGTAAAAGTGCAAAATTGTTCAGTTTCTGCTAGCTTTTGTGCTTTGCGTGTCCTGCAGCATTTCTGTATGAATCTTCTTTTTTTCTTTTTGCCTAAGTCTTATGTATTAGTTGTCTGTAGTAAACATAGCTTAGTGGATAAAATCCACCAAATCTTGAAAAGGCAAGTGCTAGTTTATTTACTTGCTTTGTAAATGTTTCTATCATTTTGCAATCTCCATCAGAAAGTCTTAAATTTGCATTTATAAGAAACATACAAAGAAAACTGAATTAAAATGACAAAGCGACATGCTGCGGAGTATGCATCTGCTAACATTTTGCTGATGAGCTTATTTTATGAGAACTTGGTTTCATTGTAAAAATCCTTTCTCTTGGGGAAATCAACTGATGGCAGCACCTACATCAAGCTTTTCTTTCTATCGCATTAGTCTCAATGGATTGCCTGGGATTTACTCACCTGAGTAAGACGAGGAAAATTTGGTCTTTTGTCCTTAAAGTTTTATATTTGCCAGCACCAATGCAGGACATGTTTTTTGCTTGTGGAGGCCAGGCTGAGGTTAAGTTGGTTTTAAAGATAACAGTAGATTCCAGCGTCCTTGCATTTGTTTTGTATTTGGTGACAGTCACTAAATCAGAGGAAGGAATGTTCAAACAACACGCTTGAGGAAAAGTGATTTTTATAGAAAGGGCCCATTCCTGCTAATAGCCAGTAACTGCACATAACCCCACTGACATTAAAAGTCCATTAGCTAAACCCAGTTTAAACAGCAGCTGATGCTATGTCAGCTAAATGTACATTGGAATTTTTCATGTAATGCAGCAATAGCACTTCTGTAATTTTTCTAAAAGTATGTACATTAAGGAAAGCAAATGTCATCTGATAGTAGTAAGATGAAGAGTTCACGTTAAAGTAGGGAGAGTTGTAATCATACTAAAGTTCCCATCTGGCTGCATTAACCGGAAACAAAAATAGTTACAAGAGAAGCAAGGAGTGTCAGGTTTGTGAATTAAAGCTAAATTAGCAAATCTAGTGTACAGGCTTCTGTAACAGTGTATAACCACAGAGTTGATTATCAGTTTGGTTCTTTACCATGAAATAAAGGTTCTGACCTTGCTCAGGAACAGTTTCTACTGAAGTCAGTAACATGTTTTGTCATGTGGAGCACTGGGTTGCCATGGGGGGGGAAAAAGGTTATTTCCTGGCTATTTAAGAAATATGTCTCATTATGGTAATGTGAGAGCATTTAAACTTGTCAAGATTCAGTGTTTCTATGCCTTTGGCCCTAAATTTTAGTTAACCATTTGCACAGCAAGTAGCATCTACCCATACCAGTGTATCAGAAAGACGGTACAGAAGGATGGTGAGAAAATGGCGTGTGTTCATTAAAAAGAAAGGAAGCATGACAGGTGTCAAAAGAGTGGAAATGGACTTGTTGCTCAGTTCTTTCAACCTTCGGAAGCAGCCAGCAGACTGAGGTCCTCTGCTGGAGCGTCATTTAGCACCCAGTTTGGCAATCGTCTCATTCTGAAAAGTTGTTTGGAAGTCAGCTTTGAAAACAGATATTGTGCTAAAAAGCCATCTTGGAGGCGGACTAAGGACCATTTAGTAAGCTAATGCCAGAGCTGAAGCAGCGGGGTAATTAGCTGTTTGCTGTCATTCTCACAATCTCCTCCACCTCTTTGCTATTATCAGTCCATTAGTGAAACCTGGTACGAGTACTGACAAGAGCAGAGCTTAAATACCTGATCTGGGTAGGCATGCCTACAGCAAAAATCCTGCAAGCACATCTGGAGGGCTCTCTTAAACTCTTAACAGACCATGTTAATAGTGCAAAGCTCTCAAATGTATCATGAGGCTGGACTGCTTTTTTTATTTTCTTCCCGGGCTGGAGGACTTGACATTAGTAGCGTGCCCAGAGCAGACCATGTGTTTGTGAACCACAGGCTTTAAGGAGAGTAATTCAATTGCATTTTTTCCCTTCTGGAACATAACATGTAAGCATATTACTGAACTAAAGCCTGGCTTTAATTACAAGCAGTAACTTTTTCATGTTGACAGATTTTCACATGGAAAGCTTGACTGAAAATGAGAGGAGACTTTTTTTTGCCATCATTAGTTCTTGCTGCTTAGTGCTTTTATCAAGTACAGTAAAATGCCATTTGTAATTAATTCCAAGCTTATATGGATATGTTTAATATAATTACCAAACAAAATCCTGTTTACTAACATATTGCTTGTGAAACCAGTCTGAATAATCTGGTCTCTGGCACACATAAATCAGGCGGTAATAACAGCTGTAAATATTTCACAATATACTTAGAGTGCTTTGATTTTAATACTGAATCCACTTTGGGGTTTTAAGGATAAAACATAGGTCAGAAGTGACTTTTTCCATATGTTTTTGCCTCGTCTCTTGCACTGTTTCTCCTGTTATTAAAAAAATATCATTATTGTATTTGATTATGAAAAAGTAAATATATACACTTTGATGTGCTGAGAGAATTATATAATCGAATTGGGCTGGAGCTGACAAAATGATGCTGTTCACATTGGCGTGGGACAATTACTCCAATACAGTCACGACTATTTTTCATTGGAAAAGGCATTGCAATGCCAATACTCTCTGTCTTTCTGAAAGCTCTACTGTTTATATCCATCTGGATGTCTGTCCATCTGAACACTAAGCCTGAACCACGTGCATAATCAGCTTCTTCTCCCAGTTTTATACAAACAATTCAGGGCCCCAAAGGACTGTGAAAACCTGAGGTGACCAGAAGCCAGGTTTGTAGTGGAGCACTGGGAGACTTGTGAGCCTGTACTGTGTGCTGGACCCAGGTTTTTGGGAAAACTTTGAGCCTGTGTTTAAATAGAAAGAGAAAAGGGAGACCAGTAGTCTACAACAGAGTATTTAGGAATGCATGAGGCTACTAAACCATCTTTGTGAGTTAGGACTGTGCACACAATGTGTTAGTTCAGCAGACAGCCTTGAAATTTCGTGAAAAGATTTATAATCATCCCTCAAGTCCTTTTTCCCTGCCTTGAACAAAGACCTTGAAAAACTGTAATGTAAACCAAAACATTTTTTGTTGTTGTTTTTTGTTCTGCGGTTGGATTCCCTCTCTGAAGTTGACGTAAATTGGTGAATGTTTTGGCCATTGCATTCTTTGAAGAAATTAGGAGGCCCAAGAAACATGCCAGCCTCTTTCAGAAATGCTTTCTACTGTGAGCCAGGAGCTTGTGACCCCACTCTTCAAAATGAGAAATACAACCAAAAGTTGCTATCAGATAGACAAAAATGTTGGGAAATGTTGAAGGAGAAGGCTTTCTTCTTTCTTTCTCTTTCAATTCTAAAAAGTTCTAGAACTTGGCTGTGGCTCAGCAGAAATGTTTTCATAGGAGGCCAGTGAACATCTGTCGCATAACTGGTACAAGGCACCATTAATATTTTCTGTAGTTAGTAACGACAATAAGGGTTGCTTGCAGTCATTTATGCAAGCAAAAGCCTGTTGTCAAGCAAAACTTCTGGGACGTTCTGATGCTGTCAGCTTTCAAAGATATCTGAATTTTCTACAATTTTACTAGGCATTTTGGAATTTGGTGGGTTAATACACGTGCACTTCCGGTTCCCAAGTTGTGAAAGGAGATGTTTATTAAGTAAAAGATGTGAAGACTTTCTAATATACTCATTTCATTTTCTTTCTTCTTTATATGCATCAAAAGTAATCTAGTTGCTCCTTTAGAAGTTCTTGATTTTGGACTTCAGGGCTTCCATGGAAGTACATTAGTGGGGAACTGTATTTCCCACATGTTCTATAAGTTCAAAATTCATCTTAAAACTCTTTTGACTACTTTCTGTCAGCACCTGACGTTTTTAGTTTGTTTGAGCAAATTAACTTGGACCCACAGTCCAAGGTAAAAATAGTTGTATGACTTGTTTTCTGAAGTGGCACCTGAAAAATAAATACAAAAACCAGCCTATTTATTATCAGTCATACCTATTACAAAATAAAGGTACCGGGAAATGTTTTGCTTAAGGTGATTCTTTTAAAAATAAAAGCCAATTATCAGTCTTCATCTAACCTTACCTTGTTTTTAGATGGTCAGTATTTTAAGATATATCAATTTATTTTCATAAATATAAATTGTTGTCATTATCTTGTAAACAATATTGTTTATGCATCATGTGGGCACCTAGGAATGCACAGCTATGGTTTGCAAAGGTGTAACTATACAACGGGCAGCAGGCGGTTGTTTCTGGAGAGGCTCCTGAATGCATTACTTTGATTTCGGAAGCTGAAGTCCTGCTTCTCAGTCTTATGTAGCATGAGAACTTACACTGAAGTCTAAGCCACCGCTCAAAAACATGGCATTGCATTGTATGAGAAGTATGAAATTGCTTTGTTATTTGCATGTGCAGGCTGTGTCCACTGTCCTTGAGAAGCTATTAGTACTACTGTATATATAATTACCTAACCACAAGGAATTTCTAGGCTGAAATAACTTATGTAAACCTTTATATTTTCTTCCCACAAACACAACTGAAGGGCTCGTGTGGGTCTAATGCAAGTCTACAGACTGTGAAATATTATTTGAGAAGATGCATTTACCTGCAAGGTAAAGAGCTGACCTGACAGTAGCTTTAGGCTCAAAATTCTGATTTGTGCCCTGGGTTGTTTATCAAATGCTGGATTGCTTAATATCAGGTGATGTGACCTTTAGTTTTCAGCTGCCACCGTAATCTAACTGGAAACACAAGTCTTCCTATAGCAGCAAAAACTCTTAACAAGAACTTGTGCAATACCATATTTTCATGACTTGAGGGCCACCAGGTCTGATTTGTGTGTGCAAAAACCCCGTGACTGAAGCAGCACAGGTCTGGGACTGGGGAAGGCCAAAGGTGTTTTGTTTAGCAAGGAACTGGACACCAGCTGGTGTAGGTATACATATAAATGCATCTTAATGTATTGAGGTGCACAGGTAAATTGTGTATGCCACTTAGCCCCATCTGTTCTTCATCAGTTTCAGCCCTCAGGCTGTAGTTTTTGAGGTTTCTGATTACACTCAGGTTTGCTGCCTCTCTTGGACGAAGGTGGGGCCTTCAAGAAGCGTATTGCTTTCCAAAGCGCCTCAGTGCAGTGCCAGCTGAGGGCTGTGAACAGCTCCAGTTTCTGCAAGACTCTGCTCATCAGGGAGAGATTTCTATCTCGTCTGTTGGGATGGAAAAATTTCCATGACTCTAAGCATGCTTTTAAAGTAAATGAAATAAAGGAACAGAGACAGCAGAGTACATCAGAGAGCAATCCCAGTGCTAACAAAGAGTCTTTGCACTAAAATGAGGAGGAAAATGTTTCTATCTTTACAAGATCTTGTCCCACTTAAAAGAACCAAGAAAAAAAGATAGGCATCTAGAACAGCAGTTATTGGCTAAAATGCTTTTTAAGACCGCTAGCTGTTTGGAGATTACTTAGTTTTTAAAGAGTACAGCTTGCAGAGATTTTCTTGGGAAGATTTTGTAGCTGCCCATCAATGCAAAAGCTTCACAAAGTCTGGTAATCAAAATGAGAGGGCTGTGCTCCCATTGCCCCAGAACACAGAACATCTCCCTGCTCCTGGTCAGCAAGAGAACTTTTCTCAGCAGGGCTCGGTGCCACCGAGGCTGTCAGTGGAGCTGCTGCAGTGGCTGGCTACTTTGGACCATCTTAGAGGGTATTTACTAAAACAACACTAAAAGTGTATTTTCATCATTGGATTTTCTCAAAGTAGGCAATGGAAAATTAAAACAGACAAAAACCAACCTGAATAGGATTAGTGGTTTCAAATACTAATTAGTAACAGTAGAAAAAAATACATTTCTCTGGAGAGTTAAGAGTTTTGAATACATTACAGTATTTATTTTTGTTTCCCTGGGTGGTGAGACAGATACTGCAGTGTATAAAGAAGCTAAAGGATCCTCTTTCCCCTAGAACATAAGTTTATAAAGATGAGGTACAAAGTGCGCCTTCTATTTCACTTGCATGAAGACTTGGGATGGGAACAAATGTATTTATGGGATTCGAGGCTGGAGAAAAACAGCATTTTGATCTTCCAGCTAAACAGAAACATGTTTTGGGGAGCATTCAGCAGCTGGTTCTGAAGCCCATGACAGACGCGCATGCACATGGGCGGTCTGGTTAAGGTTACCAAAGCATGTGCTGCGTTATGCTACTGAAGGCAACAAAGGGAAAATTATTATAAAGAAACTACTCCTTTCTGTGCAGACACAGCACACAGAGAGGTGACTGGGCCTGCCTAATTACCACAAGGGCTCGTGCAGTGCTCTGTTACTGGGGCTTGTTTGCAATCAAGCGGGCTGAATGATGCCCTGACATAAACCAGAGGAAGTGGTTAGGAGACAGGCCTGTAATTGCCAGCAGCAGGTGCCCATAAAGAAATGCCAGAGAGATGTTTGGGGAGTCAAATACTGCTTTGGGATAGACCTCAGCAGCCTCAGTCCGGGCTGGCAGGCAGTTCAGAAAGAGCTGGGGCGAGCGGGAAAACACTCCGTGAAAACCAAAAGAAAAGTCACGTAAATTGAAGGGTTCTTAAAATAAATGTTTCACTATCTGTATGTTTTTATCTACAACACTGTAGTTGTGAGGCCTGTTAAATAACAAAGTACTTTAAAAAGCAAGAAAAAAAAATATTGCCATCCAGTTATCTCTTGGAGTTGTAGGAGTTTTTTTATGGGAGTCTGTTCCCTATCCATCGAAAAAGCATTTCAGGTGTGTGGGGAGCACTCAGAACAATTTTCCACATGCTCCATTTAGCCGCTACAGAAAATGATTGCCTTTGAATGCCAGAGAAAACTGCAGAGCCAAACAACAACAGAAAGTGGCAGAACACAAGGTGTTTTAGTGAGGGATTTGGAGCAAAACATTACGTAAAAAGAACTGATAAAGTTGATTTAAGCACTTTGGAGTTTCATACACGTGAAAATGTCAAATGTAAAGTGTAAGTGGAAATGAAGGCAGTTTTGCACAAATCCTGTTTGTTGTGAGCAGTCCTATTAACATTTCAAGTACAAGGACACTTTTGCAAGCATCTGTGCATCGATGTGAGAATAGTCCCGTCCCTCTGCGTGCAGCTGTGCAGGGCTGTGGCCTAAAACAAGGGGTCCCACCAAAGTTTTCTGACAAGATGAGCAACAGCCCCTTAGCAGGAACATCTCCAAAGAATTATTCATCTAAGCTCCCTGTTATGGGAGCTCTCATCAGAAAAGTTTTGCTGATATCTATTGATTACTTTTTTTTTTTTTTTTTGGTATCTTAAAAAGTAAATCAAAATATTGTTTGGTTTTTTTTTTGCATTGATGTGCAGGGAGCTTTATTGAATCTCTCTTACAAGTCATTCATTGATGAAATCTATAGAAGCCTAACAAGACTGCATAGTTAACCGTGGCAGGATTGCCTGCTCTTTTTACATATGTAGAAAAAAGGAAAATACAGTGTTCCTTTTTGGTTGTCTAAATTATGTGTGAGTGAGTGAATTTCATGGAATCAAATACCTCTTAGCACAGAAGGAGAGCGTGATGGATCTATACTACCCCATTAATTTCAAAATGTGCTTAGTGGGGATTTTGGGGGAATACTTTGTTTTCCTGCCTAATGGTACCACATATTTATCGCTATGAAAACAAGCAGAGAAGTCAGTCATTCATTACACGTGCCAGAAATGCTTGCCATAGTCACAATGGTGGTATGTCAGAACTCGGTCCCACTTTAAAAGAACAAGCAGGATTTATTCTGGAATGCTACCAAAATGGACCAATCTTTCTCAAAAATACGAAGCTGGGATCAATTTTGCAAAGTTAAAATAAACAGTAGTCATACTTGACCCAGTATACTATGCTAACAGAGGAAGAAATTGAAAGGGCTGGGTGTATCTATGGATTTGGCTCGGTTTAACTTTAAGCATGGTACATTGGATCAAAAATTATCCACTAACTTAAAAACTATTTGTAATAAAATTTAGGAAGAGTTTTCAGTGTATTATTGCATTCCACAGTTTTCTTATACATATTTTTCTTTTTATACCACTTAAATTAACGAAGTTCATCTTGGCACTGAAGTGCAAAACTACTGCCCCTAGAGTAGGGATTGCTTTGTACAGAGAGAGCACAGATCACACTCATCAGAAGCTCAGAAACACTTCAAATAGATATTGTGCATTTTTATCTGCAGTAGGAAAAATGTATTAGAGACAGGCATGTGTAATTATCTCCACTTTGGGATGGAAACCAGAGGGGTGGGAGGCAGGACTGAAGATTGAGCAGACCCTGCAATTCCCCTCTGGTGGGCTCACAGAAAGCATGGAAGTAATTTGTGGTATGAAGATTGCTGGCTTGCTTGTTTCCATCCAAAGGCTGTGGAAAATGTAGAAAGACAATGCTGGGCTTTCACATGGTGGGCTGGTTCTCAAGCATCCTCGCTGCTTCTCAACCTCATCTTTGCTGCTCGTCCTCAGCAAGCTGCTAGAGCAGACAAGATTAGCAGTCAAGTCCCCTAATCCTTTTCTTCCCACCAGACAGACAGTTTCCTAGAGCATTTACAAGGCTGTTCCTCCTACTGTCATGAAACTGGAGCCTAGGTGTTACTGCTTTTCTTAGCTCATGGAATTGGCACAGGTCAGCTCTCCATTTTTTGTTTTTTGAGTCATGTTGCATGTTCTAGTACTCTTTTTCATTCTGAGTAATGGCCATACTGGCTCTGGTATGTATAAAATTATGTCAGTGCTGGAGGGCAGAGGTCTGTGGTACGTCAGATTCCCTTTATTTCCTCTTGCAGAAGATGTATCTAGAGAATCTGTTGCTTGGATCTCCCTGGGTGGGAGCACCTGCTGAAGCCAGCAGGAGAAATTTTCTGAGCTGGCATAAGAAAACTGCGGGACTACCTGAGCAATGTATCTAAAAAATGCATTGCTGCATCAAAGAGGGAGAGGCAGAGGTGTTACTTTTTGTTTTCATGTATAAGTAACACAACAAAAAAGGGTTTGGTTATTTTCCTTTTAATTGAAAATTTTGGTTAAACTTCCTTGGAGTTTTGAGATGCCAGAATGTTAGCAACTTTATGCTTTTGAAAGCTAAAGATACTCTGATGGCTGTTAACATTTTGTTTCTGCTTCACCTAAGCTCCTGAATTACTTTATTTATTGATCAAGCTAGCATTTAGGGTTAAAGGATGCCAAGAAGCATTTGGCACTCCACATTAGTAAGAACATGAGGAGTAAGCACAACTGTATGCACCATCACCAGGTAGGCTTCCAGACAGTACATTTCCAAGAAGACAGACACTGCCTGTTTTGTAACAGAAAAAGCTGAAAAAAGGGGGAGAATTGGAGGCAAAAAGGCAAATGGGTGGATGCAAAGAGATATCGTTGGGATTAATGAATCCTTTGCTGACATATTATGGGCTCCAGAAACAGCTGGCTTCTCTTCAGGGGAGCATCCCTGAGAGTTGTGCAGTGAGCAGAAATCTCAGCTGGTTCAGTTGGGGGTGGGAGAAGGGTGCTGAGCTGTCTGAAAAGGCTCCTGCACGATCCGGCTGACAACAGTGGTGAGCGCACACAGAGCTGTTGGCAGCTGCCAGCAGGAACAAGGGCCACCCTGGTGACTCAGCTGTCTCTGTCCTGAGCCCTGCTGCGGGCAGGCAGTGCACCTGCTGAGCGTCCACAGCAAGTGCTGATGGCATGCCTTGTGGGGAAATAAAAGCTGTTGTGAGGCCTGTTCTTCCCTTAGGGTGCTTTCTGGGGTGTTTCCAGCAGGGATGGCATCCCCAGGCTTCAGCTGCCCCATGGTGGAGTTGGACAAAGTCACAAGCTATTTCCAGAAGGCTTGCCCGAGCTTCTTCCCCTGGCCTCCGCTGCGTCCTCCCCAGAGGCTGCACATCCCTTCACGTTCAGAAATGCTTTACCTGTGTTTTGGCATTTCTTGCTTTTCAGAAGTCTGGAAGTGATGTCTTGCTTTATGAGGCTGCCAGTTTTTGTCTTTCCATAGATACACCAGGCTTCTCTGGACAGGGTGGAACTGGTGACTTCTTCAGGCCAAATGAGGTTTCTACCTGCTGTTGAATCAGAATATCTTTTTTACTGCTTTGTTGTACAACTTTGGATCCAAATGGGTCTTTCACTGAATCTCAGAAATGGCAATTTCCTGCAGAGAAGTACCACCATGATACATCAGTACTGGTACAAAACATGCTTTAAGAGGTGAACCACATTCCCCACAAGTTCAGAAGCTTGGGTGAAAGCCTGGGTAGAAGTGTGATAAACACTTGCACTCATTTTGTTGGTCTCAGAAAGAAAAATGGACCACCCCCACGCAACTACAACCAAGAAAGCAGTGTTTTGGATAAGTGGCCAAAACAACCTTTGCCTTTTGGAAGCATGGAACAAGAGTTCAAGCTTCATACAAATCCCTATTAGCTACAACATGGTACTGTGTTACAGTAGCCTTAAGGTACCACTGACTTTCTGGGTATGCTTGAGCCTCCCCGTTTGTAGTGTACACATTGGTGGGATGTACTGATGAGCACAGGAGATCCCCCCGGACACCCTCCCCTCCATCCTGTTAGTGGTGGGTATGCTGCTTTCTGCTGGATGCTGCCAGAGCGTGGCTGCAGCACTGCAGAGATCCCAACTGAGCCAGCTGTGCACAAAACATCCCTGACCATATACAAACTCCATCAGCCTGCTTCCTCTCCTTTTCCCTTGCACAGCACTTTGCAGGCTTTGTATAACAGATCCTGTGTTACTCACAAGTCTTCAGGGCACCCTGATAAGCAAACCTTGCAAAAACTGCCCCAAATACTTGTGACTGTCACTGCTGTAGCAGATAAAGCTTCATGCTTTTGCCATAAGAAGCTGCATGGTGTATCTGTGGGAGGCCAGCTCAGCCCTGCACTTCCCACAGAAGGTTACATGTAACAAAAATCCCTGGTCTGCAGCAAATGCAGCACTCTGCAGGGTACACACCTTCACTTTGCCCTTAAGGCAAAGAGAGTTGCTTCTCAATGGTGCTGTAAAGTGAATTATATGTTTTTAATTTGTACCATGGCAATAGCCTGTGCTGGTCACTTTTGGAACAGATAGCTGGAGAAATGGGATTTGTTTTTTGCAAAGGTACAATTGGAGTTTTTGACATGTAGCATGTTTCAGCTGCTTGTGTGCAAACAACTGAGCGGGGGTTCCTGCTAAAATTCATCCTCTGGTCTTCACTGAGTGCATAGTTAAAAAATTACTGAAGCAAAGCTTCTCAAAAGAACTTTCATGTGGTTTCTTTGCTGGTTACTTTTTTGGTATTGATTTTTACAAGACGAATGGCATTCCTTCCCTCTTTTTTATTTCTTTCTTCTCAATCAGGAATCCGTATAACTAACAGACATTAGATCATTTCTCTCAATGTTGCAGTAGTACTGCTCAAGATGAAAGGAGAAGAACGACAGAGTTGCACTGACCTCGGGCTGTGAACCACCGGGCTGCCCTTCCAGCAGCGGGGCTGGGACTAGTGCACAGAGATGTTCCTACACTGTCCCTGCAGAAAACAGTGGTAGGGTTACAGCGGGCAGGACCGTCTTTTACTTGCTTTTTGCACTCAAGCCGATATAATTGAAGAATTTAAACTGCTGATAAAAACAAGGGAAAATGGCATTGCAGTTTTGGATTCTTGTCTCTTTGGTGAAATACTGTATTTTTAATGGGTGAAGAGAGACTTAGGCACCACTTATGTCCTGTTTAAACCATTCCAGTAGGAATTCAGTGTTGATTAGATTTTGTATGAGTCCTTTGCTGCGGTATGAATTAAATTCACAAATGTCACAGTGTAGGAAAAAGACTTAAGATTTTGTTCTGTTTTTAAATAGCTTTCATTATGCAGTTTACTGCACTAAATCTTATTTTGATATTGGGATTATTACACATACTTTTATTATCTTAAGAGGCTGCTTTCAAACCTGTCTGTCTGTCTAGCACATAATAAATCTGCTTCAATCAATTCATATATGGTG
This sequence comes from Penelope pileata, assembly GCA_013396635.1. Lineage (NCBI taxonomy): Eukaryota > Metazoa > Chordata > Aves > Galliformes > Cracidae > Penelope > Penelope pileata. The sequence continues at coordinate 865,948 of WBMW01005992.1, read as the reverse complement.
CAATACTTGGTACTGCAAGTAAATCTAGTTCAGCTAATTCATATGTAGTAGAGCAAATGTTTGAGCTGGGAAACTGGAATCGTGTATTTAATACAACTGCCCACTTCTGGTGATGTGAAGATACTGTACTTTATGTGTCTTTGTCTTTCTGTGGAATACTTGAAGTGTTAGGTTAGTTAGATTAGATTGTTAGTTGATTGTGTGTTAATAATGTATTGAAGCTCAATTATCAGGACAGCAACAGCTTGCAGGAGTGACAACTTTCAGGAGTGATGCTTCCTGGCTTTTCTAATACTGTAAAGCCACGTCTCTGGGAAAGTGGTGGGTTTGTGTTCTCTGGGATGTATTAGTCCTGTGTATATGGTCATTGCAAGAAGTTAACAAGAGGTGGACATGTTCTGGAGGAACTGTGAAGTTTCACAGGTACATTCCACTCCATAAGCAGCAATGCTTCCTTTGTGCTGTCCATCCGACATGATGTGCATGAAGCACCAATCTCCCAGAGATCCTTGTTCACAAGATTTCCACTGAAGTCTGGTAATCCAGGAATTACTGTGCCTTGCAGGCCAAGAAACTGATTTTTTCTTTCTGAGCATACATGAGTGCTGCTTCTGGATGGATATGGGCAAAAATCTTTAAAACTATTTCTAGCAAACACAGCTTTATGGTTTCAAGGGGAGCCACAGGAAAGATGCAGCAGAATAGCTGGGATGTTTGTGGTGTGGAAGAGCAGACCATACCTAGTGTTAATTTGCAATGTGAAATATTAAACAATGCCTTCAGACAACCTGAAACTGCAGAACATTTCCGGTCCTGGGGGGGGAACCTTCAAGAAAAGTGGGGAGAGGGGATTCCTTTTCTACTTGTATACCAGCAAGTTGGCTGTGCTAATATCTTGCAACTATTATGCTGGTTACATCTGCTTATATGTGATTTAACTGTCCAATCCTCACCACTTGTCTTGGCATCAATCCCAACACAAGATATAATAAATAAATAAAAGCTATCCTTTATCATTGTAATACATATGATGTATAGGAAATTCTTTGTATGTGCGTGCCGACATACAAGGCTTCATTGGCACATTTGGGTCAGCGGATAGTTCCCCTGCCATTTTGGATCTCCCAGCCAAAATAACTGTGCTGTTGGTTTGCTCTCTGAATACAGAAATGGAGGCAGGCAGTGCTGACTCTTTTGTATGTAGACTTGACCAATGAAAACATGTAACTGAGAACTAGTATTTTTCCATAATGTTTTATGACATGCTGTTAGAAATTGTGCTCTGCTTCTTATGTAAATAACATATAATTCCCCAAGCAAAAAAACAGGTGAAAACAGAAGTATGTTAAAGCATGTCAGATTGGCTCTGGCATAGCCTCATCCTTTTCTTTCAGTTTCTTCTCCTATGACTATATAAAACAATTCTCAAAAATTAATCTGCCTCATTGCCCACCTTTTTCATCCCCTCACTTCTTCCAACCGTTCTGGAATTAAAAACAAATCTGCCTGAAGTTTCTAAAACCTTCAGTTAATTTGCATGCTTTGCATTGCAGTACTTTGTTTTGTTGTGTTTCTGCACATCGTTTTGAAGGACAGCCCTGTCAGATGAGCAGGTTTGCCTCTGGTGACGGTACTGAAAGTCAGGAGAACAAAAACACTACCCCTCTCCCCTCCACAACCCATTATTAAAAGTTACCAGCTGAATTCCACAGACCATTTTCAGAAGCTGCCCTGACAGCTATCCAAATATTTTGTTGCTTCTCTGGACGTTGTTGATAAGACTGATGCTCTCATTAGTTGTAATGCTTTTTATCTCCCAGAGCAAACAGAAGTGTTAATGCGGATTAGCATATTTGTCAGTATGTTTTAATTCCTGTGACTTTCAGTCATACTCACCGCTGTATGGAGCATCTGGATAAGGTAGTATTCAAACTACTTGTGAATCGTTAACCTCTGTTGAGTTGTAGCGTGATTGATCATTTGTCTGAAAATTTGTATTAAAAATGTATTGCCTATCCAAGGTATGTCAGCTTCATACTTATGATTTACTCTTTTCTAGCACTAGGAAGCAGGAATAGTTCATAGAATCTTGTATGTCTTGCCAGCTAAAATGGTATATTGTGAGCACAAGGAGTCTGAGTAAAGTGTGTATAAAAATTTTCTGTGGAAATAATTCTGTGAGTACTGGGAAACAACAAACATAGCTGAATAATATTCAGGTTGGATTGTAAATAAAAGAAAGAAAGAAATAAAGCAATAAATAACTCGGAAAGAAGAACATGATAATTCACTTTTGACACTACTTTATCTTCTTGCTGCCATTATTCAGAGCCAATCAGAATTACTGTAGTTATTTCAAAATGCATGTCTGAGTTACTGGATTTCAGGAAACACAAATCTGAACAATACTGTTCTCACCTTTGACTTATGCTTCACATAAAAGGCAGATTTTTTTATTCAATGAGCTAAAAGAAAAATGAGAAGCCTGACACAGTTAAAGTTGAGAAGTTCTGTGAAGCGAGACTGGTACGTGCGGCAGTGATGATGAAGACATGAGTGGAGGAAGGACCCACAGGACCAAAGCCTGCCTTGGTAGAGGCCAGGAGAGCGTCACAGGGGCAGGACCTTCCCCCGCGCATTCAGGGGGTGCCAGTGGGAAGCTACAAGTGAAGCTACAAGTGACTGAGTCCTGTACAGGACTTTTTCATGATGCGCGTCTTACTTCCAAACAAAAAAAAAAAAATTAAAATTGATGGCAGAGTATAGTTTGCCTTTCAGAACAGGTTAGAAAGTGCTGATTTTCATCCAGCTTGAATTTGTACCTGAGGGTACAGGAGAAAATCACAGGAGACAAGAGACAAAAGCATCTGAAAGATGTTAGTATGCTCTCCAGTTCCAGTTGTAATGATTTCTAACATCACATTCTGCTTCTAGCATCATATTAGGCATTTTATCTGAATGCACACCTTTTTTTTTATAATTGCTAATATTTGCTTAGAAAAAAAATCCCAAGAACTTAAAATCTAAGGGAGAAGAAAAAAAAATAAACAGTGTAATCTGTGAGACTTCACATAAACCTTTTTTTTATTTCTTTAAAAAAAAAAAAAGAGAGTGGGGGGAGAGAGAGGGCAAGCCAGAAGAAGGAGCACTGCTCTTCCCTGCTCAGAGTACCCACAGAGCTGATAAGCATTTGGAGGCTGTGCAATGCTTGATGTATTGGGAGTGAGGCAGGCGGTATTTCCTGAGGGACTGTCAGGGATGACACTCTGACATGGCTGAAAGGAGTGGGGCTGTCTCCCCTTTGGAGAAGGAGCAGAGCCAGAGCCTCCCTCTGGTATGTTATCAGTCCTTGCTGGAGTGCCAGCTTACGCTGAGTTAACACGTCTGCTATCTCACTCGACTTTTTCTTCCCGCTTTAAGTCAAGGAGACTCAGCTCTCAGAGCGCAGATAGCATGCTCTGTGATTACAGCTGATGCAGTCACTAACATCTTCCAGATGTTTTATAGCTCCTTGCATCAGTTTCACGATTAAATTCCTCTCTTTGTTGCCCACAATTTCTTTTATTTTTACCTAAATCTGTACTCTAATGGATAACTCCTTTATAGGATGTAAATTAGTCCATTTTATCAGTCCGTAAGAAACATTCACTAACAACTCTACATATAAAGTTAGCGGGATTTTCATAAGCTGGTGTAGCAGAAACAAGATTGAATGTGTAGTGAACATTTACCTACAGAATCCTACGGTTAAACAAGGAGTCAGGGAAATCTGTGTTTCTTGATGTGATTATATAAACCAGGATATTCCTGGACATCCCAAACATCTGTAACTTTGGCAGAGGCAGTCCTGGCTGGGACAGGAGCTGGGGTGTGACAGTGCTGGGGATTTAGCTGTGAGTGGATGGGAAATGCTCCATTCCTCAGCACTACTCAGGCATTTCCAAGCTCTTCAGCGAGCACAGTCTCAGAGCTTGGAAACGAATCTGCATGATTCAATTGAATAAATGTGTTTGACATTGACGACAAATATTGTACTCAGTAGACCAATTTTGAAGTCTAAAATTCTCCTCTCCCAACTAATTCTAAGGCTTAATTACTGAATACCAATATTGTGTAATTCACAAATAATTCCCTGGCTGCATTTTGTTCACATGTGCCCTTAGTACCATATTATCAAATACTAAAAAGATCATCAGATAGCATGACTGGTTTGCTGATACTCAGCAGTGCCAAAAAATATCGAAAGGCACTGACTTGCCAATTCACAAAGTGGTGTTCAGCTGCCTTTGTAGAAGGATGAAGTATTATTCCACTCTTTGGTTTTCCAAGTCTGATTTTACACATGGTAATAAAGCCTCCCCTTCATAATGCTATTAATCTCCCAAATTTGGGAGGCAGGCAGAATGAATTTCCTTTGTCTTTATTCAAAAAAATACATGCTTTGTCTGTGTCACTTAGCTATTTGCCATCGCATTGCTCATAGCCCTAGGAAGTAGGAGGATGGGGACATCAGGCCCTTCTGTGTGGACAGCTTCTGCCCTGGTATAAACAGCTGCAGCTCTACTGATTTAAATTACAGCCTTTTCCAGGGGTGTTACATTTGGTCAACTTCTGTTTGAGAAAATACTCATTTTTTTTTAATAAAAATTAGTTTACTGAAAAGCCAAGTTGTAGGTATGAAAACTTCTGAGCATCGTCTTTCAGTTAGCTGAAATACTGTACACAAAAGGATGTAAAAGCAATATATCCAGCAGTGGAAATTGCTGCAATTGATTTTTTGTACCATAAATTGATCTTATTTTTAGCGGTAATCATATTACATTATTATATTTAGAGATTTGATAGACATGCAGTTTTTTCCTCCTTTAATGAAATGGTGTCAGTCAAGCTTCCAGCATTGCTGTGCATACATCTCCCACCATCAGACAGAGCAATTCAGATATTTCACCTGGTGAAGGAAAAGATGTGAAAACTGAATTGCTACAGAGCTCTTGGGAAGCAGCAGGATGCCCAAGGCCTTTCAGTCTCACCTGATGACTTTCTACCTCCAAGAGAGGTGCGGCAGGTGCCATGAAGGTCTTTCCTCATGTTAGTTTATTAACCTGTACATTAGAATTCTGCGCTGAAGCTCAGTTTAGTCATCCCAAGCAATGAGTTTAGAACAGTCCTCATTGTTTTTTGAGCTGTTGGCCTAGATGTATTACTGAAGCAGAGTGTCTTTAATCCCCTTGAAATACCACGTACTGCAGCCACAAGAAAAATAGTGCAGTGCTGCCAGGCTGTCTGACAATGGTAGAGTGACACAGACCTCTCTTTGCATAGACTTCTCTCCCTTGCTTGGCTTTTGGTACTGACGGAGGTGACAGCAGCTGAGAGTGTCACCCCAAGCATCATGGAGCACCGAAAGCAGCAGCTTGAGCACTCAGTGCGAGCAGGGCTGTAAGCTCTCTGTCTCCAACGCCATACACACCCTTCTGGGATGACTGGAGGCTGCTGGGTGCTAGTCACAGCTGTGATTGCTGGGGCCAGAGAGATGGGGAAGCCAGAGAGTGGTAGGGCTGAAGACAAAGCGGTATGAAACAGTCAAGCGGATGATTTAAACTGTGCGTGCTGTGAATCTGGGTTGGCAGCCATGGCTTTGGGTTCAGTTTTGTTTCCTCCAGTATGTGCTCACAGAGGACACAGGCTGTCATGTAGAAGGAGGAGCGTCCCTCTGGGATAGGCAGGCTTTCCATGGTGCTGCTGTAGCATGGAGCTGAAGTGCATCGGCCCGGTTTTTCAGACAAGCTGTGCCTTGCTCCTGGCCGTGCTAGGTCTGTTGCACAAACAAAGGCCGATGGTTTCTAGGGATGCCTCTCCATTACCTCACACAAGTGAACGTGAGGACATTAGGGCAGCAATTAAGTGAGGTGGCATTAAGGAGCCACAGCTGGCCACTTAGATTGTCATTAGCAACCACTGCTAGATTCAAGGCAGGAAACCCTAGAAATCTGACTGAGGAGAACTGAACTGGCAAAACTGCCGGGACAGTTTTGAGATCAGATGTTCAAAGGATTAATTAACTGTAGGAAAAACCCCCTGCTGACGGGTCTGTACCGAGCCTTTAGGACTTTGTAGACAGGCCCACCACAGAGTGGGATGCAGTCTCAGGGCTGCAACACAGCTGAGGCCATGGCCATGCAACCACCCCTCTGCCCAGCAGCGTCGGCTGCCCAAGCTGGGTGCAAAGTGTGTGTTAGAAATGCTAGAAGAGTGTGTCAAATCCTGCTCACTTCTCTGTTCATTTCTTATTTTGTTTTTGTACCTTCCAGTGGCTTCCTATCCCCACTTTTAAATGAAAATCCTTTTTACCAGAAGCCACCATGAAGCTGTGTTCATTAAGCTTTGCATTTCCCAGCCCCAGCAGAGCCTGAAGGACTACATGCGTGTGAAGCACCGCTGAAGGAACATGGTGAAAGCAGCCTGGCATGTGGCTGGTACCCTTGTAGTGCCAGTCCCTAAAAGTAAATAACCAGAGTTAAGTGATTTTTAGGAGATTTTGCCCCTTCCTGCGAGAGAAGCACTTAAGAATAGGTGCTTTGGTACTCTGGTGGCAGGCGGCTTTCTCAGGCACTTTCCCTCTCATTCCGTCTTACTGGAACATGCGAGGCTCTTACAGCTGTTACTCCTGCACAGCACAACGAGTGACAAATACTGCTTAGCATACCGAGTGGGGCACTGTCCCTGGCTTAATCTGCCTAATGCCCCCACTGCAAGATATAAATAGATTAAGAGAGAAAATCCAATAATTTCTCCATTCTCCCACCAGAGCAATACACATTACATGTTTCTTGCCACCTAATTGCATTACATGGCAGGGTTGCAATAAACATTTAATGGCAGTCACAGTCATCTGTCACTTCCCCTTAGATTGGTAATGTTCACTATGATTTACGTGCTTAACACTGTACGTTTTTGGAGGGGGGGGGGGAATATGAATAACCCACATCAAAGTTGTTATGCTTTTAGCTAAAAGATTTTTTTTTAACCCTAATTAAAGAATAAGATTGGGTACCAAGGACTACTGAGGTTCCTTTATTAATCCCTCATGAAACCAGGATGGAACTTTCAAAGTGTTGGACCTGATTTGTCTCTGATGGTGCTTTGGTTTTGCACAGGTACACTGGAACAAAACTGGAGTTGCACCAGGGAGTTAAAAGCAAAGAATTAGAAGTGTGCTATGAACTATGAGTCCCACTCTAGCTTGTTACTCAGACATCTTATATAAATCACTGTATTTCGGAAGGAGATGTGGCGGGTGCTGGAAGCAGTGCGGTCTGAAATATTTATATATTTCAGGAGTTCCTGAACGTAATTGATTTAAACAGTGAATCTTTCATTTAGCTTCAATGAGAACAGCACAGTTCCATCACCAATGTCTGTTCCGAACACAGACACCATGAAATACAGCATTCATGTTGAACGCTTTAATGGAAAAGCTACAATTCCCTGTGGACATGTTAATATCCAATTATATTATTTTTTTCTCCAGGGGAAGGCAGGGGGAAGATGCTCAGCCACACTTCTTGTAATGCTGCTCTGCTGTGCCTTGAGTAGGGTTTTACCATGTGACAAGTACCATGTTACACGTCCAGAGGCAAAAGCAGCTGTTTCTAAATGGGGTGAATGAAAGCATTTTTCTTGTAGCATCATCAAGAGCTGTGCTCTTGCATATGCAGACCATTAGCTTTATTGAGATAAGTTAAAAGGTACTGCTTCAAAAAGTCTCCACACCAAATGTTTTTCAGCTTTACTAGATAGGAGTGAAATACTAGATCACAGTGTAGGTAAGACCAAAGAATAAACCAGACAAAGTGACTGTTAGTCACTGTTTGTGTTGGTGTGAATTAGGACAGCAATTTTTAGGGCAGATACATACTCACTGTCTCTTTCTGGCAGACCACCAGCAAGTCATCATCTGGTGAAAACTTTAAGCCAGCGAGAATTTGAGCCCAACAGTAGCCTGCAGGTGACAGTCTCTGAAGCCCATTAGCAGTCCCTCGAGGCTTGCAATCCCACAGCTGAGCCCATTTCTTACCCCTTTCTGGAGCTCGTTTCACATCTGTATTGGCTTTGCTGTACTCCCCAGCAGCGTCACACAATTTCCTTTCTCTGGCTTCTTGTGTCAGTTTTGATAAGAACTGCTCAAAGGCTTCCTCTCTTAGGTTTGCTTTGGTACTGTGGGCTTGTAGACAACTGGGGTTTAGTTTAGCCTGGCAGAAAGTCAGCGTGGCATCTTTTGCCCAAAGGTGGGACAAGCAGAGACAAATCCAAAGCCAAACTGCTCTGCCCTAAACTGAGCTCCTAGAAATTGTTCTCAGCAAGGCTGAAAACCAAGCTGATGGCAAAAATCACAGAGAAGGGGGGAGATACAGTTGTCAATAAGCTCTCCTCTGTAGTTTGGCAGTGAACTACCTGCTGTATGGTGCTCTGGGCTGCTGCTAATTTGACAAGGTCAGTTGCTGTGGCACTATCTGCAATGCAAACAATTACCAAAGGTGGCAAGGCAGCTTTTCTTGCATGCACCGCTCAATCATTAACTTCTGTGTCACTGCAAAAGCATCCAGCTACTGGTTGTGTCCTCCTCAATCAATATTCCCAGACAGAGTATCCATGTCCTCTATCCCCCGCAGGAAAGACTGAATCTTTCCACCAGCTCCGCATCGCTCAGCTAATGGGCATGGGATCACAGACCCTAATTGTCCCTGACACCAACACAACTGCTTTTCTTCTCTGCATATCAATCCTATACGTCTCTGTCAGAGCAGGGGCAAATTGAGTTATGAAAACGCTGTGGCTGGTCTCAGAGTATATTACATCAAGTTCGAGGCATGCCAACTTGATTCTGCTAACATACCTGGGAATTTTAATATCCCCCTGAAAGCAGTTATTAGTCATTCATTGTTGAGCTTGTCTAGGTTAACGCTGCTACAATGTTGTGCATAATGAAAACAAAAAAAGGGAGAGCGAGAGCTCTCGAGCTTCAAGGATGAAGTGCCAAACCGAATTTTCGCCGTGGGAAGGGGAGCGGGCTACAGAAAACAGCCCCGGCGGGAGCCACCTAAGTGACACAGGAATAGAGGGGGCTGAGCCGGGTCCCGGCGCGGCGCCGCTGCCCCCTGGCGGCCCCGGCCGTGCGATCCCCCGGGGCTCCGGGTGGGAATTGTGCTCGGAGCCCAATCCCCGCTCGCCCTGCTAGCGCGCTGCTCCAGCTTTGAGGCTGAGAGAGGGTTTGAGGCGTGTAAAACATTTTAGCGCTGCTGTCAAATCCCCGTGAAACTACTTTCAGAGCAATTAAAAGCAAGGTTTGCAGCTATTTTTATCAGGCCCTTGCATTCAGTGATTCAGAGGTTTTAAAAACTTGGAGAATATGGTAACAGCGGAAATTTTGATTGCCGCAACTGCAAAGCTCCTGCTCCTTTTTTTATGGTTTGAAAACCACAGAGATCGGTGGGGCCGGCAGCACCCGGGAGCACGGCCACGCTGCTGAGCCATTTGTTGCTTCTGGGGTCACGGAGCAGGAAGGGCTGTAGTGCCCTCTCTGGCTGCCCACTTAGGCATAAGTACATACTTTAATTAAATTTTTCCACTAATGAGATATATTTTTCCTTAACTGAAAAGGTTACAAGGATTACTCCCTATTAGTGCAACTGGGAATTTGTGGCCGGAGATGTCGGGAGCTTTGTTTTCACGGGTAATAGGCCCGCAAGGAGTCTTTCTGTACAGCTAATAACAGAACAATATTTTGAAGCTGCATTTGAACTGGCAGTGTAAATATAGATGTCTTTTTCATCCTGTCCCATACTTAGCACAGAGCCCAAGGCAATCACCCAGTGCCAGCCCCTATAACCCTGCTGTAGCTGTGACTGCTACCATGGGGAGGGAGCATGATGCTCCCCAAATGTGCGGCAGTCGCATGACCCCCTCAAATCTGCTTTTAGTCCCCACCACTGACTCTGATTTCTATGGAAGCGCCTGCATTCACGGGCAAGAGGGAGGAGATGTCCTTACATATTCAGCATTGCTGCCTGGTTATTACTGAGCTTCAGGCCTCGTTAGAAGGTTTGATAGAAGTATGTGCATATATATATAGTCATTAACATGTTTATTATTTGCAAGTCTGCAGTTAACTGTGGTTATTAAATAAACAAACATGAACAGCCTGTAACAGTATTACCAAATGGCCTGGGATATTCCCTTCAGTCGGATCCTGCAGTGGTGCAAACGGGTGTAACCTCATTGAAATCAATGGTACCATGAGATTTAGAGCAATCTGAAAATCTAACTACGGCATATATTATTTGCTAGGAGTTTGAGAAGGGAGTTTTATTTACTCCTCTGAGGCCAATCTCAGAGAAGGCTAGATTTAAAAACAAAGTGATACAACCTATCATTAATTTTATAGGTAATACACATCTCAGCAGCATATGCCATAAACCAGTACAAACAGCTCTAGCCCCTGGAAATCTTTGAAAAAAATACATTTTTGTATAGTGTACAAAGCATGACTCCATCGAAAATACAGGTTCGGTAAGCTGTTTTCTTACTTCTGAGTGGGCAGGGGTGAAACACTGACTGGGTGCTGGGTCTAACCAATGGAAGCTTCCACAGGACTCTGGTGCCTGCGCTGGTGCAGCTTGGCTCCTGTACGCCTCGTCTGAAGGGGCTGGGGTGGGGAGGTGCTGTCTTTCCCAGTTTGTTTCCAGACCCACTCCATCTGGCTGCCAGCGTGCTTTCACTGTTCTGCTGTGTCTATCATTGCCTGCTCATCAGAAGCTGCCAGAGTCAACTGCTCAGTCCTCCGAGGGTTCTTGCCTTTCTTTAATGTATTTCTAAATTGCTTAAAAGTTTATTTGTAGATGTAACAGCCTGTGCTATCCTAATTTTTGTCTGCATGTTTGTAAAATCATATGTGAGCAGCCACCAACGTTTGAAATCATTGCTAGCATATTTCAATTATATCCCTTTGATGCTAGTAAGGACTCTTTACGAATAAAATAACGGCCTTGCTTTAATACGATCAAAGTTTCCTCAAAACAGGTTTATACCATCATCACTCATTCAGTATGGTTGAAAACATTTTGCATAATGCTATTAGAGTGAGTTGCCAGTGAACAATACAAGCAAATATTGATTTTAATACACACAAATAATTCCTTAAATCCCCAAATGCTTAATGAAAATTTCAGAGCATTCTTATAAAATAATTCATGGATACTAGCTGGATAGCATGCAAAGAACTGCCAGTTCTTCCACTCCAAACTACAACCTGATATATGGCATACTTGTTTGTCTTACCTAGCCTCCAGGTAAATAGATTCATGGCTCTATAAATATTTGACAGGCTCTCATATTTTTTTTTCTGTTCTGTTGTTGTTGTTGTTTTCCCTTCAAAGAAGATCACAGAGGTGTGTTTCTAAGACTCTCTCTGCACAGGGAACATTCATAAGCTAATTCCCAGGGTTAGCAGTGGTAGGAGTACTGGTGCTGATGATACTTCCTAGGCAGACCTATTTTTAGCACCAGTTTACTTAACCCAATGAAAACTTGCTGCACTGAGAACCAGCGTGGGTTTCTCCACGTCATCCTCTAACCATATTTCTGCTGTTTTAATTTCCAAGTACATGTATGAACCATGTTGGAACAAGTGTAGGGGTGATACATGGAGAGGAGAGCACTGCAGGTAATGGTGAAGGGAGGTGTTAACAACACTGCATGACTTCTTGGTTGCCTTTGAAATCAGAGCCCTGAAAGTGTGCTTTCGTTGTAAGAGTAGGAAGCCAAAGAAGAGGATTAGGCAAATAAAATGCACCCCTGGAAATGGACATTGGAGAGATGCATTGTTCTTTCCTCTGTGTATTCATTAAACAAAAGTTGCATTTCTCTATCTCCATGTTATGCATTAAGTGCTAGGGGAGATGCAGTAAACGGAAGAAATACTTTACTCCAGAACTCTACAAACTTGATATTATTTATAATTTTTTTTCCACTTTTTGCATAGGTTTCATTTTAAAACAGAGTTTATTGCACAAGGGAGACTTCATTCCCAGATTGTAGTGTGAAATCACTAGCAACAAGCAGTTCATGTTGCTGTCCATGTTTTCACTAGGTTGAGAGATAAAAAAGCACAAAGGTCATACTGATGTTCCAGCTACTGACATCTAGCAAGCATTGCATCTTAGTGTGAGTGAAGAAATCCCCACTCTCAATCTGTTCGGCATTTACCCTTATTTCCTTTCCGAAACCTCCATCAGTTGGCTGCTTGCTGCTTTCTTTTGCTCAGATTCATGCACAGAGAGTTGTTCCCTCTCAGAGGAAGGGGAAACGTGACCCAAATGGCTTCATCCAGTTTAATTCAGTTGCATAGATGGCTTTGTATCCCCTGAAGCCTTTAGTGCACCCATTCCACCCTTTGTTCTCACTGGGATCCCAAGGAGGGGTGTCGGTGGCATGAGGCACCTCTGTATGCAACACTCATGCACACACGCACACTCAGACACAGTTGCAGCATATGCCTTAAAGCAGAAACTATTCCACTCAGTAAATTGCTTTGAGATTGTAAATTGCTTTTTGATCCTTTGGGATGAAAAGTTCTATATCAATGTATTATTATTAATGACAACAAATTATTCTTAAGGCAGTGACACTGCTTCACTTCTTATGGCGCGGAATGAGCAGGCAGTTTCCTGTGAGTACATGCAAATCACAAAACAAGTCGAGCGGCCGGGCAGCCTGAAACATGTAGAGAGGATGTTTCACCATCACGTGTCCTCAGGTGTGTCCTCTTCACTGACCTAAAACATTACGCAAGAAGGTGCCACCTCCCCTCCCTGCCACCCTTCCCATGCACGGCCTGGCCTGAGCCGCGCCGTCTCTGCTGCGCTGTGGTAGCCCTCGGTGGGAGCAGGCTGGAACAATGCCTTCTTTGAGAGGCTTTCGCTACATCGCAATTTGATTGCTGAAACGTTTCCACCATTTATTTTTCTAGGCTCCCTTCCAGAGCTGCATGCTTGTAAAGACCTGGCTGTGGAAGGAAGCGGGGCAGGCCGGTGCTGAATCGGCCCCTTGTTCACCCGGCTCCCCTGACCTGCACAAGGCCTTGTGGTGCTTCCAGGCCTCGGCTGCTCACTTGCATGGCTTAATAGATAACTCATTTTGGGTTAATGAATAAATCAAAGCCAGGTTGTGATAATGGACAAACTGGCCTTGTTCAGGAGCTGAAAATCTAGAAAGCAGGCAGGTGGGAAGTGTGGCCTCTGACTGCCTTCCTCTTGTGACTTAGCATCGCCATTAAAGCTGTTGGTGGCAATTTTCACCAGGAGGCTGATACCTGGTTCCTGAGGTGCTGCAGGAATTAAGTCCAGCTGGGCAAAGAGGAAGGGGCCTCCAGGACTTGCTAGTGTGTTATGATTGCTGTGCATCGCAGCCAGGGGATCCCATCTGATGGGCTGTCCAGGCACTCACCCTGGTTGCCCTCACTGGATAAGCAGAAGACAATTTTCAAATACTTCAGTATTCTTGAAGTGCTTGAAGATGCTCCTATGCTATAATCACTGTCTGTGGAGCAACTTGTTTTTTCTTGTCCTGCCATAGACTTGTAAATATTAAGAATGTATTGCTTTGATAGATGCCTCACGCAAAGGCATCTTTCAAAAGACAGAGGGACAGACATTCCTTAATATTTGTTCTGGCATTTTGGGAGTGCTGTTAACAAAGTGAGCTTCACAAAGATGCATTTCAACCAAGAACAATAGAAATGTTCAGAGTGATATATTTGCAGCCAAACAGGAACAGGAACGGCTTTACACAGGCTTGAGAATGGGAGAAGCAGAGGGATGACAAGCAATGTAACAGCAGATTTGTTCAGCCGTTCTTTCCCTTCTGTTTTTATAGTAAGTGAAAGGCTATTGGGAACTGTTTTGCGCCAGGGGACCTGTTTTCTGAAAGGAACCGGGTAATGTGGAGAAAAACAGCAAAAAACAGTTGTGACCCAACTGCCCTCACTAACTAGTTCATACTAAGTTTGCAAAGCTTCACTAAAGTCAAATCATGAAAAGAGTTCTCACTAGTCACTGTAATTCCATGCAAAATGGGTTTATTTGCTACTTTGGGATGTCTTATAGTGGAACAAGGTGAGAAGTTACATTTTTTTTCTTTCTGCAAAACCTAAAAAGATTTCAGAGATTTCAGAAAGAGAGAGATGGAAAGGGGCAACAAAGTGGTGGCTTTATCCAATCCTAGTGTGCAGGGGTCCTGCTATGTGGCCATGTTGCAATACAGATGTTTATAAAAAAAAATCATAGAATCATATGATTCAATGATTTTCCCCCAGCTGATGCCCAGCAACTCAAGCGCACAGTTTGTGTATTCTTCACTCTTGTCTTTTGAAGGAGATTTCTGTGGTTCAGAACATTTCATTCATCTCTAGTGGATTTTCTGCATTTGTTTCCTATCTGATTGTTAGCAAAGTATTGTTAGCTTGTCCAGAAGGACAAGCTTGACAACTCTGGGTTGTCATTAAAAAACTAGTCATCTCTCCACACCAGGTCTTCTTGTGTAGTTACTATAAACATCTGTATTGCAACATGGCCACATAGCAGGACTCCTGCACACTAGGATTGAATAAAGCCACCACTTTGTTGCCCCTTTCCATCTCTCTCTTTCTGAAATCTCTGAAATCTTTTTAGGTTTTGCAGAAAGAAAAAAAATGTAACTTCTCACCTTGTTCCACTATAAGACATCCCAAAGTAGCAAATAAACCCATTTTGCATGGAATTACAAAATTGTTAGGAAATTCCTTTGGAGGATTTGGTAAAGAATATTACAGCTGAAAAATGACATTTTTCTAATAAAGGCGACAAGAATGGTAAAAGGAAAGTCCCTTTTACCCAAACTATTGAAAGGCAGCACTAACAAGAAGAGGTTTTTAAGTTTTATTCACTCCTTTTCTTTTATTCATAGATGTTTGTGTTTTCAAATACATAAGCACAGGTTTTTGATCCAGCAAATACTGAGCTGCTCCATGCATGTGTTTTGGCATGAAATGGGAGGAGAATGAAGAGAAGGTTGGGACTTCTGGATCTCTTTGGAGTTACTTGAGGCACAGATGGTAGATTGTGATCCTGTGCTCAGATGTAGCACTGGGTGCCTTTATAAGAAGATGCTAATTTGGAAACTTAGTTTGTTTAAAGAGGTGTTCGTGTGGACAGATGTAAATGATGTGGACAGTAAGGTTAACTGCAGCTGTCATTTGTGCCAAAGTAATCAAATATAAACAGTAAGAGTCAATGGGATTTCGGTCTTGTAGGCCAGATCCTTCATGGAATTGCTTTGCTATAAACCACACCTTTCAAGTACAAGAAGTAAACCCATAGGATGTACAGCAATGTCATCATGAAAAAGACAGATAAAATAAGAAGACTAAACCACAGTAACTAGACCATATCTAAGGTCCTTATACGGAATGAGCCAGAATGTAATGGCCGTGGCAGCAAAACATCCTTACAAATGTTAAGCTAACACACAGCTATTTACAGTCTTCATTGGTGAAAGGGAAGAACAGCAATCCAAAGAACTGATGTTATTAAAGACTGTAAACTAGACCTCAGGGACAATAAAAGGTTCTGATTTGCATGATTTTTTTTATTTTTTTTTTGAGAGCTGATTGCAGTTGTCCTCCACTCAAAATGGGAGGAGTGGGTGGCTAGGGACCTATTCTTTTTTTGTCTCTGCTTTTCTTCATTTCAGTTTTTCTAATGAGACCAAAATAAAGGAACCATTTATCTCTTTTCAGAGAGAACAATCTAATATGACCTAACAAGAGCATTAGCAAAATAAAGGCTGAAAATGATAATGATTAAGTAGAGCACTAGTGCTCTATTCATATGGTATTGTGTGTGTGTGTTTTTAAAGAGAGCAAGCTATGCAGTCACTCTAATCATTAGGAAATTAAGAGCAAAAGGGTAGTCAGGCAGAATTGTACTACTCAGAGGGAAGTAAACATATGGAAGAAGTTGTTGAGCAAAGCTATCAAAACCAATATGTGAACTGTGGAAAGACAAAGAGGTTAATGTATTTATTGTGAGCAGGGAGGGGATATTGAAGACACAGAAACAGACAGGAGATAGTCGAGGTGAAATACATTTAAAGGGGATAGACCTGATTATGTGGGCACAGCTTTTTCTTGTGTTCTTTCATACCCTATAAGGTAAGGGAGAAAATTGTTTTTACACAGAAATTCCTACTAAACTGGATGGGAGATGCACTTTCTTGTTCTTTTATTGCTTTTCCAAACTAAAGGAGCATGGATATGGAAAGCTTCATTTTTTTCTCGTAGCTGCCATTTCAAGAAGTTTCATTTCACATCCACAGGAGCATTGCTGGGCTCTGGTGTCACTGCTTTGAGTGAACCTTGGCATTTTATACTAAAAAGTAGGTTCTTCAGCAGATCTTCCCTTTCCTTGGAAGTCAATGGGTGTCCTGCTGAAAAAAAAAAAAAAGTGATCAAAAGGATCTGCTAATACTGTCAGTCTGCTATATTTACAAGATACACAGCAGAAACAGAAACCATAGATAAAGCATGTCAACTTCACAGTCCTCTGCATGTCGAGGGCTCAGTCCTGCCCCAGAAGACTGGCTCCCCAGGTCTCAGTGAGATTGCTAGGCAAGGAATGGACAGCCTGCACAACCTAGAAATTAAGCATCTTTGTAACTGAGGGAATTAATTGGGAATGGACTTCGCCTTTTCAAGAACTGTTCAGAAGGCTTGCATTTTCTCCTGGAGTTTTGAGGAAAGTGTGGGGTTTTCTTTAAATGGTAATTTTAATGATCCGAGCACTTCCAGGGAGTCCAGCTTCCAGCCCTGCTTCCCCCTGAAACAGACCCCTTTCTGCAGGCAGCTCTGATTGCAGAGATAAGGCTGTTCTGTGAGAAGCCATCCCTGCCCCCTGGGGTCTCCTGTGTGAAGTGTGCTGAAATGAAGAGAAGAAGGACACATCCTTTGGTCCAAAGTGATAGCAAGAAAGAAAGAAAGGAAGCGTGACCTGAGATCCCGTAATTATGGCTTGGAGCACAGAGATCCGTGGCCGGGGGTCTGGTCTTTGCCCTCATGCCTCTTTTTCCTTTATGTGAAACAATCCCCTAAGTGTGATTGTTGGCCTGTGGGTATCCTAGCAATGATAGTGCAGCCTGGGAAGATTGTCTGCAGCTTTGCATCAGAGCTCTCTTTAGTTAGTGCTTAAATGTCCCACATAACATTGATCTTACACAGCATAACTTGTGTCCAGGGGCTTACAGGTCCCTGAAATTCCTGTCTTGTTGACCAAAAGATCTGTAGTCTCTGATGGATTGTTTATTATTATAATTAAAAAGAGCATACTGGATAATACAGTGTAAGAAAATTTTCACTTCTAGGATTGTGTCTTTTTTACAGATTAATAGAAAATTACATATCTGAAAACTTGCACCAAGCCTTATGCTGGGAAAAGTCAGTCCTAAGTGTGAGCTGCGCTCAGCTCTACTAGAATTTGTCTCATGTTCTTTCCAGACTGCCTGCTTCCCAAGAAGAAATGTCATTGATAGCATGTTTATTTCTACATCCACTGGAACCATTTTCTACTAAATGCAGTGAGAGCATTGATTAATTGGTTGCTTTGCTTTAAGGCTTGTTCAGGAGGCAGTGGGAAGAGGGGTTTGGGAATGTGGTAGCCTGCCAGGGGTTGTCACTCACCTCGCTGACAATGCTGTCTCACTGGAAGGCCATATCATAATGTATTTCAAAATAAAAAGTCATTTAAGGGAACATTCATCACTTTGAGAGCGTTTTCAAAGTGAGTGTCAGGCTTGTAATTCAAGCCTGCTTCAAAGCAGGGCTCCCGAGAGAAGAATTAATGGGAGAAAGGCACAGTCAGGTCTCTGCATGCCCTTTCCTACCTCACTTTTCCTAGTGGGAGAGATGTGGCTGTTGGTCTCCATCGTGAGGACACTGGATCTGGTGTTACCAGCCGTGCCCAAGCACCACTGCCTGTGAGCATTGATGTGAGTTCAGCCAGGGGTGTCCATGGATGGAAATGGATCGGGCTGGTCTCTCTGGTGAATTTCACATCTGAAAGCTCTGTTGGTGTGGGTCTGAAGTGTTCTTTCCAGTTGGTATCCTGCATTGACATGGTAAGAAAAGGCAGCACATGGTAGTGCATCTCTTGACATTAACATACTGTTAATTCAGCAGCAGAAAATGTTGCATCCCTCAGTCCCTTATATACTTCTGTATTAGATCCTGATTGTATTCTTGATGGTTGCCTCTGCAGCTGCCATCAAAGCTGAAGTTTGGGATCCTAGTACAAACTGATGTTTTGCTATAGCCTGCATGCTGTGAGACTCCACTTCCTAGCTCATGATCTGCCCACAGCCACGTGAGTGCTTAGAGGGTATTCGAGTCCTCCAGTGAACTGAGTGCTTTTACATTTTTGGGATAATAGGGTGAAGCCAACATGTATTAAATCATTAAATTGTTCTTAATGCTAGTTGAGGCTAATTTTTAATCAGTCCTTGATTCACATCTTCAAGTTAGTCTTGCCATTTTTCCAGTGGCATTGCTTTGGCTTGGGGTAAAGATGTTGTTTTTCTTGTGTTGCTGTTTCTGTGTGCCATGCCTGCTGGCCTGGGTCTAAATGGCAGGGACTCATCCAATTTTCCGTGACAAGCTTATCATTTGGCCTCACCATAATCTTATCTAACATCTCCATCAGATGCATGGGAGCTGGTGGGATTTGTAAACTCAATTTCTCCTAATCATATTCAGGAAACGAATATGTCTTAGACCTATTTGTCTAAAGTGGAATGGTATTTTCTGAATTCCTTTGGGTATTGGCATATACTGCTTGTCAATGTTGCTGAGTAGAAGACCTCAGCTATTGCTGTGTGCTAGCTCCAAAGCACAAAATGTCTGATGCCTACAGACAAGAGGATCAAGGTGCTACCAGTGAAACTACAATCTGTGTTCACCTTTAGATAGCTGGTAAATAAAAATTGCTCTACAAGGTTTCAAAGCGGGAAATGTCAGAAACTGTTAGTAAAAGCTTTTTCCCTGACAGCATTAATTTCCTATTCATTTCGTTAAAGGGACAGTTTTGGAGGGACTTGTAAATTACAGCATGCTCCTAGCAAAATAATAGTTTCAGGAAAAACATGTAATAGCTCTCCGTAATCAAAATAAGGGCAAGTTGTTGTTTATCCGTCTGAAGAGCTATTGATCACTAAAGCATGTGTTTCTTTTTTTCACACCGAACAATTGTGCATTTTTGGAACTATGTTTTAAGATAAATATGGGCATATTTCAGTAAGGTGCATACTTCCTTGGTTATTTGTTTGTTCTGAATGTGTTTACACTTTGGTTTCTTTTTTTCTTCCTATGCCAGTCTGCCTGTTCATGCCTCACCCCACCTTTCTTGGCTGTGCCGCACCAGCCAAAAAGAAGCAGCATCGAACTGTAGGATAAAACAGAATTCTGCCCCTATGGGATAATGTAGCAGATATTATCATTGTTTAGATAAAAGCTGACGTTAAAATCTCCTGCTGGAGTTGAATGATTCTTGTCTTAGTCATGTAATAGATCAAGTGGGAATTTCTGCAGGCGTTTGTGCCGTGATACTCAAGACCAGCTCACGCTAACTCTGCACATGTAAATAATTAACACAAGGTAAAAGGAAATCCAGAATTAAACCAGTGACGCTAGTTGAGTTTTACAGAGAAGGTTGGATGCAGACGTGCTGGAGATAGCTAAGACTAATGGTCTTCATATTAAAATAGAACAAATACGCTTGTGAAATAACGCAGCAATTTAATAGCTGTAATTCCTTGCTCACCACTTCTGTATTTAGGAGGATTGGCAGCGTACTATGGCATATCTTGGGCCTTCTGAAACTTGGATGCTTGTGCTCTTTCACAAAAACAAGACACAGTAAAACTAGGGGCTATTTTTTGAAAGTTAAATATACGGATTTGATTTTGAGAAATGCCAGTGATTTCAGCTCACTAAAGACTGGCAAATCTGTAGTGGGATAATTGCAAGGAGGAAGGAAGGGTTATGTGGGAACAGAGCTGGACCATGGTTCGGCATTACAGGCTATCAGACCATGACTGCTGGCTTTTCTCTTAAATAATTTGTTAGTATTTCTAGCCTGTCTGTGCAGAGTCCACTGGAAAAGGACAAAATAACAGCCCTCTGTTTGGACAAAATGGGGACTGGAAAGTGTATTCAAATTGCTGTGTGCCTTTCATTTGGCTTCTTCGATCTGATCCAAAAAATGTATTTGCAGATTGCAGGGTGGCAGGGCATTGGAGCAAAGAGCTAGGGCCTCTCACATCGTGTCAGAGGGCAGGAAACTTGTGATTAGTGCTGCAAAAGTGTTCTGACTTTTCTGTGCTAATGGCTGACTTTATTAATAGTGGTGCTGGTGCACATGGGAAGCAGGAAGAAGAAATCATTGAGAAAACCATGAAGAGCCATAACATTCCCCAGAAAGAGCTTTTTTCCTTAGACATATGAAGTGTGGCATGCAGAGTTCTTGCCTATATTGCATCCTCCATCTGGCTGGTTACTGCAAGCTCAGATTCTCCTGGGCTTTTCTGAGCTATTTACTTTAATATTCTGCCTTTTATAGAAAAGATTATCTTACAAACTGGATTCTCCATAGTGGATAGATTTTTATGGTTTAATCCTGTTTTTGATATCTAATTCTATTTTTTCCCCTTAAATTTAATATTATTTCCCCTGACACACATACATAAACATGCACAGGATTTCATGTCTTTTTTTTTTTTTTTTTGTGGTAGTGTCTCATGCAGAGATTCTTTTCTTACCACACGTGGTGGAGAAATAGCTCCTATGGGATTTGGAGAATTGTTCTATACCTCCAACCTAGGGAAGGAGAAATCCCTGTGCGCCTTGTTCCCTTTAAATGAGGACTACAGCCGGAACCCAATTAATACAGTGGGAATCCTTCCATTGATTTCAGTTGCCTCTTGGTCAGGCTCTCTGTCTTTTATGCTTCATTATCATTACCACTGAGCATGCCATAATAGAGATATTTATCTTACTACATGCCTTCAAGGCAAGGAAGCAATAGTCTTTCCTCTTTCTTGATGGGGATTTGGAGTGCAGGGAGATGAAGTGCTTGATCTGGAAAGAGACTGAATTCAGTCACTGAAGTCCTGGTTTAGATAAATCCCCATGTATTCTCACCCAAAGCAAGTGCTGGTGAAATGTATGTATCCTTTATGCAGACTATGCATGTCATGTGAAGTAGCACGGAAGCAGTTTTAGGAGTGCAGTTTGGGGTCTAGGACTAGGAATCTTTTTGGGTGGCCTTAGATGAGCACAGCAGTCCTGTTTTCAGTCTCTTCCTGCTCATTTTCTCCTGGGTATGCACTCTACATTATACTCAGTGGCATCTATGCAGAATGTTGTGTGGTGGCTGTAGGGCTCTGATAAGAGATTATGGACCGGAGCTATCAGGGACTGAGCCTCAGGAGTGAATGACCAGTGACAGATTGTTCTCCTTTCTTTCTGCACCATTTTTCTCAAGACATTGGCTCTTCAGAAGAGGTGTCAGGGCTGGAAAGCCCTTAGCTGGCTATTATTATTATTATTGTTACTATTATTTTTAATCAGAAGTTAATTAGTTGGTATGCATAATGGCTGATGACAGGATGCTTTGGGTTGTACTGGAGGAAGTACTTGGAATGTGATGAAGAAAGTTTTGCAACCTATAGCCAAAGCAAAACAGCTCGAGTTTTATCGGCCTTGAGATCACACCAGGGACAGTTCTTCCTCCATCCCACCCACGGTGCTCACAGGTATGGTACTGCATACTTGCAGTGAAAGATGGATCTCATCTGCTTTAGGTATTTAATTTTATGCGGGATTTTTTTTTCCTTTTCTTTACTTAAGACTTCCATGTAAAGGTCCTGTAATGCCTTAGGCAGAACACTGTGAGAGTTAAAGCAGAAAGCCTAGGACTGTTTAGTCTTCCCATTAGGCTGAAAGGGGTTTAGATTTCCACTGATTGACTGCTGAACCCCTCCTCTCTCCCTCCCCAACCAGCTCCACTTCTCTGGCCCAGATCAATGTCAGTAGTTAAATGGATCGGTTATCTGAAAGCTGTCTATTGACCTTTCCTTCATGACTGATTGCATGAAAAGTGCACAGGAGTGTGGCTTCCAGCTAGGCAAGCAGTTGCTGCTGATGGCTCTCTTTCACCGCTCCCCATAGCCCACTAGGATTTCCCACAGAGGAATAGGCTGCCTGCAAACATGCAGGGACAGAGAGCGTTCTCAAGTAACCATAATGAAGCTGAAAGCCAGCTCTAGCCTTCCTCAATGGCCTAGAGGAATTATTTATGAAGAGAAGCCCAGGACTGAGTGGTTTACTGGCCTTTAGAACACTTCCTGACCGGAGGTCTGGAATTGGAGAGTCACCAGAGCCCAGGGTGACAGTCACCTGGGTGTGTTGTTCTGTGTCCTGCTGAAGACAGGGAAGGAGGACATAAGCAGGGCCATCTGATTCTCCCTAGTGCACTCACCAGCCTGCACCTCCCATCTCATGTGCTTGCCATCTCACACATGTGCCATCCTAGCCTGGAGAAATAATTAACTTTTTTATCTTTCAATATGCATTTGAAATACAAAAACAGCCTGCAGGAGCAGATGCACAGAATTAGTCTTTGTGCAACTCTTCTTTCTTATGCTTTCTGAGTCTAGAAGTAATGCTGTCAGGGCTTTAATTTGCTTTAAATCTCCTGTAACCAATTCCATGGTAACTGGTTTTGATTTTTGGCATATGGAACATTTTAGTTGCTCCTGATTGTTAACATTATGAATAATAAACCCACCTTTTAACTCCTAAAATAAAGTTTGACAGTGCAGTAAGTGACGTTCTGTTTGCACAGAAGCAGAGAATACAAATTACCCTAAATCAGGTAATGGGAAGCTGATGTTTGATGATTATGTTGTTTCATCACCCAGTTTTCAGTAGGTTGTGCAGGATCGGTAATTCACTGCTTGATCTCCCTTTTAAATCACTTTCTTAATAAACATGTAACAACACTATCCTGATGTAGCGCACAGCATGATTCCATGCTTAATCTATATTTTACAAACCAGCAATACACCACATGGAATGAAAGGTTCATAATGTCAATGTTTGATTCTGATTATCAGGGAATTGCTCTCTGCAGAGTGCAGGGTGGCATGGGGAGCTGGAGAGGAGGGTGGAACAGGCTGGAAATAGGGGTTTCTGCTAGTAAATCCCAGGTGCCAAATCCTAGAGCAGCCCCCAACTGCTGGACCATGGAACAGAGCCAGGCCAGAATTTGCAGCTCAGAGAAGATTATCTTTGGCCATTTGTGGCTTTAAGGGGCCCTGAGTGCCTGAAAGTGAAGTCGTGATGGGAGAAATCCTGCAGATCCACCTGAAGAGAATCTGGTTCCATATGGTTCCACCCCCACTCTCTCCATTTGGCTC
>WBMW01005992.1:818857-842354 GCA_013396635.1 Penelope pileata | reverse complement strand
CCCCCCCCAACCCAGTTAAGACACACAGTTGATGAATTGCATCCTTTTCTTCTCACATGCTCCTCACAACATGGGGCTCATTATGGCAAAACTCCCCATTTGCCTTGAATAGCCTGTTAATTAATAAATGTCACCTGTATACCACCAGTTGCTAATGTTGGAAAGTACTGATGGAGAGGCTTCACCATCACTTCCACATCATCTTCTAAATGGCTTACTAAAAGACCAGGGAGAGCTACTTCAGGGTTAACATAAGAAATGGTAGCTCTTGTAATCAATAGTAGTTCTTGTTCATCAATCCAGTCAAAACTAATACCCTTCTTTTTCCTAAGCAGTGAGCAATCAAATGGTGACTTACCAGATCCTAAGGAAATAAGATTATTTCAAGCTCTAAAAGGATTGGAATCAAGAACAGACAATTTATTTCTTCTCTTGGTGCAAGATAGTTTAAAGTTATTCTTTGTAGTGGAGGGGGCCAGGGAGGAAGGAAAAAGGAGACAGAAGAGGAACTAGATAAATTTGATGGAATAGATTGGCAATAAACAAATAATTGGCAGGAAAAAAAAAGTACATTGTTTTAAAAATATATACTTTTCTGCCATTAAAAACAGACAGAAATCCTATAAGGATATTCTTCTGTTGCAAAGATGTAATGGGGGACTTTAATAGGGCTAGAAACTGCAGATCTATCAATGAAAACATTTGGGATTATGAAACTGTCCACAGGAAAATTAACTGTAGTCTGCACTCATTGGTTTGGGTGCTCAGGCATAACAAGTTTGAGTCTCTCTTCTGACTCAGACTGGGGACTTGAATTTCTCTTTCTACGGAGTGTCCTGGCTATTAGCTGTTGGGTTTATTTCTGAATCAGAACTTGTATCTTTCATCTGGGGAAAAAACTGGCAGAAGCTTTAGAGAAATAAGTTCATTTCATCAGAATTTTCTTTCTGGATACCATGTCTGTATCCCTTCAGTGGAAGAGAAAGGAATCAGTCTGAAAATCTCCAACTTAGTAAAGAATGAAACAAAATACAGACTTTTCTATCAGTACCCACTCTCCTTCCCTCTCCCAAAGATCCTTTCACTGCCAAAGCTAAGCTAAGTCAATGGCTCTTTGCAGCAAGCGCTGGAGAAAATCCTTGTCACAACCCTTGTGTCCTTGCACACTGCCTGATGGAGAGCTTCTCCAGAGTCTGTGCTGAAGGGGTGCCTGTGTCTTCCACTGATCTTGCCAGTTCGGTGAAAGACTAACGAGCACGCATTTATGGCAAGGGCAGCCAGTAACTTGGGGCTGCTGTGTTGATGTGGAGTTACTCCTGAGCAGAGTGCTTGATTGCTGCACAACACCTAGCAGTGGTCCTGAGACATCACCTTTGAGTAAGACAAGGACTGAAAAATTGTTTCAATGCTGGAATAGAAATGAAGAGGATGGGGGGCTATTAAACTCCCTGCCAGCTGAGGATAATGGCCCCAAATCCCAATGTGTTGTCTTGGGGAAAAAAAGGGGGAAAATATCAGACAGTCTATTTTTGTTTCAGTTAGAGGAAAAAATCGAGACATTTTGAGAGATGAAGTGATGTGCCTAAGGCTGTGCAAGGGATCTGACCAGTGTTCAGACCTGAATTTACTGCTGCCCAGTCATGTAACTCGAGTTCAAGACTTTTTCTAGCCTTTGAGTAAAAACTGCTTAAAGCCAACATTTACAGTTCTTTCAGCTCCTTTCAGATCGTCCCAATAAAACCAAGGATATTAGAAGATTTAAGAATAAGCCCAGGTCACAATATCCTGCATTTTTCTTAAAGTCTTTCAGTGAATGTTGAGAACATAATTTCTATTTTATCACAATTAAAAGTAGCACCTGCAAGGGCTTTTTTTTCTTTGCAAATGCCACATCTAATGTTTCAAAGAAGGCTCAAGATGAAATGAAAATGAGAGCAGAAGGCTACATAGCTGTCATTAGCCTTAAGACTGTTTATGAGAACCCGAGATGACCTACAGCTTTAAATGACATTGATTGGCGTACTTTAACTTTGTGCTAATGGACTAATGACTTGCAAAGCTCTGAACAGTCAAAGGAAAAAAAAAAAGACTGGCATCTGTGAAAGATGTTGATTGCAATCTGTGGTATTCAGCTGACTTTTCCAATAAGCGTTAAATATGCAGGATAGCACAGAATTGTGATTGTTGCTATTTAAAAAGAGAAAAAAAATCATTCCTCAAATAACCAAGTCTTTTGTCTTTAGTGCCAAATAATACAGCCTGTTGAAATGAATACTTTCAAATAGCCTTATAGTAGAGGCAAACCTTGCTAGAATTCAGCAGCATGTAGCTTCTGGAAAACTACATCTTTACTCTAAAGGGGAGAGGACAGAGTGGATAAGGCTTAAAAATATCACAGAAATTCTTCCTTCTGCTGCAGAACACATACCAACTGCCTCTGATTCTTATTTTCCCCGTAACTCAGTGGGATGCTTGGGACAAAAGGGAGGGTCGAGTCTGGCCTTGTATTTCCAGTGTGCTGGTGACTGTTTCTTCTCCTTTCATTATTCTGAATAAATTGTGCCAGTACAAGAATCCTTTTGAGACGTGAAATACTGCCGAAAGGTCACTGTTTAGAGCACAGCCAATATAGCACGAGACACCGCTAATCTATTGGTCCTGTGATGAATATGTTGACAAGCAGCTGAATTTTAATAATTAATCATGATAAAACTAAGGAGAGTTAATAATTTAAAGTCTGATAATGGAGAGTGGTGCAGCTACTTGAGTAGGCAGTTTCTGTTAAGTTTCACCTCTGTTAATTTTAACCAAAGGGAGCACTGTCACTTTTAATTAGCAATGAGAAGCTCTTGGTGCTGTGAGGCTGGCACAGAGGAGGTCAGCTCCAGTAAATGTTAACAGCTCAAAGAGAAAATGCAGGGAGAGTATATAAAATAACCTAATGCTAATCAGCGGGGCTGGTTCCTCAAGCTGTAGATTTGCTTTTTTATAGTGCTGCATTACTGGACAGCAAGAAATTAAAATTATGAAATGGTGAAGACAGAGAAAGTACGTTCGTCATCCCTAATCTGTCAGTCACAAAACATCAGTGAACTTTAGCAGAATTTTCTAATAGAACCAGAGCTTACCTATTTATATGCACATGTTGACAAAAATGGTATCATGGGCAGTCTGTCTTTGCCTTCCTTCCTTCTTCCTTTCTCCGTAAAGTGAAAAACATGTTGAAAACATGTTGGATTCCCTCAGAAGTGAGACACAGGTACTCTTGCTTTTGTCAGGTTGCCCCCTCAAAAGCTACATAATTTTTTATTTAAATAGCCCATGTCAACAGAAAGAAGCAAGGGGACCTCATGAGATATTTCTCTGAGGTCTGTGACAATGGGCAGCGGGATGCAGGAGGGGAGGCACGTGATGGCTGGGAAGCTTGCTGTGTTGCACCTCAGTGGCACTGAGGAAGTAGGTTGAGGGGCTGCAAGACAGAAATTCAGAGGAATCCAGGCATCATCAGTTCTGCTGCTTATGGAATGTCTTCGGCTTTTATATCCCAGTGGGTACATGCACCGTATTTTCTCAGGGCTGAATGTGCCAAAGCGAGGCACTGCAGCGTGTGCTCTAAAATTGCCAGCACAGCACTGGGTGCCGCAGTGCCTAAGCACCGTCTTGAGTTTCCCGCTGCTCACAGGAGGAAATTCCTGGCATACTGGGACTACTGAGGTACCTATTCAGTTATCAGAAGCATTTGGCATGCTTCTAAGGGAGACCAGTGTAGCTGAAATGTTATTTTAGTAATTTTACAAAGCCTTTTGATAAACAGAGGTTGACATTTCTAAGGCACTCTGTTCTGTTCAACCTTGTGGCAGTCAGAGTAAGCCAGGGGAGAGGAAACCCCTCACGTGGTATGGCTCAGGTTACAGATGATTTAACAGACTTTTCAATGTTTGCTGCTTAAATGGCCAGTTTTGTTCCATGTCTGGCTGAGTTTTCAGTGTGCTGCCATTCTCCACTTAACTGTCTTATTTGCAGAAGTTGGACGTTCGTGTTAAAGACACGTTTGCATAATTTTGAAAGAAGAAATAGTAAAGCGGAACAGTAAGTAGTTAAAGTATGCTGTGCGTAATATTCGGAGTTATGTTATTTGGCCTTGGCACTATATCAATGGCAAAAAAATTAACACCAAAAAATGCATTCAGAGAGCGGGTGCTTCTGTGAAGCGCTGCGAGCAGTACCCGCTTGCCACTCTTATGTCTCAGAAGTGTGTGATCTTGTCTCTGTTAGTTGGTTGTTTTGGCCAGACTCCAAGGGATTCGTACTACAGGCAGTTTTGTCCCTGTAGCTGACATAACTCCCAGTTTTTGCATTTGGTTTTTCACTAGAGGTAGTCATATTTGTTGTAGTGCACAGAATAACTTCATCTCGCTGCTTGTAGCTGCATGTCATGTCGTGTTGATGCGTGACAAAAGCACATCCTGTCATGATTTTATGTCACTATATGACAAGACACCTTCCTCATAAATTAACACAATTTGATTATGTTGCATCTTTGGGTCAAGTTACTCCAATATATATTTACAAAGTTTCACAAGTACAGGAGACCCAAACTGATTCAGAATAACAGCAAAGCTTCAGACCGAGCTCATGGGATGTGAGAACTCCTTGTAAAAATGTGAGCATCACACAAACTTCTTTGTAGACAACCCTTGCGTGATCTCCTAGCCTGAAGCTGTTACTAAAATTGCTCCTGAGTCAGCCAGCAAGCCTGGGTGTTGAAATACTTGTGCTTTAGGCATTCATTCCCCTAAAGACAGAATATGCCAGCTTTCAGTTGACTTGAAGGAGCCTCCAAATATCTGTCCTTCTGACTCCCCGAATCCATTGCACGGCGGTATGATGGGCTGTAGCAAACATGTTGTACATTCAGAGGATGACAGCCTGTAAGACCATGACCTGCACCTAGTGCACCATCCATCCATCCATGGGCATCCGTGATCCATAAATCATTGCATTTATGTGTAGCAACCTGCTGAATAAAGTACGGCAATTTAGGTATGAGCAGAGGCTACTGCTAGGCTGTGAAAAATAGAGCCATACCTATTTTACAGTAAATCATAATTGATTGGCCATGTCCCCAGTAAAATGTGCCAACATTTCTGAAGTCATGTGTGAACTGCAAGTAATTACAAGCAAGTATCTGCATGGAAGGGTCGGGTGTGTTTCACATGCCCCGAGAAGCCCTGTTACTTTGAACCAGACTTTCAGAGCTAAGTCTATATCTCAGGGGTCACCAAATTCAACTCCCTTTATGTTAATGTTATCACCTACTGACTTGATTTATTTGTTGAGGACATTGCATATGTTTTTACTCTATTACTGTAGAATTTTTATTATAATTCACTCATCTATAAATTCAAGGCCAAATTAGACTGTGTATCTGATAATATTTTGTTATAGCTACAGAAAAATAGCTTGATAACATTTTAAAGTATGATGATTCGTATCAGCAGTCATCATCTTCCTCTTGCTGTGCTGAGGAAAGAGTAATAGTGCACTCTCTTCAAAAATACAGGTTTTGGGTTAATTTCCATGTAAATCGGTAAAAGTTTTTTGAGAATCTTGTGACTTTTTCAACTGTTGAGAACTTTTGTAGGTGAAATGAGCTTGAAGAATAAAATTACGAAAAGGATAAAAAAGAAACCCAAGTTTTCTTTCTTGACAGTCATTCATCACTTTACAGCATATAAAACTCTGGAGCTTTTTTTTGTCCATCTTTCTACTTCCTACATAACATCAATAACTACTTATATCTTCAATGCAATCTATGGACAGGAAGACAACTCAAATCTTGATTGTTCATGATTTATTGTAAAAGGGATAGCAATTAGTGTCCTGGTTTTGACTGGGATAGAGTTAACTTTCTTCCTAGTAGCTGATGTGGTGCTGTGTTTTGAATTTAGGATTAAAATAATGCTGATAATGCATGGATGCTTTAGTTGTTGCTGAGCAGTGCTGCACAGAACTAAAGATGTTTCAGCTTCTCACGCTGCGTTGCCAGCAAAGAGGCTGGGGGTGCACAAGGAGCTGAGAGGGGACAGAATCAGGACAGCTGACTCAAAATGGCCGAAGAGATGTCCCATGCCATACGATGTGGTAAAAGAAATGCCATATGGCCTGGACTATCCCTCCGGATACTCCATATTCCAATACCCTGTCCTATTAAACTGTCTTTATCTCAACCCATATGCTCTATCTTTTTCCTGATTCTCTTCTCATCTCACTGGGGCTCGGGGAGTGAGCAAATGGCTATTTGGTGCTCAGCTGCCTGCCAGGCTATACCACAACAATTAGGCTATGATTTCTGGCCAGCAGAAAGCCCTTATACTTTATCTATCCCTACCGAGTGAATAATATTTCAAGTTTTCTCAAGTCATTCAACCAGTACAAATAGAACAAGAGAGCTCCATCCTACAAGCTCCTTTATTAAATAGTTAAAATTGCCGCACGCATTTTGGCTTATGCTACTTTTTGAACAATGAATGTTGTATTTATTCCTTCCTTAAGCAACTGGTGCAATAAAGTAACCCATTCTACATCCCTTAAACAAAAGTAATGACCAGAGTTTAGTGTTTAGCAGCTAATGAGCTTGCTTTAGGATGGAGGTTCTGGGAACGAGGAGGAAAAGAGAAAGGGCCCAGTCCTTCTAAATGTACCCCAAGTCTTGCATTTACTCAGCTCCACTATGATTACAGAAGCCCAGATTTGTCCCTTCTGCATTAGATAACATGGAGAATTTAAGATGCTCCTTTCTTTGCTTGTTTCTGTCCTCTAGTTGCTCACTAGTTTTTTTGTTTGGCTGCTTTGAAACAGCTGCAAGGCCACTGCACTGTATCAGTAAAAGAGTAAAACCTGTTAAATAAATCAGATAAGAAATATCAGTCAATACCTTGTGGGAGTTTATCTGTTTTAAATTACTTTCATATGACTGATGTGTGCTGAGCTGCAAAGAAAAGCAAGCAAGCTGACAGTACCTCTGGCCATTTTAAGATCTCTTGTGGAGAGTTTAATGTTCCTTTTGCAATCCTTGGGCATCGCCTTCTTGGATTGATCACAGAGAACAGTAAAATAAAAACCATGAAACCAGAGGTGGAAGAAAGTCAGGATTTTGTGCCTGTGGACTCAGAACTATTGGTGTGTTGCTGCCTGCAGCTCACTGGTGGTCACAGCTTGCTGCAGAAATAAACTGTACTTTGTGTAGGCTAAAGATGAACTCCTAGGATTTTGTTTTCAAGCTATAAATATGCTTGGGTTTATGTTTTCCTTCATTTTGCAAAGATTTTTTTAGTTTTGTTTTTTAAGAAAGCGGCAGGGTGGAAAGCACTTCTGTATCCTGCAGCATGGAAAATTTGAAACATTAAACTCAATACTGGTAAACCATTATCACTTGCTGTTTGTACTAGAATAGCCAGCACACTGCAGGATCTACCACAGATACTGGGAAGGGATGATTCCTGCAATGCAGATCTTCCCAAGTCAGTACAGGCATAGAGAAGTAGATATGAGCTAGAGCAGATAAAGAACATTGAAATAGAAGTTAACTCTGCTCAATGTAATACGGCACAATTTCTTAAGGGTATTGCATGGGAAATGAAGCTGAACAGCTTAGTTTCATTATCCAAGCTGAGATGAATGCACAGGGAATACATTTTTATACATAATATAAGCCTCCATATGATTTAAGACTCCAGACAAGTTGTGGTCTGTTCAGCAAAACACTGTTTGTAGGAGTCAGACATTTAAAAACAATTAAAATTTCAGATCCCTGAAATACAAAGTGTCTAAATTTTTGAAAAGGATTGAGTGATTGCACACAGAAAGATGTTTCCCTAACTAGTCTAGGATCATAGCAGACCATCATATCTCTGGCATGTCCCATCTTGCAGATTACATAGAGCTTTTGGGCACTCTTACAGGGAGAGAGGAAGAAGCAAACTGGAGGGTTGCTGGAGTCACTGGGCTGGCAACACTGATCAGTTGGCTTCTGGATGCTTGACTGCGGTTGAAGGGTGAAAACAATAGATTTTCTGGCCTGTTTCATGGAGAAAAGCCCCATCCTCCCAAGGGTCTCCTGGAAACAGAACAGGACTGGGGCTTTCTTCTAATGAGAGAGACTAGTATAAAAGACACACATTTTAGGGCAGATGAGATGAGAGAGAAGTGTGAAAGTGCCACCTCCACCTAGGTGCAAAAGCTGCAAGATGGGCCCTGGGGACCCAAGTGGGAAATGAATTAGCTTGTGTGGATGTAAGGCTGCAGAAATAGCTCCAGGTCTGATGTGTTCTCAAACTCAGGCACATGGACTGAGCCATGGGTTTGAGAGGGAAACTGGTCCTGACTACCTGTCTCAGTGAATTTTGACTTAACAGCATTTATTATGCAATGCAAATTGCATTTCTTTAAATTTTCTTTTAGCTTTTAGATTTTTGAGTTATGAAAGAAAATCAGGTATGAAATGTAAGATGACGCAAAGAGGGAGGAACAAGGACAGTGACTGAAGATTTGGTGTTTAACCTGGCAATGTCCCTGACATGCCTTGTGCTGTTCAAGCCAAGTGACTCGTGCCAAAGCATCTTTTCTGTTTCCTCCTGTATAGTGCATGCACAGGGTGAATAGAAAAGCATTTAACCCACCAAGTCTGTTCTCACAAGAATTCAGTGGGAAAGGACTCATAGGTTTCCATGGAGAGACCCAGCTTCACTTGCTTGATGGATTGCATGTCTAGAAGGTAAAACTTCCCATTCTGAGAACTTTGATAACCCTGTGCTAATTGCTGCTCACTGATGAGGATCCTGCTGTCCTTCTAGCAGTGAGCAGAAAGCAGAAGACGCCATCAGTGTGTCAGATCTCGAGGTACCATCACAAGGCTCTGTCTGGCTCATTTGCTCGCATGTCCTTCTGTGATCTCAAAAATCTGCTGCAACTCTGTGGAAAAGCCCTAATATGCAAAGCAAACATGGTGCTGGGGATGCAACATTAAGTGACTGATGATGTTAAGAAATGTACTAATACTCTTGTTTGAGGCTGTCTGGTATGGTTCAGCCCTCCTGAGCCTCTTTAATAGATGGGTACTGTGTATTAAACAATGAAGTGCTTCAGAAGGAAAGTGTTCAAGTTATTGTTGGTACCTTTTGTGAAATTACTGTTGGCTGATTTATAGTTCCCCTGACTCTCCCTTCTTCATATGTATGCACGCAATATGTGTATACCTTTTGAAATGGAATCTTATTTTTCACCTCTCCTGGGAAAATTCTGTTCCCGGAAGACACCTGGTTTTCTCTTACACAGGCTAGTAGCAGTGAGTTAATGAATTTTTTGCTTTTTTCTGTAAGAACTTTCATCAGAGACACTTCAGTAATAGGATAGTACTGGGTGTAAATAGAATATGAATTTTACATAGTAATTGTTCCTCCTTTGATGGAAGGGGCAGAATTGCCAATGTCAGATATTCCAAACTGTTTTGAGACTGCTGGATTCATTTGAAATACTACACTGATGCCGAGAAATAGCTTGGGGGGGATTGATCTTGTTTACCTACTGACACGTTCCTTCCACAGTTGTTTGTCTGTGCAGAAATTTGCCCATGCAGAATGGTATGCACTGGGGAGGCCTCTGCCTCGTTTTAGAGCTTTTAACTGATTTCTTTAGAGTATTTGGGTTGTCAAAAAGAAGAAGGAAAAAAATATTTGAACTGATCTTTCTTAAGCTTTAGAAAAGAAGCCTAGGATTCATTTAAGCCTTTAAAATGTTTCAGCGCCCCAGTCTTCCTGCAGCATCTCAATGCAAAGTTGCATCACCCTAAAGAAACGTTTCCTGTTTTTCATTCCTGCGTGACTGTGTGATAGAGTTAGCCAAGGGACCAGTATAACAGGTAGCATCTGCTATGGAGCTGTGCAAGGTTACTGTTTCTTTTGGTTTATTCCCTTTCCTCTACTGAAAGCCCATCAAATGGTGCTGCTACACATGGTCCTAAATCAAAGAGCTCTACCCTCTGTCTTCTGCCCTCACCCACACACCCTGCTGTGGCGTGAAAGGGGAGTTCCCCTGTGACAGCATTGCTTATAACCATGTATTAATTCTTATAATGTAGTCCTTAGAGGCCAAATTTAAAGATTGGGTCCTAATTGCAGTAGGTGCATTGCAAGCATGTAGTAGAAAAAGGTAGGTGTCATCCTGAAAATGCTCGCTCATGAAGCTCCATTGCTGGCCGCAGGTCAAACAAGTGTGTGAGGTGCATGCAGGAAGAATAAGCACGAGATAAAAGAGTTGCTGTGCAGTGAATATGGGCATAAATTGAAGGTTGCCAAGATGCCAAACCAGAGGTGCTCCAGCTGTGGCATGTGAAGGAAGGACCAACCCTCTCCACTGTCTCCAGTGACTGTGCCCTTACTGCTGTTCCTTGCCTCCCCGCTGCACCAATACCCATTGCCGCAGCCTCCAGGCCATCCTTCTTCCCTGGCTGGCAATGTGACAGCAGCTTGCCATGTCCCTGTGGCTGCCTCTGGGCTACAGCAATGAGAGGAGCTGGGAAATGAAGGAACAGAAAAAGGAAGGCAGGATTAGGGAAAGGCAAAGGATTGTTGCTTTCTTTTTTTGAAGTATTTCTCCCAACTCTTCCTTCCAGAAATGCTGGAGCACGAATTACGTTTAAGGGTAGTGTGGATATAGCTGTTGCCTTCAGCAACAACACGCAGAAAAGCAAACTTGTTGGAATTACAGTTTTGCTTATTCCTCCCATGAAGCAGCAGCCTGGTGAACCTGGTGATAAATCACAGTGCAAAGCTCACAGTGATGATGAGGTGAAGTACAGAAAAAACCTAGAGAGGAGAAAATGAAGACAATGGAGGAGGCATTGATTTAATTTTGATAGCTGCTAAACAAAGTGGGCTGACAAAAACCATTAATGCCCCTTTCAGCCGCCTCCACAGGAGGTCAGCTGCCAAACAAGAGAGGAAGTGGAGGAGGTGAGTTATGGGCTGGCTGGAAGGCTGATGACTTATGGTGCTCTATGGAGCCAGCACTACTTGCTTGTGAATGTCCTGGTGTATTAGCGAAAGGCCAGGGAGTTTGCTCTCCACTGGAGCACCACAAAAGCAAGGCTGTGCAAGAGCATGTTTTCAGTGGGCTGGCCACAGTTGGTTGTGGGAAGTGCTAGAGCTCAGCCACAGCCCCACGAGACATACTGGGACCATCTGAAAATGCCCTATTATTTCCTTGATGATCCAATCCGAGCTCATTCTTATTGAAAATAGTTTCCATATTGGCCATGATTACAGACACTGGTTTTGTCACTGTTAATCCGTAAAAGTATTTACCAAAGCACTAAGATCCTGCTTGGAGATCACAGAGCCATTCTGTAGAAACCCAAGTTGTTCCAATAATGGCAGAAGAAGGAACAGCCACATATCAAACATTTCATTATTGATTCTGGCCAGCTAAGATTACTAAAGCAGGATGCAGGCTACAGTGCATCTTTCTTCTGTTTTAATGTTCCTCTAGCTGGTCACTTCAAAGGCACAACGAAATCTTGCAGAAATCAACTGGTGTGAAGTTTAGTGACAGTACAGGACAATAGCTTAGCTCGTGTTTAAGTGGTACTCGATGGGCTAAAGAAAATCTGAAAGAATGGTTTTCCTATTCATTTTAATATCTTGCTCCTTCACTGAATGTTTTCATGTAATGCAGCATGGAAAACTGTTTGTAGTCTGTCCTGTGTGAGTGACAGTATCTTAAAGTACTGTGGATTTGTTTACTCAAATGGTGGCCAGTGGGACAGAGACCCAATTTCTGTAGCCCTAATGGTAGGTTTATCACTGAAGCTCTGCTTAGCTTAAATATCCAATTTGTTCCCATTTGATGTGGAAAAAAAAAAAAAGGTAACCTACTTAAGGCTTCCTTTATACATTTCCTTTGACTGCAGATGTCCAAGGTTGAAGTCTGTAAATTACTAGTAAGGGGCAAATTGAGTAAGATTGCTGAGTGTTTCCCTTGATATGTTATCAGTTAACCAAACTAATTGCAACTAATTGCTTGGCTGCCTTTTCTTGGCAGCAAAGGTGGCTTAGGGGGTGTCTCTGTACTCCCTACCTCTCCACTGCTCACTCCTGACATGATCTGAGTTGAGAAAGAAAGCCTTAGGAGAGAATAAGAGTTGATGTTTTTTTCGCCCATATCCCTCCGTAATAAGACCTCAACACTTATTAGCATAACTAAGCAGCGAGCTGTTTTCCCCATCCTTAGGTGATGGAGACAATGCTCCACTGGTAACTTCTCTCATCTCTCTCTTTTAGAAGCTACCTTTATTCTAGCACTTGCCCTGTTACTGTCTTTTCAGTTTCCATTGTCTTCCATATGTATCTGAAAAACAAGCAGCTTCTGCATGTGTACAGCAGTGCAGGCTTCCAAGGTTTTTATTTCCATTACTTGCATCAGGACAACACTAATGAGGTATGAAATCATGCTGGCCATGAGACATTTTCTAAGCAAATTCTCCTCCAAAATAAGCAGGCATCTGGGCCTGATGGAGCAGTGAAAGCTGCGCAGTGCAAGGAGGGCCTTGGAGAGCCATATGTCTGAAGGCTGGTGGTGACATTTTCTGCTTTTCTTCCTTATATGGTCTATTTCTACAGTTTGTTTGTTTTCTTAATCACTCTCTGTTGCTGAGTTTCTGTTGACGGTAATGTATGTAAAACAATATGTACAATTCAAGGGAAATCAAAGCTTGCTGTGCATATAGATATGTGGAATGGTGTGAGCTACAGACTAAGCTTAAGGAACTCACTGTCTGGTTACAACTTAAATTCTTTGTTATCACTGCAATTTAATATTTCATAGGAGCAGACTTGTGTAGTGGTGTTGTGCACAAGGCACAAGCACTTGCACAAGACGAGGGCTTGCTTGGCTGGCTTGCTGCATGCACTATGGACGTGCCAGCAGAGAAGAGCTTGCTTTGCCTGAGCAGACACAAAGTCTGGGGAGTGGAAAGTGTTTTTGCCTTGTTTCACAGAAAGGACGGGCTGAAAAATTGACAGACGTGCCTGTAATCTCCCAGCATCTTCACAGATGTGCTGGAAATTGAATCTCCTGAGTCCGGGCACATCACCGTCATCACAAACTGAGCTAATCAATAACACATTTATTTGCCATCCCATAATTACAGTGGTACTTTGTTGTTAAATACCCTGCAGTGTCATTAAAAACTAGGTTATTTAAGAATTGTAACCAACGCAGGCACTTGAGGCAGTTCTAAAGGAAATAGCATGTGAGCTATTCAATAGAACCAACAATAAAGCAAAGTACTTGATTAGCCAGCAACACAAACCTGAAATCCTTCCTGAAGCAATCTGGAGAAAATCTGGAAGTCTCTTACCAGCATGGCATGATGACATGTCCTCTTTGCTACTCTGCATAGCACTGGAAAGTGGACTTGAAGTGCAAGATAAGAAAAAATAGACTTGGGCTACCTTAGGCTGAGGCTGAGAGCAAGAGCATTCCCCTGTAGTCTCTGACACCCTAAAGAAGGAGCACTATGACACCAAAACCAGGATCCAAAGTGGCAAATTGCAGGTTTTAAATTCTGGATTGAGCATTAAGGAAGACTGGTACATGGTTGAGCAGACTGGTGCTACACTGGGCTGCTACCTGCAGTCGTGTTTTCAGACAAAACCTCTGAAGAAAGCCACAGGGTCGGTAACAAAGGTGCAGCAAACTCATTTCCCACCTGCAATTTCTTATAAGTGGTTGTAATCTGGGATTGCTTATCCCAGAGTCAGAACACTGCAAGGAAGTGATTAGGTGGCTTGAAATGATCTTTTAAGATGCTTTAACCCAAAACAAAACAAAGATTCCATCATGTTGGACAATGATTCAACTGCTTATGTCCAAGAAAGCTCATTGAACTTTCTGAGCAGGAACACATAGGATAGCACAAATACTGCACATTCACACAAAGAGAACCAACCTGCCTCTTCCCGGTGTGGACAAAATAAAAAGCAGTTGTCTGAGAATAAAAGGGCAATGCCAGCTAGAATTACCAGTGCATTGGGTTTTAATGACTTGTAGAGAACCAAGGAAATACTCATCTCCTCTGTAATCTTTACACAGCAAAAATCAGATTAAAACACTACTCGTAGATTATGATCCAAAGAACTGAAGCTAACAAGCTAATGAAGATGGCTAAAGCTTATCCAACAAAGGAAACGTCTGCAGATAGTTTTACAAATCTCAGCTGTTAAAAATATTACGGATTGAGCTGACATATGGATAACGCGGCATTGTTTCTGCTTTCTGGACAGGAACGGTGCTTTAATTGGGTTTTCAGTATAAGTACTTTCTGTTAGAATTGGGTTTGGATAAACCCACAGGGAAGTTTGCTCTTAATGAATTGTTTTAGCAATACTCTTGTTTTGTAGCATCCTCCTAAGATCAATATTTAAAGTCTGTAGAATCACTGAAGTGATTTTATTTAGAATTTTGAACAAACATTTTGGGGAACTATTCTTCTTCTTTAGTTGCCTTTTTTCCCATTTGATCGTCAATTATGCTGGAGATAAGAAGACAAATCCTGTTCATGTGCTATTGATTTTGGACTAAGTGAGCAATCAGCCCCCATAGCTCTGCTCTATCACATCCTTAAACAACATCTGTAAAAGCAGGGATGTAGTAACAGACGTGAAGACCAGATATAGGTACACCACTTCTGCATGGGAAGCATTTAATAGAAACAGGAAAAATGAAGTGAGGATAGAAAGTAGAGCTTGAGGTGGGAAGGCCACCAGAGTTATTTGTGCTGTCGAGAGTTACAGTAACCGAAAATGTAATTTCACTATAAACTGATGGGGAAATTCCTCTACATCAAAAACCTGAACTGAGTATATGCAGCAATTAGTGCAAATATACTACAACATTACAGAGCACAGGCATATTTTTTTTTAATTTTACAACAATAGAATAGGCCAAATACCATTATATATTACATTAATGAGATAGATTGCTTCTTTTAATGGAGCCTCTGTGCTCTGCACTGCACTGTATGCAGATTTGCTAGTTAATAAGCTCGAGCAGTGTTTCTGTTCATGGAAAATGAATCTGAAACGTTTGTCAGATTATCTGTTTGGCATGCCTGACTGGTGTCTGGAGTGGCACTTTGCTAATGTGCTATTACTCAGTGTCATTAACCCGCGGAAGTGATTGAAAGGTGAATTTATATTTACATCATGCTGCTCAGAGGAGGCAGCGCTCTGGATTAATACGGTGCCCTGTGAAATGGTGCTGCACGGGATAAAATGAACCGTGCAGCTCGGGAAGTGCATCACTCAGAGAAGAGTTAGCTTTTCTCCTTAGAGAAGCGTCCTGTTGTGGTAAAATGCAGTCTCCGAGTTGCTTGTGGGATTGTTTGTTTGTTAGCTGTCTGTTCAACACCAGTAGAAATCCAAAGTTTTTTTAATTTCTGCAGAAAGCTTTACTCATCAGCATTAAAACCACATCAAACATTTTGGCAGCTGCATTATGTATGCACAGTTTTCAAATATTGCATAAAGATAAGGGGGAGATTTGTCTGAGAAATGCAGAGCCAATGTTTTTCCTTATTGATCAAGAAAGTGTATCTGTTTGCCTCCAAGTAGATTACTTACATCCTGCAACATATTTTCTCCAGCACTGAAAGGGAAAAAGCCCTATTTTCTTTCCTTATAGCAGATTCATCCCCGTTTGTTTGTTTGGGGTGAAATAACCAGACTGCTTAATGCTTTGGATCTCAGCATGTTTTTAAAACCAATTTTGCTTGAAAATGTTTTTTAAGAGAGGTTTACCAAGTAAAAGCCTTTCATTTAGATGGATTTTGGAGCCAAAGAGGAATTTGCTATGTCCTGTTCAGGCTTGCAAGGCAATACAAACCCTCAAAGCAGTTTCATGCTCACTGAAACGGTAGAAAGTGAAGCGGGAGGAACAGAGGGAAAGGAGGAGACCATGGTTATTTTCCTTCTCTCCCAGTTTTCATTTATTTGGTTTTGTATCAAAATTTGAGGCTTGAAATGATTAGCCTTTGGGAGTTTTATTATTCTTTTTTCAATAGTTGTGAAGTATCTAAATATCTATCTGTGTAAAAAGGCAAAAAAGAACCAAACCAAATGAAAATAAAACCTTAGCTATTTTACAGCATACTTCACAAAAGCTAGAGGAGTGTGACAGACCATGATAATCTCCCTTTGACATACCTCAGCACTGAAAATGTGTTCAAATACCCAGATAAAGGGGATTTTAATTCCTACATCAGAGGTGCGGGGTTTCTGCTCCCACCCCTTCTGCAGCAAAAGTGCCCGTCTAACCACATACGAAGGGTCTATGCCCAATCTTAACTGACAAAAAATAATGCAGCATTAACAAATCATTGCCAAAGCGTCTGCAGAACCAAATGAGAGGTGTCATGGTCATAAACAGCTTGGGAGAATTGGGGTGACGGGCTGGCACGTCCTGGCTCAGGCTGTGCTGCACCCTGCTCTGCGGCACCACGTGTCCCGGTCTCACCAGTTGTCCTTGCAGTCAGGTTTACGGCTGACTCCATTTAGGAAGTTTAGCCTCATCTCAGGGACTGAAAAATAATAGACTTGCTATTTTTCTCAATTAGCGCTCTGTTTTGTTTAATCAGGCAGGGATCAGTTTTCTGTCGTCATTCCTAATAACAATAATAAATGCACTGATGAGCCTAATTGCTGTAGTAATTAGACCTCAAACTGGGAGCAGTAACCCCGAAGTTTTATTGTTCAAAAAAGGGTAAATGCAGAGCAACCTTGAATGTCTTTCCATGTGTTGATTAGCTGTGTAGCTTGAGTACCAGGATTCTTGTATGCATTATTTTTACTGTTATTGGATGGTAAAACAAAGAAAAGAAATCCCAAGGAGTTCATCTACATTGACATGATAAATTACAAGTGCTTCTCCAGGGCATTTGTTCATCACATATAGATAAATTCAATCTCCTTCTTTTTCTGTAATGGAAAGCTTGCTACAATGTGGGAGTTAATTAGCAGAGCTGTTTATGAAAAGAGGTTTTTTTTAATAGGCACGAATAGATGCATGGATGGATTGATGGATGAACAGATAGATGCCATGATGGTTTTAAGCTTAAAAACAGCCCAAGTGTACAGCATACATAGGACTGCAAAATTTGGAGCTAGACTATACTTATGAAAAACAAAATTGCTACTTACTGTCAGCCCTGGAGATGTATTTTACTACAGAGAGATTTTGTATTTCCCTGTGTGCACACATGTTTGTGTTAAGTGAAAAGCACTGTTTGGACACTGTGGAATTCCCCTCGCTAAGTAGCAAGTTGCTTCGTGTCACTCAGTGGGAGCAAGATGGTGCAGCACACAACAATAAAGGAAAATAATCACACAGTTTAAGAAATCCTTATGGAGAAGATAATCTGCTGGTTATATTGTTGTGTTGATGAAGTAAATATGCACATTAACAGTGTCTGCAAAGAGAAGACAACACTTCTAATTTCATCTTTTTTTAAAGGACAAAACTTCTTGTATTTCAGGTGTATTTATTATATTCAATGTTTTCACAGTTTCGAAAAATTCTTAAAATGTCAACTAATGCATATGATTTTCTGTATTTTGTTCTAAGGAGGTTACGGCAGAGACCTTCTCCTATTTCCACTTTAATGGCTAATACCTATATAAATCTGAACAAGTTCAGGCCCTTTCTGTTTCCGATTGGTTTCCATTCCTGCTTCTCCCTCACTAAGAAAACATTGCTGTGGACCTGCACAGTGCTCTTCTACTCACATTTCCATTCCTCTGTTCTGATGTTTATTTCATTTCATTCAGTTTTTAAATAAAGCCATTGTTCAAATTTAGTAATAATAAAAATAAATCAGTAGCTATTGAAGTTAAGGAGAGAGCTCATAAAATAATATATTTCCATTTTATTTTCATTTAAGTAAATAAATACTTCTAACATATGATTGAAATCTTTTCATTAAAATATATATATATGTAGGTTTAGCTCAATACTTTTTCTTTAACTTAGATTAACTATCCATAGCAAGTGTAAATGTTAAAAAAATAAACAGAAGTCTTAAATGCGCTGGAATTATCTGTAAAATGCTGTAGGGAAACTGTTGTTTAGGGCCTGAACTGGTGATTGAGCACCTGGAGGAGGGCCGTGGCTGGCTGGGAGCACAGCCAGATTGATTGCAGCTGTGCTCCCCAGGTGACTGGAAGGGGTGGGCCTGGGTGGGGCTGCCATGGGCTCATTTAAGGGCCAGCAGCGGGGGAAGACAGTTCTCTTTCCTAGAGCTGCAACTTGTCAGATGGGCTTTGCTTGTCTAGGAGATTGCTGTCACTGGTTATGTGAGTTTGAACTTTATTGTGTATGTCTGTTGTTAGACCTTCTCGTACTTTGCCTGGGATTGCTGAGATCTTGTCTGAGGTGATTTTGCTTGTGCATTTACAAGACAAGGATATTAGCATCATGTATGTATATAGAAGTCCTTTATGGTTTAAGAGGGAAAGCACGAGGTTGAAAGTCAAAATTCAACCAAAATTTACTGCTAATGAGACTGTATACAGTGCTATGTGTAAATGTGTCAAACAGAGCACATCTGAGGATTGCACAGAAGTACTTTGAAACTTGCTATGGAATGAAATGGGTTTCTAGCTGCGTTGTTGTTTGCTGGTCTGGAAGAGGCTGTCTTACTGAATGTGAGACAAGAACCTCCCTGAGTCTTGCAAGGCTTTCATTCTGTGATTTAGTACAGATCGCACTATGACTGTGTTGAAGTGAAACCTTCAGGAAAGATTCTCAAGAGGAATAGGACCTTTCTGTAGAATAAGAACTCACTTGTGCTGTTGATTCCTCCACTGTCCCGCACTTGGTCTTGGAATTTCAGAATTCTTCTTGCCCCAGCTGAGACATGTCCTCACCTGAAGCACCATCGCTTCCCAGAGCGTGACTTCCTTCCAAATGCATGCTGTCCCATGGTTTCCTATTGTGCTTTTCCTTCCAGCAGAACTGAGTCTTTCCTCAGGGATGCTGGGAAATGTCTAGCTGCCTGTTGTCTCCTCCAGGTATCAGATGAAATCTTCTTTCATAAAGCTGTCTGCAAGAGCACTACTTGGCAACAAACATGTGGTATGGCTGTACCTTAGCTGTTGTCA
Organism: Penelope pileata; assembly: GCA_013396635.1. NCBI lineage: Eukaryota > Metazoa > Chordata > Aves > Galliformes > Cracidae > Penelope > Penelope pileata. The sequence continues at coordinate 823,140 of WBMW01005992.1, read as the reverse complement.
ACAAATTGTGCCAAATCTTCCACAATTTTCTAAATACGATGTTCATACAGAAAGTGTCTTTCCACCAGGGATCTCATCGTGGAGAGACTTTGTTCAGATTTACAGTAAGTGCTCCTGTAGGTCATGTTCTCAAACATCATCAGTTGAGACCCTTCTCACTAATAAAGAGGAAGGTCATAAGCAGTTTCCAAGACAGTAAGCTGGTGAAACATACTTAAGACAAGCATCTCACTACTGCTTGGAAAATAAAAATGCATTTAACTTCACATCTGGAAGGAGCATGGCCCTTGGGATGTGGGGACTTATTCCTTTGTCCATGCAAGAAACCACCCATTGCTCTTGAGTGCTCTGGGGGCTCTGCATTTGTTAGATTTAAATTTTTTATTGTTTCGTTAGCTTAACCTGCAGTTGACCCATGCAGATTTCATTCAGAGTGATGCCACTTAGTAGTAATGCATTTTCTGACACCCTGTAGAAATGATGCTGCTGGTGTCATGGTCTTGGCTGTCAGAGTGGGTGGAGAACTGGTGGGCTTGTCTGTGGCTGGGGAGCCTTGTACAAGATTTCTTTTTTATTATTTAGCACCTCGCTTTTGGCATTGCGCTTGAACTCTGGAACTTCTCAAGTCCACTTCCCTGGAGTTTGAGGGCAATTATTAACCCCTACAGTACCAAAAATCTCCAAGATGCAGAAAACCTATAGATGTCAAGCAGTAACATCATACATGCACATACATCTTGAAATGAAGGCAGCTGCTATCTCCTGTCACTCCCTCACAGACACCAGTGGTAGTCCCTGTGCAGGGCCAGAGCCCAAAGGATGGGCTTTCACCACCCCACACGTTCCTAACAAAGTCCTAGCCATGGGCATAGCCACCTGAGGGCAAGTTTCTGTTAGCCGTAACATGACCACAATTTAGCTCCTGACATGTAATTCCATTTTATATCTAGAGTCAGATGTTGCCTGCAGAAAGAGGCATTTAGTGCAGTTGTTTCCAGTGCTTGCCAAAATGTTGTTTCTTTGACTGGAACTTGTACCGATGTCTATGTGAAATATGTCTGTTATAATGTAATGAATGCTAACAAAATGGGCTCGTTACCACACTGATTACTGATGATATTCGCTGCTCAATGCCTTCTCGCAAACATGATCCTTTAGGAAATCAATTTTAATTAAAAAAAAAAAAAAGCCAAGTTTAAAATTAATGTTTCTACTGTGCCTGAGTCTTTGGACCAAGCAAAGCAACTCAGAATTCAGCTTCTAGAATGTGTGAGAAATGAGAGTATTTTATCTAATGAAGTAAAGTTACAGAAAACAAGTGAGATTGTTCATGTTTTATTTCAAACTTGGAGCTGTAGGGTAGAAAAGCAAGAGAATAACAACCCTACAACACACACGAAGGTTGGTGGTAGCATGAGCTGCTGTGAGGCGGTGGGGATGGGGTGGCACGGTGGCTGCTTGTGCTTCAGAGGGGCTGGGGGAAGCCATACAATGACCCCTCTTTCTTTTCCTGTTCTCCTTGCTGGTAGCTGGACAGCTCTCATGAGCACTGCATTACAGACAAGGGAAAGAAAAGCCAATGCCAATGGTTAATTAATGCCACTCCCAAACAGAGGCTGACACATTTTGAAAAAGCTGAGTGACTATCTCAAAAGCAATCATAGCAAAGATGCCTTAAATCTGTTTCTCTTTTGTTTTTTTTAACTTCATCTGTGCAATGGAGAAACATTTATTTTGTACCCATGTGAGCGGGATGCAGATGGCAGCTACCTCTAGCTCCTGTGCAGCTGTACTTTGAGGTCTTTGTATTTTGCTCATTTTTCACACCGTAGCTCCTTAGGTAGGCACTACCTGCCAGGTGCTTTGTGGCAAAGCACTCTTGAAAGCATATGAAGCTGATCCAACCTTCATCAGTGCAACTCAGTCTGACTTTTTCATAGTGCAGTGGGAAGCTAAAGATGTCTATAGCACTACATTGGCAGCTATTTTGTCCTGAACAGATCTGTGCCTCTGTAGTAACTGCAGACCGTAAGTCAAAATAAAATGTGGTAAAATGTTATGCAAAAGAGGAAGGGAAAAAAAAGTGTTTTTACTTAAGTGCCAGATCTTGGAAATAGATGCCTGCAGGCTAACAGACCCCTGCCCTCATGTGGAGCTCTGAAGAGCTCTGCAGAAGCAGGACAGGATGTTTTCCTCATGCACCCACTTGCAGGATTGGGACAGGTGCATTAAATGGGGGGGGGGGGGGGAGGGAGACCCGGTNNNTGGGGGGGGGGAGGTATCAAGCCCTGTTTTTTTTTTTTTTTTTCCTACCAGAATGCTACAGCTTGGAAAGGTTTTTCTAGGGACAGGCTGTAACTGCTTCAGAACTAAGTGCCCATAAGGTACAAAATGATTGCAGTTCCATTGTTAAAGGGAGATTAACTTTTAGTGGATGTGAATTTAATCTAACCTATCTATTCGTATTAGACAGATCATGCATTATTGCTGATGATTATTGGAATTCTGCTTCAGCATTTGAAATTCAGACAGGATGCTATGAAAGTAAAATTGAATAGGAAATGGCTGCCGAGAACTATGAAACTGGAGGAAAATATTTTAAGCCTTGGAAAGCTAGGTGGTGAAAAGGTTTCTCTGCTGTTGATAATCTTAACATGCTTGTATTTATGTGAGCTTCCAAATCCAAAAATTCAAACAGTATGTATGTTAAAAGTCATTCATTTCATAGGATTTTTATTTTTCAAATATAGTCTGGATTATAAAACTCACTAGTCAAATTGAGGGGAACCAGCTGGGAAAATAATTAATGAAGCTGCCAGTAGGCAGCTCTTTGCCCATCCCTGTCAGACCAAGACAAGGGGAGAGACAAGCAGAAGCTACCTGCCTCTGAATATGGTTTGTGGTTGGTTTACAAGGTGGTGTTTGCAGTTTAGTGGCTGAAATCCCTCTGATATCTGCTGTGCTATCCTGTGGCATTTCCCAGGGCCATCTGGCAGGAACACTTTGCTCTGCACTTGTGATTTATCTCCTACATGACTTGTACTGTGGTTTTGTTAATGCTGTGGAACTAGTTAAGACTGACTTCCTAATTAAGAACATTTTTTTCCACTGGAAAAAAGGTTATTTTCCTTCTCAAAATGAGAAAATGAATCTGGAGTACCTATTAGAGTGCACAGGTTATACAATGGAGATCCATCTCTCTAGCTCCATCCCGTTCATGATTTGCCATAAAAAACAAACTTCTCACAGTCAGCTGTAATTTTTTAGTTTTTTCTTTTCATAAGATACTTAGGATTGTAATTCTTTAGCTCACAGAACTGTTTTGGGAATACAATTAATATTTATTCATTTAATTTTCTTTCATTAAAACTAACAGCTAACATTTTAATTTTTAATACTGCTCCTGATATACCTGGTCCAAGAGGGAAAATAAGGATGCTCTTGGGAATCTTGCTATATTTATAGCTGACGTACCAGTATGAATCATCAGGCTTCAGAGAAAGCAGAGGTTTGTTTTGGTACTGCTTTGTCTGAAGTCTTTTCATCTACAGGAAGGAAATAAGGAATGTCTAAACACTTACCTGGTCAGTAAATACATACAGAAATTTATTGCAAGCTCAATTACAGGTGATGGCCAGGCAGAGTGAACGTGGTCCTATATGTGGAAGGAGAGAAGGGGGCATAGTGCAGTCCAGTGTGCTGGACTAGGCAGCTGGAGAAAAGAGGGTTTGCAGATGAAGAGTCATCAGGAGCTAAAACCGATAGGCTTTCCTCCAAACAGCCTTTCTGAAGAGGAGCCAACTCCACAACAAAGATGTAATTGAAAATTTGTTTAAATCCAAAGTCCTCTTTGGATATCCAAGTTAATTAAACACTGCTTTATTTGAACTGGTTTTGCTAAGTTGCTTATGCCTCCAGAAGTACCCCAGAGCCCCTGATGAGCAGAAAGGTCATGCCATTGGGGATAACATGGGAAACGTAGACCAGACCCTGCAAAAGAGCCACACCTATGGGCTCTGGATTTTTTTCTTAACACTTAGTTTTAAGAGTTTTTTTTTTTTTTTTAGCTTTCTTAGATAATAAATATTTTGCTAGCTATTGACAGATAACAAAATGTCTCACAGGGGAATGGCTTCTCCTTGAGGAACCTCTATGGAAATCTGAGGGTTTTTACTTTAAAAAAAAAATAAAATATATTGAAAGCAAAGCTACTGTGTAACTCTGAAGATCGGTTTCTCTATATTTAAGAGTATATGTTCAAGCTGTGTGAATGAATGCACATG
>WBMW01005992.1:748208-818848 GCA_013396635.1 Penelope pileata | reverse complement strand
AAGAGTGGCTTGTGTAGCCCAGCCTATGGGCTACTAGGAATTTTGGGAAGAGAGAAGCTATCAGGGATGGTGGGTGCACAGCTCCCACTGAGTTGAACGGAAACGCTGCATGCCTGAGGCAGATGGTGAGGTCAGGGCCTGTGCAAAGCAGTATTTAAATTAGAGTTAGCAGAAATGAGTATTCTGACCTTTTTGCAAACTTTTTGCTACTTGTGTTTTTCCTTCTTAAGCACCAGTGNGGTCCTATATGTGGAAGGAGAGAAGGGGGCATAGTGCAGTCCAGTGTGCTGGACTAGGCAGCTGGAGAAAAGAGGGTTTGCAGATGAAGAGTCATCAGGAGCTAAAACCGATAGGCTTTCCTCCAAACAGCCTTTCTGAAGAGGAGCCAACTCCACAACAAAGATGTAATTGAAAATTTGTTTAAATCCAAAGTCCTCTTTGGATATCCAAGTTAATTAAACACTGCTTTATTTGAACTGGTTTTGCTAAGTTGCTTATGCCTCCAGAAGTACCCCAGAGCCCCTGATGAGCAGAAAGGTCATGCCATTGGGGATAACATGGGAAACGTAGACCAGACCCTGCAAAAGAGCCACACCTATGGGCTCTGGATTTTTTTCTTAACACTTAGTTTTAAGAGTTTTTTTTTTTTTTTTAGCTTTCTTAGATAATAAATATTTTGCTAGCTATTGACAGATAACAAAATGTCTCACAGGGGAATGGCTTCTCCTTGAGGAACCTCTATGGAAATCTGAGGGTTTTTACTTTAAAAAAAAAATAAAATATATTGAAAGCAAAGCTACTGTGTAACTCTGAAGATCGGTTTCTCTATATTTAAGAGTATATGTTCAAGCTGTGTGAATGAATGCACATGAATACAATGTGCACATTTATTGCCCACTTTCTCGGATGTCCCAGCCAATGCTCTTCACACCCCCTCTTGGATTTCAGCTCTCCCTGTGCCTTTAAAAAAAAAAAAAATCCAGCAGAAGGTCTGAGACTGACATTTCAGAGTGAAACAGAGTACAAAATTTCAGTTTGACCCTGGCACTGCAGCTGCTAAAATATTAACGGCATTAAATGCAGGTGAATCGGAAATGTGTGTGTGGGCCAATGATTCCTCCAGGCACTTTCCTTCAAGCTGCCTCACTCCCCCCACTGCTGCCACGAGCAGGGAGCCTCATCTGCCCAGCTTGCCCAGATGAGGACTGACAGGGTGAGGGGGATGCGGGTACTGCTGCAGCATGTCTTTGATAGCGAAAGCTGTCTGTCTGGTCGGATTTAGCAGATGATGTGGGCTCTCCAGGCAGGGCGAAGCTGCCCCTGGGAAGGGCAGAGGAGCAGTGAGGAGGGTGCTTTGGGGGACTCGGGTTCTGGTGGCTGCCTCGCTTGTTTTTCTCATCATTACGATTAATGTTGGGACTCATTATTATATTAACATACTCCCTCAAAAGGCTGCTTCTAAAAATCCTGCTCATCTGAAGGTTATCTGAAAATAAGATTGAGCCCCCTAGAAGCTCTGTAAAGGGTGGGCAGGAGGACAACAGGCCAGGTCTACTGGTGGCCATTGCCAACAATGCGTTTGATACAGCCAAGATGCACGTGTATTTTTCATGGTGATTCATTCTGGCCATGCAAAAAAATGACTGAACCTGTAAGCAAAAATGAATGCCGAGTAGCAGATGCTAACTAGAGAGAAATTGTCCCTGCAGGGGCTTGGAAACACAAGTGACTTGATTGAGCAGGGTTGGGACGTCAGATTGAGCTGCACTACTTCCTGCCACCAAGCTTTGCCTTTAATGTTTGCCCATGTATTTGTGATGGGATGTTGTGGAGTGGGCTGCCTCAGCACATGCCCCAGGCAGTACCGAGGTAGGGAGGTCCTGCAGACTCAGGGTGCAGGCAGGACCATTGCTTCCTGTAATAAACTATGACACCTTGAATCCTAGGAAGGGAAATATTTGAATTTAAAAAAGAAGTGCTCTGAGCATTGCAAGCAGTGAAGCGGGCAGTGGTGCTGCATGGCTGTCAGGCATGATGTTCCTGTAGCTGCAAGATTTTGGTGGAGATAGGTGTAATATCTTGTGGCTCCCAAAGCCATTTGAATTGTTAATTTCCATCAATGTCACAGGAGCTTTTTTGCAGAACTGGTTAATGAGGTGAAGGAGTCATTTTGATACTGCCAAATTTAGATTACTGGAAAATCTGCTATGACATAAATGGACTTAAAAAGCCAGAATAAAATGCAATGTCTTCAGCTATCCTCCTCTCCCATATCTGAATGAGATAAAATGCTGAGAAGCGGAATTAAGTGACTGTATACATGCCCAGGGTGTGAATTTCCCTTATTTTTACTCTTAGGACTTGGATAAAAACCACAAATTTGTCTTAAAAGTTGGTTCTCCGTCAAGTTTCTTGTCTGATTTTTCTTTAACTTTTTTCTTGCTCTTTTGCCCCATCGTTCTTCCCTCCACTAACTGCCACCACCCAGCATCCTTGCTAGCTTCCTTGCAAAGCTGCCAAGAAACTGTGAGCAAATTTAATGTCTGAATAACTGCTTGGTCTCTCAGTGACCTTGAAAAAATTACTTTGCATCATTAAAAATTCATAGAAATGAAATTTTTGTGAGGAGACTGGCACATGCAAAATTAGTACTTGTTGAAATGCAGCTGGAGTAATCCAACCTACTGAACTTTCAAAATTGTAATTCTTCCAAGAGCTAATTGCAGCCACCTTACAACATGGATCAAGTGTTGCTATTTGACTTTCTAAAATAATATCATCCTGTGCATGATATACCTGTAAGCATATGCAGTAACTGCAGGTAGAATTGATACACAGCTTCGCAGAAACGAAAATGTTTCAAGACTGTTAAGCACCAATAGGATGACTGGTACCATAACAGTATGCAATGATTTGAGTGAGGCTACTGGGAAACAGGTGAATTATAATGCTTTGCTGCAGTTAATGAAATGCTTGTCCTCTCTATGGCATTAATTTGCTGTGGTGTTGTGAAGTTCAAGCCCATGTCAGCTGTGACTGCTTAAACTCTCAAATGTACCAGTCCAGTTTTTGTCCCATTACGTTGGCCATCTGAGCTGCCAATGCTCAGTTGTACCTTTGGGGGAAACATAAAAAGAAGGTTGTTTCAAGCATTTTTGGGTGCTGTGTTTCATGTTGTCCCAATTTCCTGTTATGTGAAAACTGTTTAGATGGAGAAAACTATAATTAAATGATAACCACTGAAGTACAGCATGTTGGAGCAAAGTGCACTGTTCAGCAGTGTGGCAGGAGAAGGCTTTAGCAGATGTTTGGGGAAATGAAGTGTGATGTTCTTGGGCCTGAGCAGGAGAGGCAATGTCCCAGGACCTGAGTGCACTAAGTTGTTTGCCCAACTGAGGCTTTGCTGCTACTGCACACAGTGTTTCTCAGGATCAACACAAATCCTCACTGTCTGGCTCTCCATTTTTTTTTTTTTAAAGTATTTTTTTCTTGTAAGACTGCTGCTTTAATACTAGAAAGCCCTGCAATATGCTGGGCATGATCCCCATTTCATTGATATCAATTGGAGACTGTCCATCTGCATTACTGTTTTTGGGATTTGTTGCATCCATGGGAAAAGAATGAGTTGTCTTTTAGGCTTGCAATCCATGGAGACTAAGTAACACTCATAATTTAATCACTGACTTTTGAGTAATTTCCTGTGGAAGTCGGTGTGTGTCACTAGAAGTGTGATGTGGCTATGAAGAAGCCTTCACCAAGGCAATGTTTTTCCACTGCATCCTCCTGGCCTAACAAGAGAAGGGCTAGGAGAGCTCTGGCAGTCCTGGGCTCTCAAGCAGAGCTGGGACCTTGTGAAGGCAGCAGCGGGAGTGTTTCTATGTAGCTTTTGTTTGACCAACTTTGAAATCTGCCCAGAGCTCAGTAGACATGCTGAGTACCAGTGGCAGCTCTGTCAGTGCCTGTGCTGTGGTCCATTTTGCTGTCACATAATTAAAACATCATTGCTCTCAGTAATGTTCAGCAGCGTGGCTGAACTGAAGCAGTAAGCAGCTCACATTGGATGTGACTCAATGAAAAAGTTTGCCCAGCAAATTTTCAGCACATGTCTGCCAGGGTAGCAGTACAGGCATAATTTTGAGGAGGGAGCTTGCTCCCTTTTTTTGCTTTGTTTCTGGGTGTTTTCCTCCTGCCTTTGTTACACAATGTCTTTTTTTTCCTGAACGCAACCTGGTGTCTTCCCTAGCTCCTGGCTGCTGGATGCCATTAGCATATATCTGGGCTGTCCTTTGTGCTGAGTTGTCCCCAGGTGAAAGCCCTCGTGGTCTGGGATGGAAAGAGGCTGCAATTTACTGAGTCCATTATCACCTCCGGACGTGTAGAATGATAATGGAAGTGACAGAGGTGCAGCTGAAAATTGGTTCTTAATATTTTATGCGTTAAAGCTGAGGATTGGAAATCTCACGCTGCTCTTCAGGGGAAATGAAGTGTGTATTGTCTCTTTCCACCTCTTTCCCCACCCATCAAATGCAACTGTTGGGCAAAACAGCTCTTCTTTTACACCTACACATAGTGGAAATGCTGTGCTTCAGTAGTGATAGTTTCAGAGACAATGGCATGAAACAGTATAAAGAATGAGGAGTTATCTGGGGTTGTTGTGTGGTGCCATCTGTATCACTACTGCAGTGAAAATTTGGAGGCTATACATACATGACTTCAAGTTTTCCTTCCTTCAAACAAAATGTCTGCCCTCAAGCAGCATCCTCAAATTGCTTTCCTTCAAATCTCACTGACTGTATGCTATCTGGTTTCATGGCTCTCTTCTAATGTTGCAAATGGCGCTCTTTTTAGTGAGGCAGCTCCCTTCCCCTTCCCCTGCACATACATACCAGACAATTAGTGAAGATTACTTTTCATCTGTTTGTATGTAATGTGTCATGGATACATAATTTTAAATAGTTTCTCCTTCTAAATGACTTATTCAAATGGCAAATAAGCTTCCTGGCCTTCCACTAAACTCAGTCTCCGGACTTTCTGCATCTTCTCAGTAGTGATTATAAGCAATATTAGATAAAATCGGTTCTTGCAGTTAAGCTTTATTAATTTCTCATGTTCTTACATCAATTAAAACACTTAGAGCTGGGCGCTGCCTTGATTCCCTTTGACCTAGAGATTTGAGTGCTTAGTAGGATCCCTTCCCTCTGTTTAGCTTTTCCTGGGCAAATACCAAGATAGAGGGTAAGAGCAATCTGCTGAGGGGTTTTTCCATATGTACAAAAGAGATTCTGACTTTCCTCATGTGCTCTGCATTTTCGAAGGAGATGCTTTCACTGCGAAGTCTTCCTATGCACTGGCTACAGTAGGCTTGTATCAAAGCAAGCCCTAAATACACTCCTATTCAATTTTGCATTGTGGGCTGTCTTACTATGTGCTGTGTGTTGTTTCTAACATCCTGTCCACAACCAGAAATGCTTAAATATTAATGCAAACCACCATTTTGTAGTTGTCATTGCAGTAACGGGCTGTGAGTTGTGTAGACAGTGTAATAGACTTGGATTTTGGGAGCCTGGGTCCTTGTTGTGGATCTGCAGAGACTTCTTATGTTGGTCCAGATGCATGATTTCTCCATGACTTGATTCTTCATTTTTTAATGAGAAGTAAACACACTTTCTCGGTAGAGTTGTGACATAATGAATTTGGAGATTACCCAGATATGATGCTGTAATGTCAATAGGAATACTTAGAAAAAGTCACTATTACTCATCACTTTACAGACTGATGAAATAAAGACATCAAAGAACTTCAGTGTAAACGAGGCTGAGGAATTATAGCTAATCCTATTTCCGTAGTGTGCTGGACTCATTTTGCAGAACTGAAGAGTACACCCACCTGCACGCTACTTCTGTTTATCTTCTCAGCATTGATGCATGGAGATGCAGGGAACACCCTCAGATGTAACTGGTTACAACTGGGGTGAGAGAGAGAGAGAAATGCCATTTTGAGGAGCAGGGAAAATTGCCAGGATAGTAAACCAGTGATTCCCACATAACTGTTGTGACTGTTATGGAGGATTTTTTAATTAAAATTTCTATTATTGAAGTGAGCAACCCTACATGCCATATGGGTACAAATAAAGTAAAAAGTCCATTTTTCCATACTACTTATATTCTGTCTTTTAGCTTGTTCTGTTATAAAGAACTGGTGAATCACCCTATAAGATGTAATTGAATTCACATGAAATCCTGTCTAAGAATGGGGAACAAACATTTCCTCTACTCCTAGCAACATTTTATCCAATATAGAAAAAAATACTCAGACTTTATTTAATCACCATGCTTTTGTCCAATTTCTGTGCTTCCTGCAAAGACTACTGCAAAAGGAGCAGTATATTTGCAGGACATTTTAAGAAGTCCAAAAAAAAAAAGGAAGATGCTCCTATAGCCTAAGCAAAGTAAAGAGAAAAGAATGGGATGGAAATTAAACTGGGCAGCTGTAGTCTGAAATCCTTTTTGATGTTATTGGAAGATGTTGGCAATTGCAGGGCAAAAAAAAAAAAAATTTTCCCCGTATCACATGGTGAAGATGAGCAAATAATGAGCCACAACATTAAAATATGGCTCTGGCTCCTCAAACTTCAGGCTATGTGGATCTGTATTTTTGTATTTGTAGTAAGTTCTGCTGAAAATAAAGCAATTTGGATGCTTAGCTTTTTGTATTTTTACATTTACATTTGCTTTCCAAACTTTCCAAAGACTATTTTTTAAATATACTATTTTAGGGTTTTAAAATGTAAGAAATACTTTCTTGGATACCACAAAAATATTTAACAGAACAGGGAAAAGATCAAATTATGAACCATCCTGATGAACGATTGCAACAAGTAGGGATTCACTGTGGTCTGATGCACATGGATATGATTAGCTCAAGATACAAGTACTTGAAGTAACGACAAGTAATAGTCCACCATTTCAGCAGGCTGACCTCTCTTAGGACACTGCTCATATGTGAGGAGCTTCATGTAAGGGCACATTCAGTTCTGGCTTCCCATGGAGTGAGTGGTCCCGGCTGGAAACTGCTGCCAATGTTGTGCAAACAGGCAGGCTCTTATGTGCACCTGCCTTGCTTCAGTAAGGTAGAAATGAGCCAGAAACCTTTTTTCCAAGGTTTTCTGCCAACTGATGTTGTTCTTGACACTTCACAGCCTTGGGGATCTGCCTGTGCAATGGACTTTCCTGTTATCCAGATATTGTAGCAAAGCCGAGGAAACAGAAGTGATCAGTTTAATGGAAAGCAGAACGCCATGGTGGGAGGAAATAAACTCCAGATCTGTGATACGCCAGATCTCTGCCTCCTCTCACAGACCACAGCACCTCTGGGACATCCTACTTCGATTCCATGTACTTAGAACTAGCATCAAGCATAAATAGGGCTATTCATGCTTCGCTATCTGGTGGTTTGGGTTTTTTCCCTTTCATTTTTCCAGTGGCATTGATAGTAACAAATGAAAAGATCTTGCTTCTCTTTGATCTTTATTATGGCTGCACAAAGTGCAGAAGGACTGACCTGGGCAGCTTTGTAAGTTAGATCATGAAACCATTTTTAATTCCTTTACCTTCTTCTTTTCTAATTGCTTTCCTTGACATGAGGTTAAGCACCTAATGTTCTTGAGAGAGAGAGACAAGTAAAACAAAATCACAGATAACACTGGTGGTGCTTATGCATGCTATGAGACAGCATCAAAAGACTTCAATTCCTCAGGTTTGAAAGACCTCAGAGACCTGCTGTGTTCCCAATGCACCCAGATTTCATGGCATGCTGATAGTGTGTGGCTTCCTACCTGCTGTTATTACTTTATTATTCTTGTAATATTTCAATCTTGGCAAAGAAAAAGTAATCCTATCTGGTTTAAGTGACTGGTTCTTCCAAATTATTTTGCAAATACATATAACTTATATTCCCAAATTCAAGACCAAGCTGCCCTAATTTCATTTAAAGGAAGGTTACGCATAAAATCCATTTTCATGTGAAATAATTTATGCAAGATTTTATGCACAAATTATATATAAAGTGTTAACTCTTCTAGAGATAATTGTGGTTTTCTTGTAGAATTTGAAGGAATAGATATCAGTGTCCAGTGAGGATCAAATAATACTCCCTTTTTACTCACAGTAATGGGGGAGAATAAATCCTTAGGATTTCCAAACAAAGGAGGAGATGAAAAAGTGAAACACTTAGTATAAATACTTTGTGTAAGGAGATTGGTTAACTTAGGAAGAAAATGTGAGTGAGAAGAGTTTTGTTATAGTTGCTGGCCTTTCAGGCTCTTCTAGAGCAGATGGCCTGATGGTCGAAGCATCTGGTTCGAAAGATCTGTTTTCCCTAGGGCCATCAGCTCAAGTTTAGGCAAGCTGGCTTTACCCCTTTATTTTCAAGACAGATAACATAATCTGAGTCTCTAGTTGGTTACAGGAGGATTTTTGCCCATCACTGATACTGGCTTGGAGGGTCTCATGCCATTCATAGGGCAAACTTTCCAGGTTTGACCTTAAAAGTGGAAGTTGACTACATGTCATTTTTAAAGAGGAGCTTTGTGCCACCGAGGGATTTGTCCTGGTGTCATTGCTCAGAATTTCCCTTGTGTCTATACTGCTATGCAGCATTTCTTGAATGGATGATGTATTGTTCTTACTTCTCTTTCATGCTTTGAGTATTTAATTGAAAAGTGCTTCACCTTGGAAATCACATCTGAATTTGGATGGAAGGCTTACGTGTGAGAGCAAGTAACTGTGTTCAGCGTGAATAAAATTTCCTCCTATCCGGAGAGCAACACAAGAGCATCGTACCCTCAGTGCTCACGGCATGGGATTTTGCAAGATAAGGCTTGTTATGTGCTCTGAGTCGCGCTTACGTCTCGCTTTGCTCTCTGCTATCTATCATGCAGAGCGTTCTCTCAGACACCTTCTAATAAGACCTAAAGGAACATTTTCTTGTAATAAAGAGGCAAATCTGAAACAACAGTTGGAAAATAAGAGGGCAATGGAAGGGCAGGTTCATTTCTTCATCATTGTGTGAAATTGTTTATACTATCATGTATTCCTCATTGCTGAAATTGTCTTTCTAACAGATTTCCTGCAAATTTTGTATTATGCTGTACTACAGCTGGTGACCTATTTGCTGTCATCTGCATGGTTATTATATTAAGAATCTGGATCTGAATTACTTTCCTTCTCTATTATTTATTGACAGCGTGTTTTCAGAAAACCAAGGAGAAAAAAAAAAAAGAATAACCGGGAGATTTATAAGTCAAATGATGAGAACAGAATTTAGTCTGCTCTATAGTAATTGAGTGGCAAAAACAATTCCCCTGTTGAAGAGAGATTAATCAAAAGATTAACAAAAAACACTTGCTAGCGGCAGTTCTTAGGACAGTCCGGAATTTGTATGAGGCAAAATTAATCCTTCCAAATTGCTAAGAAACTCAGGGACTTCAAGATTTAACACAGAGCTCTGTGATTAGTAAACTCTTTCCAATATGTGTCAGGTTTGTAATTCTTTTTTTGCTGTCTTTAGTTTTGGACATATAAATTCTCATCTGTGTTCGTGCAAGGGGTCAAACCCTTGCCTGGGCTGTGTCATCTTTGCATCCCATGGTTCCTGTGTAGGTTGCATGAGGCTGGGCTCTGGAGGCTGCTCTGAGTTGCTTCAGCTGTCTGTCCAATAGAGAATCTGGTGGCCACTGTTGATTTTTGTCATGTGGGGAGACTTTCTTTAGCTTCTGTCCTATCGATGCCTTTTCCTGTCTCTAGAGCTTGTTACATAGCGGTCAGTGCAGGCACTATGTTGACTGCTTTTGGCCACTTTAGGATCTGGCTACGTAAGCAAAGACATCCTAAGTTAGTCAGCTGTATTGATTGTACAGTTCTTTGTATAGGCTTTGTACAGTTGCAGCTTCCCTGCAAAAAAAGTCTTACTCCCCAGTACTGCATGTCAGAAAGCTGTGATGGGGCACTATGCATCTCCAGGGATGATTGAGGGCTGTAATGAAGAGCATGTCTTACTAAGGGGTGTCTATGTAGGTTAACTTAATAGGTGACCTGAGCCCTTATGTAGAATATTTAGTGTAAGTTCTGCTGTGATCAGAATTTAATCAGCTTCTCATGTTTGGTTCCCAATGGGTTTCTTGTGATCAAAGAAAAATTAAGAAGAAAATGAAAAATAATACTGAAAAGGAACATGGGAATCCTTTACAACTTTTTAGCGATTGTTTTTTACCTCATACCTTTCATAGTGCAGAGGAGAAGGAAGTGGCAGGAGGACAAAATAATTCTGAAGAATTCACTGCAATATTGTGTTTTCAGGCTCTTTCCACTTTTAACTCAGGCTCTTCCACATTTAACTGTTTTTTCTTTATCTTCATGATCGACGTACCCAGTTCTAAAACTTCCAACTGTCACCTTCCCTCCTCAAACTCTCTTCAGTTCTGAAGGAACTCCTAGGAGGGAGCAAGCCTGTCAGGTGTGCCCACCTGCTTCTGACAACCATGCACACATGGACTGGGAAAGGAACTTAATCCCTCCCTCTCTTGCCCTGCTTTTCTTTCTCTTCAGTATTCCCAGTCCTGGATGTGTTTTTTATAAGTAAGCGGAGAAAACAACCTCCAACCCAGGAGGCTTTGCTCCTTTTCCAGGGCTTCAGAATTGTGCTGTTGCAGGTATCCTGAGTTTACCATTCCCTTCCCTCTTGCTGAAATTTTTGCTCCATGGTATTGAGTTTCTCTGAGCACACAGAAAATGAGCATAGAAGTATGGCATGATTAAAACCAGGCAAAAGAGCAGTAGGCTCCTACAGATTCTCTGAAGGGTTTTTTTTTTCAGAGCATAATCTAGTATTTTGCTGTTGCTTACTTTTTTTTTTTTGCCAGAGACCTTTAATAATGTACTTATTGGTTGTGGAAATGGATTAGTTCTTGAGTAACCAGTTTGCTTTCTAAGTGGTATCCAAATATCTAATACTTAAGCAGAACTGCTGCCATTGATTCTAGGTCAGATACGCTGATTTGTTATCACATATTTTGCATGTGGCTAATGGAATTCCCATGCTGCGGACTGTTGCTACAGAAAATAATCAGCATTTTTGCTGTTGCTTTTCCCCTCTATTTTAAATGGAAAGTAGGGAGGGAAACCAAACCAAGCCTAAAACTACAATGAATACAGTCCCATTGCTTTGTCTAGCAGGACACCTGAACACTGGTGAAATTTTGGGGATGGTACAGCTGTACTTTGTGTGCAGTTTTCCTGACACGCTGCAGTTCTGAGCTCCTGAGGTCCCTGAGGGCTTTATGTGGATTGAGAGAGCCTTAGTTAAGCTTGATTTGATTCAGCAGTCTTGGAGTGAAGGCAAAACAAAGCTTTTGTATTTCCTGAAGAGCACATTATCCTCAGAGTACTTTATTTGTGCCCTCCACTTCTGCTAGCAGAAGAGGTAGTGCAGTGCTGCAACACATGGGGCAGTAGCAGGGCTTTATTCCCTTCTGTCTCCTCCACACTTCCATTTGACCATTAGAGGCTATATTATTTACCTATATTTGCCAAGACTATTGTATAAATAAGGTGATAAAAATGAGGTGGAGGAGGAAATTTTGCTTCGAGCCTAGTGCACACCTGGAGACCTTTTTTTGTCCCACTGTGCCTGTGCAAAAGGCTATCTCAGAAAGGAGGGGAGAGAAAATGTGCACTTGTAAATATGCAATAATGCTTCACAAATAACGGCAGAAGAGCAAAAAAACATTATCAACTGATATTGTGATATGTGTGGGAAGTCTTATATCTGAGCTGGCAATGTATCGAAAATGTAATCCTCTGGATATTTTCCCAGACCTAATCTAATGGCCTTTTTTCACTGCTGAGTGTTGTCCTATTTTATTCCTACCCTTGGCCACAACTTGTGCAGCAGATAAAAAGATGGGATTGCACAATCCTCCTGAGGTTCTCAGTCTTCATATCAGCTCATAAATATCTCTCTGATACATGTGGCAGACTTGCAGCAATTGCTGAGGGAAATGGGAGAATAGCTGCCTCAATCCAATGCCAGGGAATATGCTTGTGTTATGGTCTTTGACCAAGGAGTATATGGAGTTGGGGTCCTTTGTGTGGCATCTGTGCAACTGGTACAGATGTGGGCCCAACACAGCTCCAGCAACTTTGGCAGGCAGGATGCTGATGGGCACAGAAAATACGGGGTGAGAAGCAGGTTCATACTTGTGCATGCTGGTTTTATTCTGGATCATGGCTCATACAGGCATAAGTGTAAGGAGAGGCTAAGGAGAGATGAGGCAGGAGCTGGAAGCAGTTTTTCTGCACCCAGTTGGGCCTTGTGTGAATGTAGAATAAAGGTATTAAAGCAGTGAAATGTACTTCTTATTCTTAATTTGCATCCCTAGCTTATTTTGTTAGGGGTTTATATAAGCTAGTAATTATTTATATTAATCTGTTAGTAATTTAAATACTTGCAATTTTGTCTGGAAAATCATGGCACAGTGATTTTTTTTTTTTTCCATGAGAAGTTATGGCAGACACGGAGTGAAGAGAGGCACAGATTTTGAACAATCACAGCTTATAAGAAACATAAGAATCATAAGATACAGATGCTCCTTCAGGCCTGGAAGTCCAGGAGAGCAAAGACCCATATCTAAGCTTGTTCTTGCCCTCTTCCTTGCTCTCAGTTAAATAAACAAAAAGAACCATTCTGGGATCTTTTTTCTCCAAGCTAATGAATGATTGCTGTGTGTCACCATCTAGTTTGTCTCAGTTCTATGTAGTCTATGTATATCTAAATAATGTGTGCATTCTATGCGTATTAGAATCATATTTCTGTGCTGCATGTCTACTGCTGGACCTGTCCAACATGTCACTTTCTAACACTGGGATAGTGGTACTGACTAGCAAGATAAATCTGATTTACTTGCAGTGCTAACAAAAGCATTGCAGAAATCTTCTGTGGAAAGGAAGGGGCAGAAGTATTAAACACACTTCTCATACAGCAGAACTCCTTTATTGGTTTCTTTTAGTTTGTTTTGGTTTGGTTTCAGCGAGTGAATAAGATCTGCACACATTAATAGTCAGGAGCATGAGTGAGCTGACTTTTACTCACAGGCCTGCTGTTATCTCTAATGCACAAATAAACTACAGCTAAATTGCAGAATTAATCACACTAAGTTTTTTGTCCCTGATAAGGAAAATGCCACTATTTTTATTTTCAACCTGGAAAACCATTTAGCAGAGTTCCTCTGGATGTACGGTTTCCTTTTATTTCAGCATCCTGTGGCACTGCATTAGATCTTATCAGTCTTGCTGCATTAGTGTTGTCTAAGCAGCCTTCCAGTGATTATATCCACCTTATTCAACTCCACTGCTAAATGACTGGGACAGAAAAGCTAATTATGCCTTTGCTGTGGAGGAAGTTTTCCTATTATGCAGTCTACCCTCTGCAAAATAAATGTGCTCCAAGTCTTGGCATTTATTTCTTCCCTGTAGGGCTTGGCTACACCAAATGCAGGTTTTGGTGGTTTGGCTATCAGCCCTCTCTTGGATTGGGACTCATGGATAGTGGCAGCAGAGCTACTTGCCAGAAGGTCCAGAATCCTTTTGTTATACAACATGCCTAAAATGTCCAAGGACTCAGACTCCAGATACAATGTTTTAATAGTGCTTAGTCTGCTGACTGCCTTACCCAGCCCTGCAAGGATTACTACATCACCACTTCTCTTTAGGAGAGGCTGGAGAAGGTGGGAAGAGAGGAAACTCGCTGGTTTTAGCGGAGAGAGGTGGAGGAAACTATGCTAGAACTGGGACAAGGCAAAGTTTGGAGGCAGGAAGGAGTGTAGCCTAGGAAGTTGTGAAAAGTAGAGGCAGACTCCAAATCTGAAGCCACATCCTTTACCGGGCGTTGGTAGTTCTGCTGTATGTGCAGACTGAATCAGTGCTATAAAAGTCATAAGCCATAACCATAAAAAGTAACAAGTATGTCTGAGGAAACTGTGATTATGAAAAAAGCATTCTAGTTGCACTGAATGAACTACTTCCTGATAGTGATTAACTCAGATGTAGTAATAAATGAAGTAATAAATCTCAGTATTTGATCCTCTGGGTTTAATTCACAAAACAAGATTTACGACTGGACCTGTTGTGATACTGGGAAAAAGCTCTTCATCTCTCATCTGTGTGCTACTAATTTGGAAGGTTTGCATTCAGACAGGTTCATTTTCAGTTGAAATAGCAGAAACTTCTGAGAATATTTCACATCAAAAATATGCAAGATATGGTCACTAAGCAGAGCTCTTCTGAGGTGTGCAGCATTGTGCTGGATTAAGATCTGACTGAAACCTAAAAAAATAAGGAAAATCCATTTATAGCTTCAGCCCACTCTGAATTCATGCTAGTGTTGCCAAATGTGATGACTACTGGTGGATCTAATTCTGCAGGAGAGAAGAGCATATGGAGTGCAGAGTATTGTCCTAGCAGGATAAATTAATAGCAGAATGGAGGACTTTACATTCCACTGTCCCTGTGGGTTTCAGCTGGTCTACTGCAGGCATGTTCAGGCAATCTGAAGGTTCACAATATATATTTGCACATCTTAATAGTCTGAATTCCCACCATCAGAAAGGTGCTGAAGCTTATGAATGCATCATATGGGAGATTCAGCCAAGCCGAGAGGTCATACCCCAACAGATGTGGGCTTTGGGGTAGTTCAGTACAAAGAGAGAAAATGACCCCATATTTAGGCACTTGTAAGTGCCTACAAAATAGCAAGACTTGGAAACCTTGCAAGAAATCCAGGAACCTATCTTCTAAAAATAAAGGAATCACATTTAAGCTATAAGCAGTATCTAATTTTAGGGTTCTTTGAACAGAATTAGTGCAGAAGAGCCTTGATGTCTGTGTCATTATATAAGTCAGTGGTCAAAAGCTGGGGGGGGGGGGGGGGGGGGCGCAGTTTGTGCGCTTACATACATGAAAGCTGCTGCAAAAGTAATGTCTCATAGTTCATTATGTTGGTGGTACAGCAGTGGAGGTTGAACCTTCCTGCCAGTAATCTGTTCCATGTTGTTGCTGTGTGACAGATGGCAGCAGAGGGGCACTCTGGCCGAATGGCATCTGAATGGAAGTGAGGATGGAGCAAAAGTGTGGAATTGAATTCCTCTGTGCAGAAACAATGGCACCTACTGACATTCATTGATGCTTGCTGAATGTTAATGGAGACCAAGCAGTGGCTGTGAGCACAGTGAGGCAGTGGGTGTTGCATTTCAGCAATGCTGGCAGCGACAGTGGGTTACCTGCACTGGTACAGATGTTTACAAGTACAGCATGTAGGCTCTTGTCCATCAGTGGCCAAAATGCACAGCTAATGGTGGTGACTGTATTGAAAAAGTGTTTTGTTGCTGAGAATTTGCTCTACCATACAGTGCTACTGGGCTCTTTGTATCTGTGGTTGTTTCCATCAAAATGAATAGGCTGCATTACTTTCGGTGCAATGTATGTATATGTATGAACATACTTTGCTTAGAGTTTTAAAAAAATGGGAAATAAGTGCCCATTTTCAGGTTGTTACTTCTGACAGTAATGGGGAAATAAGTTCCTTTACAGTGTGCTTTCAGACACTAAAACAATAAGCTTTTTACTACCCAGAGTATTCAAGGTCTCTTAACATCAGTGAGAGCTTAATTATAAAATATTACCCCCATAATAAGGACATAGTGTTTTGTAAGTGTAAACATCAAGGCTGTTCAGATTGCAGCCTCCTGTGTAGCTGCTTTGGAGGGACTCACACCTCTCTGCCTGCTTTCACTGAGCAGAGAAGAGCACAATCCTTACTGTGAGCTGATCCTGCACACCATCAGTTGCAGTGGCTGAATAGTCCACTGCCATCAAAGAAAGTCTTCTGAAGATAAAAGCTCAGCATCGTATGGCCAGCTAGGATTTCATCTAGGCTCTGTAAATTAAAGTGTGTATGTACAGTTCTAGCAGATTTTGGACCTTGAGACCAAATGCTACCCTGAGGTAGGGCTGCACAACCCTTTTGAAGTCATTAAGACTGTAAAGTGTAGCTGTGCCACTAAATGTCTGGAGAAGAAGGATTTCTCTTTCTTTTTCAGCTGGTAAGGTGTGAAACTCTAAAGGATTGGTCTTGGATGCATATCCAGAAAGTGATTTAAATTAGTGAGCTGCATATGAATTCCTACTGTTTTTATTTGATCATTGCTGACATTCAGTGTTAAGTTCAAAAGAGCAAAATGTTCAAAGGGTTCGCCAAAGCAGGTGCTCTGTATCCAGCTGAGCACCCACACCCCAGTGGCTGCTGTGCAGAACTGTTCTCCTGTCAGCCCGGCTGCCTTGCCAAGACATTCTCCTCCTGTGAGGTGCCTGCAATCTGCTGCAGCATCCAGACCTCTGCTATCCTGCGCTGGACAAATGTGGGGTGGGTGGTGGATGCCCCCAACACAGAGGGGAGCACCACACAAGCATCCCTGCTCTGCTTTCAGAGCAGTGACCCATGCCAATGGAAAGGGGAAGGCAGACAGGACCCATCACATCCCACCTCTGTGCACTTGAGCAACCCATTTCTTGCCCTTCAGTGGCTTTTATTTTTTTTTCTTTCAAGCCCTTGCACATGGGAGTAGTCTGTTTTCATTTTATTTTTCCAACTGCAATGGAGGTGACTGCACGCATCGGCTACCTTTACAAGATCTGGCTCCCAGGTTTTTAAAGCCACATGTGGTTAATCTCTGCTGGTAAACTTCTTTTCTTCCTTGCAAATCTACCCATGAGAAAATGGTCAGAAAATGTGTTCCTGGCCTGGAGACTCACTAACCCACTACTTAAAGATGGTTGAAAGGGTTCCTCTATATTTATGAAGAGTGCAGATCAATAAATCTTTAATAAACATTCAGTTTTTTCAGAAAATGCATGTTTTGAGCTACAGGAATGCTCAATTGCATGCAAAGATGAGTTTCATTACAAAAGCTCACATATAAAATTTCAGCCCTGGGAATTTCATGTTTTAATCAGTTTGCTTAATAAAATGCAATAATGCTATTAGAGTTATCAGCGAGATACTTTCTGGAAATCTAACACCTACAGCTGTCATGTTTATTAATGTGAATCACAAAAATAAATGGCAAATACAAAGCATTCGGCTCAAGTTGTGTTAAGCCAGGATGCCTTTCTTATTTCTTTGCCTCACTAGCCAAAGTTTATGACAGCACTGAAGTTCCAATGTCTTTGTACTGAATTTTTTAATAATCCTTAGATGATGTCAGTCATATAACCAATTAAGAGTGTGGGTTTGGATTCAGAATTACAGGCACTTCAAAGAAGGCTAAGTTTGCCCAAAAAGACATCTTCCCATGTGACTTCTGGTTCAGATGAGAGCTGTGAGATGTATTTGTAAAAAGGCTGCTTGTTTGCTGTTCAAAAGCCATCTAAACATGCTTGTGGTGATAACAATGGCTGTCATGTTTAGAAAGTAGTTGTATATATTATAACATAATAAGATATAAATTATACATGTCTGTCTGTATCTGTCCACCCATCCATCCATCTATCCATCCATCCATGTAAATTCATTCCTCTTAACTGTGAATTGCAAGTAGCAAAAAATGTTCTTTCTCCCTAATATGCTCTATCTTTTTTCCTGGGGATGACTTTGAACCTAAACCTCAGATGTAAAGGCACTCATGTTTTGCTCAGCCTTGGTTACGAGTCCACATGCTTACTGTGGCACCAAAAAATGTCAGTGTGAGCAACACATGGCTTTCTGCTTGCATTTAGAAATGCCTTTTTGTGTTTTGCCTGCCTTTTTGCGGAGGCTGTCCTGAAGGACGGTATTGCTCTTTTGTGTTTTGTGCAGAAAATGTCTGCAGAGCCCCAGCCCTGTCGAAGCTGTCAGTCTTTGCATAAATCTGAGGAACCTGATCTCTTGGGTCCAGGTGCCAGTGGAGTCTCCCATGGGCTGCTGTTGGCTGAAGGGCATTTTCTGTTTAAGGGTGGAAGTCCCTGCTGCCCTTGGTGGGGAGCTGCACCATGGCTGAGGAGGGTGGTGGGGGAGCATCACTGCTTGGCATTGTGGTAACGGCCACCAGCTGCAGGCTTCACTTTAATAATTGAAAGCTTTTCTCCCCTATGTGCTCTCCTGTGCAATTTGTAGCTTTATACCCTCCTCCTAAGAAAACTTTCCAGTTCCTTTGCCAAGCTTTTATGTTGCAGAAATAATCTGTGTGGGACACAGCAGCAGGAAAGAGAAAAAACTAAATCTCCTCTTTCAACCAAAACTTTGCCACTGCGGTGGGGAGCACACAGAGTGGGGATGAGTGTGGTGTAGGGGTGGAAACCACAGCCAGTGAGACCAGCACTTCAAGGCAGGGGAGCTTGCACAATTGACCATAACTCTTGTTTGGCTGCATTTACATCCTCAGTATGGATTATCTTATTTTTTCTGCGGATTTATTAAGCGCCTCTTGTACCAGGAGCTCAGTGCTTATTTATCAAGTTAAAGCAAGCAATAAATCGCTTAAGCTTGCCTAGGCACAATGGACAACATGACAGAACTGCAGTTATTGTGCTAGGAAATAAAAACAAATAATCAGGCACAAATTAGAGAAAGTAGGAATGCTTTTAGTGCATTTCTTGCCTTTACATTCTGCTAGATCTCCCTGGAGAGAAAGATCTGTGCTGGATCCCTGTTATGAGCAGCCCTCTGGCCCCAGGGCCTTGATCCCAAGCAGCCCCCTGCCTGCCAAATAAGCACTGATTTTCTTTCTCTGAATACTGGCATCAGTCTGCAAAGGCTGACCCAGGCCAAGCATGTGCTCCATCCATTTACTTTGGCTCCACTTTGTCTTCCACACCAGAGTTGCGACAAGGCTGCATCTCACCCAGAGATTTACAGATAGGCCATCTCTGAGCTGAGCACACAGGAGTTTTGTGGCTGCATCCACACTTGGCCCTTCTCCATGCAGCCCATTAAAGCCTTTACATTATAATTTAGGCTAAGAAATTCTATTTTATCAATTTTATTGTCCTCCAGGTATCCCGGTGAAGGTGAGATGAGGTTATACAAATGAAGATGGTTTTAACAGCCTCTTAAAGGCTCTGTGCTAATTTTGTAACTTAGTTTAAAAAGTACTGCTGCTAGCCCTGAGATGGCTGTAAGTGAAAATGCAGAGGCTGTTTGGTCTTTTGAACAAATTGCTTCTTGGGAGAAGCAGCACTTGTGGGGTTTAGTTGAGAGCATCTGATAACCATACTGGGTTCCCAGTGTTGGTGTTCAAGAAATGTCTAGATGAGGTGCTAAGGGATATGGTTTAGTAGTTTAGTGGGAAATATTGGTGGTAGGAGGATGGTTGGACTAGATGATCTAGTAGGTCCTTTCCAACCTAGCGATTCTATGATTTGGCTGCTCACAACCCCCATATATTTTCTGTGCAAACATCTTCCCTTCTCTTCTGCTTGTTTTGTTGACCCTCTCAAGTCAGGAGACTGGGCTCCCTTATTAATCTCTGAATCTGAGACATTTACTTGGTTTCTGCAGTTGTGGTATGGAACTGGTCATGTTCCAGAGAAGAAAACATTGCTTTGAACAACCACTGCGAGGTCTGCTCTTCCAAGAAGGAGACAGGAGAGAAAGCAGAGACTGTCAAACAGAACGCCTTTTGTAATTTCAGATGGCCTGTTCCTTTCTGGTGTGGGCAAAATGCCAGGTGTATTGCAGAATGTAACAACATAACCATGTATCTGTATGGTTAATGTTAGTGGGGGAAAAAAAACACATGAACGTACCAGTGTTCTTAAATAGAAAGAATGTGCTCATGCCTTTGGAATAAAATGGCAGTTTGTAAAAGAGAATTTTTTTCTATCTTCACAGCTAGCTTTAGCGCTACAGAGCTGTTTGCAGTTACAGCCATGCTCCAATCTATTGATAAAGCAGGCAGATGAAGGCAGGCTCCTCTAATGACTGGAAAGAGTCCAGGCTATGTCAGGAATTTCTGAGAAGCTTTCTAGGGTGTGCCACAGCTAATTAAAAACAACAAATAATCAGGAAAAAAAGAAAGTGTAGAGGAAGTGCAAATACAGATTGCAGAGCTAACCTCAAGGGTCATTCCCGTTTCTGAGCTGTCTTCACTTGATTTTATTTTCTTTTTAAAGGGGGCAGGGAATAACTGCATTTATTTGCATTTCCGTGTACCTACTCCTTCTCTTCATCTTTCTGGGATGAGCATCCTCAGTGTGGCACCCAGTGGGTTGTGCACAGACAAGAATGAGTCAGATAATTCCCACAAGATGAGTGCTGCCTTCCTCCTGTCCTTGCAGCTGTTGGAGTAGCTCCATGCTAGTGAGGTTTTGAGCACCCCATCAATGCCTGCAAATGTTCCTCTTCGCTTATTGCATCCAGGTCTGGGGCCCCCAATACAGGAAAGACATGGAACTGTTGGAGAGGGTTCAGAGGAGGGCCACAAAGATGATCAGAGGGCTGGAGCATCTCCCCTATGAGGACAGACTGAGGGAGCTGGGCTTCTTCAGCCTGGAGAAGAGAAGGCTGCGGGGAGACCTCGTAGCGGCCTTCCAGTATTGAAAAGGAGATTATAAACGGGAGGGAAACCAGCTTTTCAAAAGGGTAGAGAGTGATAGGACAAGGGGGAATGGTTTTAAGCTGAAGGAGGGAAGGTTTAGATTAGACATGAGGGGGAAGCTCTTCACTGAGAGAGTGGTGAGGTGCTGGCACAGGCTGCCCAGAGAGGCTGTGGATGCCCCGTCCCTGGACATGTTCAAGACCAGGTTGGATGCGGCCCTGGCCAACCTGATCTAGTACCAGATCTGGAGGTTGGTGGCCCTGCCTGTGGCAAGGGGGTTGAAACTTGATGATCCTTGGGGTCCCTTCTAACCCAGCCCCTTCTATGATTCTGTGATTCATTCTATGACTTCCATGTGTAGGTGTTTCTGTGAGTAACTCACGTGCTCCTTGCTATCTGAAGCTGTCTAAGACTCCAGCCACACACTGAGAGTCACGTAAAAAATACAATTCAAGAGATGTGTGTGCAGGTTAGGCTTTAGGCATGCAAAGACTTATTCCCTTCCTGCAGTTGACAGCACATGCTGGAAATCAGCAGGCTCTTGCCAGGCTTGAATAAAATGAAGAGAGAGGCTCAGGGGGAGCCAAGCATCAGTGTGTGGGGTTGCAGGGCTGCTCCTGCACTCCTGGGCTGTTATAAAGCAGCAGGTGCAATTTTGCTTGTCATTTATTTTTGGCAAGTCTGAAATGGGGGAAGCAATGAGCCTTTCTGCAACTCCCCAGCCCCAAGTCCCTCAAAGAGCAAGGCAACCTGTTGCCAGCAGGCTGTAGTACTGGTGTGCTCATCTTCATCAGAGTTACTTTCAGCATTTGAATGCTCTTGATCCACACTTGTAGCCATCATTTTACTGTGTCTACAATCCTGTACATGCCAGTGAAGATTTGTAATTAAGCTACTGTTGAGCAAAACATGCCGGAGCAACCTATGAAAGAGCCTCACCTGCGTTTCCATTTCCTTCTGACTGTGCTGCTGAGAGCCAAGCACATGACTCCACTGCCATTCCTACCAGTGAGAAAACACACTGGTCGCAATGCTCAGTGCCAGCCAGAGAGAGGGGTGGGTAAATACTTTTTTTTTAAACTTTGAAAGTTGGTGGCCTTTTCATTGACACCAAAGACCTGTTGGTCAGTGGAAAAACTGGATTCTGCTTTTTTTTTTTTTTTTTTTTTTTCCCATGGTTTGTGCAGGAATGACTCTCAGTCTGGGTTGTCTCTGCTGAAAGGGAATTGCCTGCAGCAGGTAACAGGCAAGGTAATGCTTTTCCCTGGCTCAAGTGCTTGATGCAGCTCAGGCACAAAATGACTGAATTCAGAAGTCTTGTGGGAATATATGCATATGTGTATATATATATAAACAGTGCAATCATAAAATCATAGAATGGTTTTGGTTGGAAGGGACCTTAGAGATCATCTTGTTACAACCCCCCTGCCATGGGCAAGGACACCTCCCACTAGACCAGGTTGCCCAAAGCCCCATCCAGCCTGGTTTTGAACGCTTCCAGGGAGGTGGCATCCACAACTTCTCTGGGCAATCTGTTCCAATCTGTTCCAGTGTCTCACCACCCTCCTGTGTTCCTGCATCTGCTGAGCTCATTTCCCACTAAGGGATGTGATGTTGTAAGGAATGTGGGTAAAGTGACTGCCAAACTTCAGGCAGAATTACAGCGGGGATGCAGATTTTGAATTTGTAAATCCTCAGGTGTGAGCCTTTGGGCTGGCTGCGGAAATTTCTTCTGGGGCGTGAGGCTTTGGGGTGGATGTACAGGTTGCAGGATGAGGTCATTTTGTGTCCAGTAATGCTCCAAATGTTCAATATGAACAAATAAATGCAGATAACAAATCCTGTGGCAGTAAGAACCCCAGGAGCCTGAACGCAATGTTGCAAAACACCTTTTATTCCTCATTTAGGCTGGTGCAAGGCTTTGTTTCAGGCTCAGACCTTTGCAATGCAGCTTGGCAAAGCTGAAAGCCCACGAGCTGCCTGCTAACCTCAGGCAGTGCTCTCAGGTCAGAAGTAGTCTCTTTTCAGTGGCAAAAGCACAAGCAGAGCATTTCCATTTCATTCTTTAATGCTCCCTTCCATCCTCCTCACCTTTTAGAGGATGGATTTTTTCAGAAAAATAACAATAATCCCATCGGACTCCAAGAACTGAAACTTTTAACCATTTTTGCTGTGCTAGCTTTCCAGCTTTCAGAAGTTGTTTCATTTTTTTTTTTCCTTATACTTCATTCTGTGTCTGTGGCTCTACCCTCCTATAGATGCATCTACTTGTTTGGTTTTATTTCTTAACGGAAATGTGGGGAGATGCAGGCTGTCATGTCCTGCTGGTAAATAGAGGACCCACCCTCTAAAGCTTTGCTTTTATCTTGTAGAAATAAGTTCCTTATTTTCATTTGCTGGGTAAAACTTGGGAAAAAAAACTGGCAGATACAGACCATACCCGAATATCTGAATTGTATAGCCATTGTAGGCTCTTGTGCCCTATTCCTTAACCATCTTTTAAATGGAGAGGCTTTCCATGCTGCTGCCACTGGACAAAAGCATCTCTGAGCTATCTCAGCCACTGCCTGCGACTTGGCTTGCTCTTTGGTAGCTGCAGCATGGGAGGGCAGTGCCTGGAAAGGGAAGATCACAAGTTTTGCAGCATTTGGGGGCTCCTGCTAGAACCACAGTGACTGCAGCTGGTGTTTGTGAGAGATACATTTCCAACCTGCATTGCTGTCAGTAGGAGCTCAGCAGTGTGACCTTGGGCATGCCAGGTCTGCAAGGACCTTCAAGGGATCCTTTTTAATTTTTCCTTTCCTTTTCCATCTTCCACTTTCATGAGGGATCGGACTGGGAAAGTTCAGTGGTCTCTGAAGAGTGTCCCAGTGTCACCAGCTCATGCTGTCTCTGGGGATGCCAGGCTTCTTGCAGTTTTTGTGTGTTCCTGTCCCATCCTGCTCCCACATCTATGCCCTATTGATTTCCAGGACTCTCCTTTTGCCTAGCAAGAGTGATGTGTCTGCGCCTGCTAATACAGGAGAGATTTTTCTCCGAATGCCTTAACTAGGTGTTGCCAGGCTGAACCTTCAAGTTCACAAATTGTGTTTCTTCCAGTGCTCCCCATCTTTTAATAAACACAACTCGTCCTCTGACATAGTGATGCTTTTGTTTTATACTGATTACCCTGAAATTCTCACTCATGAGGTTATTACTGTTTATAATACCCTGAAACTCCATTATGAATGCTCTTGTAGTAACAAGTACCTGACTGCCATGTATGCAAATACCTTATCTGGTGAGCGCAGCCAGGCATGGAGGGTGCCCTTTGCCAAACACTTCAAGGTATGTGCTGAGGTGGCTTCTTTCTTTTTCTGCAAGCTTATCCCAGAATGAACCTGCACCCAAATAAATCAATAATGCTTCTATATTTGTCCAGGAGTTTTTGTGGGTTTGTTTAGCTGCACCAACACAAATGCAAACCAGAGAAGTCACTGAAGCAGGAAGATAAATTCTGTCCTGCAGCTACCAGAAATATCTCATTGCTGAAAGTGTGCAGTGCCCACCATACAAGGGTGCTAATGTGCACCCTGCCTCGGGTGTGACCAGCAGCAGCAGCGTATGCTTTTGTGCAGCTGATTTTGTATGAGAAAAACAGGATTGCAACATTCCTTTGTCTCCTGTGCTACTTTTAGATCCTTGGAAATGTGCAGTGAGCTAACAGCTGTGCTGCCTTCCTTGTAGAAGGGATTTTCTCTCACCAGCAGCACCCTAAAGGTCTGAGTCTCTTACAGACTGTCCAGTCCTGTCTTGGGGCTTCATTTGTCTCTAACCCCTTTCTGCTTGTGCTTCTGTTCCTCTGTTGATAGTCGTGGTTCTTCTTTCTGCAGTGCTGGGCAAAAAGTGCAGGCTCAGAGAGCTGCCTCTCATCCTTGCTGGAACAGTAATTAAGGAACTCGCTGCATTAACATGCACAATGTGCAGCCAGATTGCATCCTCTCCTGAGAGCCTGTGGAGAGAGAGAGAGATACTAGGACTTTATCATAGGTCTTCGTCTGGACTAATTGAACTGTCATAAGCAACGCATCAGTTAAAAAGGTCAGCAACATCTCCATCACAAACTCTACAGATTACGAAGTGGCTTTTTTCAAGGCACATCCTGCCCTTGCTGCAAGGCCTTTCGCTCTGGGGGTGGTGGGGAGAGGTCTAGAAGAAGGAAAAAGGATTAAAAAGAAGACTAGGGCCTAATTGAAATTAGGGTCTTATTTTATAGAATATTTTCTTAACAAATTGCTGCAGCCCTCTGCCTCAGGTTTGGATTAAATCACTGGTGGCAGAGAGAAGCTCTGTTAGGGCTGTCATTTCCAAAGGAGGATGTTCCATGGACTTTCCTTTCCCTCCCTCCCCTGGATCTCAGGTACAATGCTGGAAGCATAAACAGGGGCTAGAGTGGGCCAAGAGGATGAACTTTTTATTACTATGCAAATGTAGGCAATCTGGGAAATTAATACTTCATGTGCACCTCTTCGCAAGGAGTGTTTTGATTACAGGCTCCTCGTC
The DNA here is from genome assembly GCA_013396635.1 of Penelope pileata. NCBI lineage: Eukaryota > Metazoa > Chordata > Aves > Galliformes > Cracidae > Penelope > Penelope pileata. The sequence goes on along the minus strand of WBMW01005992.1, from coordinate 793,683 downwards.
CCTGGGCTGGTGCCTGGTGGAGAGGCTCCTGTCATGGGCAGGGTCTTGAGCTCATTTTTGTTCTCCGTTGCTGTTTTTGGGGGAGTGGTTGGGGTGTCAGGCTGCAAGCAGATGTATTCCTATTCCACACCACCATTTCACACATCTTTCCCAAGGCATCCACTCGGGACAGGGAGCTCTGCAGTGATGAGAAAGGAATTGTTTCCTCTGCAGTTTCCCAGCCAGCATCTAGGCCGGATGTCCCTCTACAGCTCAGATGTGAGTGTGACAAGCTGCTGTCCAGCAGGGTAAACCTGCTGTATGCTTGCATATTGCCCTTTGCACTGCACTTCTAGCTGCACACGGGTGATGCTGGCAGGGCCGCAGCACCGTGGGGCTAATAGGAGTGGTTTGAGCAAAGAGCAGGTCTGCAGGCACAGATGAAGATGCAGATTTCCTCAGGCTCCCCTAGGAGCACTGGCAATCCTTTCACCTCCCTTGGGGAGAAACAGCACATCAGTCCCCCAGCACCCAATACACTTCCCGCATCTGTGCTCGCTTTGCTGTTGTGTCCCAGGACTGGGCTGGCTGTGGGCAATGCTGCCCAAAATACCTGATGTCCTTGGGAACAGGGAGCTGGGGCTGGATCTCAATCCTGTCCCTCTTGCTCAGCTGCTTTGTAAGGAACAGCTGCAAGTTTGCCTTCATTAAGCCTTGTGGTGAGGTAAGTAAATGCTACTGCACCATTTGCTCTGCAGCCACACGGTTGTTAAATGGCTCAGCCAGAGTAACGTATGACGGCAGTTGAGGATAGGTCTCAGGATTCAAGTGCTTCCTTGCTCTTTTCTTCAGTGTTTTTAATGAATGCTGATCACAATACACATACGCGATGAAAGCCTGAGTCAGTATGTATGGCAGCCTGAGAGCTCGTAGGCAGTGTGCTGCTTCAGGTGCACTCACCCAGAAGGAGTAAGAGCTTTTTAATGTGTTCGGAGCATTAATAAGCTTAAAGTGGATTTGAAAAAAATGGTAAGAGAATTGTGAATTAAATATTGATCCTGGTATTTCATTGTTGAATTACATTCAATTGCTCATGGATTATTCTGCCATCGAATCATAGCAGTTAGAGATGGAAAAGCCATACAATTATCCCATTCATCTCCTTGCCAATGGAAGAGTGTTCCCCACAGTACATTCTCGTAGTGGTTGAAGTTGATTACTTAATTCCAATTACTGACAGTCTACTAATTGCTTAGGCTGTATTCCAATTCTTGTCAGCCCTCCCATCACGTTAACTCCTTAGCCTAGAGGTCTGTCCTGCTTTCTGGAGAGAGATCATGGGAGTGATTTTGAACAGGAACTTTTAAAGTAAGCCAAAGTTTTCCCGTGATTTTTTTTCAGTTCACCTTTGTTTCTGAACCTGTGTGCTCTTGATCCATCTGTACTGCCACATAAGCAAGACAAAATGCCTCAAAATGAGCCCTTTAAGGAGAGCAGATGTTTGTCAGCCTTCCCCAGGCATGATTATTTCCCTTCATGTTTGCCCTGTTCACTAGCCTCCAATGGATGGCTTTCTGATTTTATATACTAAATAAATTAAGGCAAAACATCTCTTCCAAAACCTCTAGCTTCAGATTCACATTTTTTTTTTTCTTCCCCTGCCACACTTTCCTCTAGTAAGCCCTAGTTTCAGAAATTAATCTCAGTTAAAAGGAAATAGTAATTCTCTTCATTACTCATTGCTAAATGTATGCTTCAGCCCTTCACTCCCTTCTCTTTGAAAGAACCCTGTTTTACTGTCGGGGAGAAATCAGATGCAAACTAGCAAACATCAGAGGGCAATGGGCAGCTTTCTGACTGCCCAAACTCCTTTCCATCACTTACTTACACACTCAGACATTTGGCCAGCAAATGTATGTGAGTGAGGGCTTCTTGATGGGGCTGGGCAGCTGGAAAGGTGCCAGATGGAAAGGCTGGCAGAGATGGAGGCGCAGGAGAGTGGGGGCAAGTCTGTGAAGTTCATTTAAAAAAGAGTTGGCAGTGGAGCTGAGGGTAAAGCCTGGCATGGGTCTGGGGACAAGATGAAACAGCTGAAGGTGGATAAAAGGATTGGTCTTGTGCATATGTTAGCACTGCAAAAGCACATAGCAAAAGGCAGCCAGGTGACAGCAGCAGGCTGTGAAGGTGCTTGGCATCCCTGGGCACTGCTTGGCACCCCAGGGGGACAGCAGGATCAAGGGGCTGCGAGCCACCCACCCATGGAGCTGAGCCCACTCTGGGGATGAGGTGAGCAGGAGGCAGCTCAGTGTCATCAGGAAAGCTCTGAGCGGACTGTGGTAAAGAGGTTCAATTTTGACAGGTGAGGGTGCGGCAGTCTCGGGTGAAATGACACCAGATAAATGACTGTCATTTTCAACCACATCACCAGCACAGTTTTGTGAAGGAAGATTTCCAGGCACAAAGGGAGAAATTTGACTGTTACTGGGGCTTGCAGCCAGAAAGAGTAAGTCAGTAGAAGAAAGTCCACTTTTATAAGAAGTTTACAGAAGACAGACAACCATGTGAAAGCAAATCTATTAGACTTCTACGCACATTAAATTCAAGAGTTCTGCTCAGTCATGAGATGACAGAGATATGTCAAGCTTTCAGTCTGAGAGCTTATAAAATGCACTGAAGTCTTGGCTGTGCTCTTTTTTGAACATCCCAATTGAGTGCTGAGCAAATGAAGGGCCGGGGAGCAAAGAGGCTGAAAAGGAGCCTGTGTAGCAGAGCTGCTGCTCTGAGGGCTTGTGGCCTCTCACTGCCACATGGTTTCATTGTCTGTGGCTCACCAAGTCCACAACCTGGTGAAATGGACAAAGCAAAGGGAGGGGAAACGCATGAAGGGGAAAATTGAAGGGAAAATGCTACATCCATCTTCCATTTAAGTTGAGCCTTCAGTTCAGGTTACAGAGTAAAGTTCACAGGAGTTGTTTTAGTATTTCAGTAACTGTGGTGAACATCGTGGCTGTGGGTATGGCTGGCAGTGTGGAATAACCTACAGGAGACATTAGCTCACCTGAGGAATACATGATCTGGGACAGGAGTGCTCTGTGTTAGCTCATAGTGTAATATTAGAAAGAGCAACTGTCTCCCTCGATAGCTGCTTATGAAATAAATGTATTGCCAGTTACAGTAGCTATGCTATGTAACTCCCTAAGCAATTCCCACTACCATCTCCAAACAATAGCTGGTGGATTTTTATCTTCCTCTCTTTGATGGTTCACATAGCTGTTCTCTCAGAATGTGAATTGTGTCTCCATTAGTGCTGGCTATCTAAAGCAAGAAATCATCTAGGTTCTTTCTGCTTACCTTATGGTACTGTATAGCATATGGCAAATACACTTGACCACCATTAAACCTCAATATATCTTCAGTGTTTCTGTCCTTTACTCTGAGCTAAAAGGATGATGATGAAATGATGAAGATGATATGGTCCATGGGTCTCACACCATAGGCATTTATGTTAGCCATTAATTTTTCTGTTTCAATAGTGCATCATTTTATGCTTGCAAGTATGGCATTTCTTAATTAGGGACAGCCTACTTTTAGACTTTCGAAATTCACTTTCATTGTTTTCCATGTCAATTCTGATGGATAGGTATGCGGGCTTAAATATGTAGGTTGCTCTGAAAGTAATACCTACTTATTTCCATTGGAAACTACAACAGATATAAAGAGCACAATAACACTATTAAAGCACATTCTCAGCTACGAAACATCATTTTTCAACACAGTCACCACCGTTAGCTGTGCATTTTCACCAGCGATGAACAAGAGCCTGTATGTTGTGCTTGTAAACATCTGCATGACTGTCTGGAATGTGGCTTATCTTTCACATTGCTGTCACTACTGCTGAAATGCATCACCCACTGCCTCACTGTGCTCACATCCACTGTTTGGTCTCCATCAATGTTCAGCAAGCATCAATGAATGTCAATGGGTGCAACTTCTTCCTCATGGAGGAATTCAATTCCGCACCTTTGCTTCATCCATGCTTCCATGTCAGATGCCATTGAGTCAGACTGTCCCCCTGCTGCCATCTGTCACATGCCAACAAAATGGAATGGAATATTGGTGGGAAGGTACAACCTCTACTGCTGTACCACCATCTGCCTCTGATGTCGTGGGCCAATCATAAAATAGGAGGCACTACTTTCAGAGCAGCCTGTGCAGATGGAAAAAATTGCTACAACAAAGGGATTAAACATCTCTCTGTGTTCTCATGGGACAAGGCTGAGGGGGCTGAGATTACAGGAAGGGACATTTGGATAAGTGTCCTGAAAGTCTTTTAAAGAAGAATAATTAACCACCAAGTGGTCGACTCTGCACTGAGGGCAATTAATACTCATTGGGACACGTGTTGTAAGAGTGATTGGAGCTGAGCAGATCCTGCCTATGGGCCAAAGGGCAATGCCTGCTTTCAGCGGTTCCCAAGGGCCAGGTCCCAGCTGTTAGATCTGCTGTGCGTCCCCTGCCTCCTTCCTGAGCTCTAGCATGAAGTTTGGTGCTGCACCAACAGGGCAGGTGGACAGGCAGGGAAGGAAAAGCACAGAAATTTGTCCTGTGTTCCACTCAGGGCACTTTACTGGTCTGTGCACACCACAGCTAGAACAGGAATCGTGCATGAGCAAAAGCTGTAATATCAAATTATTTGTCTTGCTGCAAACAGGAAACTCCAAGGTTTCACACCGGTTCCTACCATCCTGCCTGGATTTAAATCTCCTTGTCCTGGCAGGGTGATAGGATTATAAAGCTGTAAGCCTCAATAATAACAATGTCTTTGGGGCAGTGTACTAGTTTCGAAACACAACATAATTGCAAAGAAAGGTCAATGACCTCATTCAGAGTTAAACAGAAAGATAAACAAATGAAAATAGTCGAAGTTAGCAAAGCAGAAGAGAATAACTCAGTGGGCAAATGCCATCCTCTTTCTTTTAAAACTGTAATGGTCTTCTCTTTCAAGGTTGCTCTCCAGTTGAACCTTAAGCAGTTGCGAACAGAAGTTTTAGGATCTCTTTCCTGAATAAATAATGGTTCTGAAAAGCAGGTACAGATTTACAGGGTGGTGATGAATGGCCGCAGAGACCTTGGCGCTCCATTAACACTGAGTATGCTTCCAGATCACGCAGTGTGGTATGCAACTCCTCCATCCGCTCTCTGTGAAGTTCCTTTAAAAAGCAATCCACTGCCACACTAGATGGCACATTGTAATGGACATTTGGAGGGAATTACAGGGTCCTGCATTTCTTCTTGCAGTGGATATTGCCATCAAGGCAGCTCTGGAAACAAAACACAGAGCTTGCAGAAAGCTGGACCTTGCAGAGCATGGTCTTGAAAGCCTCTTCTGGGGAGGAACAGGAGGTAATTTCTACCTTTTCCTCCTTACTTTTTGCCTTCCTGTGTTCGGCTATTTCACATTGAAGTGTGGAAGATTTTGGTTCTGGTGCTAAGGATGCTTTTGGATAAATGCTGATAATCAAGCATGGCCCATCAGGTTACTAGGAACTTTCCAGCAGCCTGTGCTGCCCAGATGCAGCAGTCCTGTCATGCCTGCTTGCTGGAGCACGGACTCCTGAGCTACTCAGTGTAATTACTGCTTATGTTTGTGCTACAGAACTGCTAAGTGATCCACATTGTGCTTGAAATGAACACATGCAGGTGAGAATAGAAAACCAAATGAGCAGAAGTGTGTTTTCAAATACTTTCTAGTTTTTTCTTTGTCTTTGCACCAGAAGAAAGCTTTCAGAAAGTGGGGGCTGGACGTCAAGTGGGAGACCTAAAGAAGTGTGTCTACGTGGGTGTATATTTTGGAAACAATCATCCTGTTTTGGGTGTTGTTTCCCAAGTGAAACAAGAGAAGCATTTCCTTCCCCCTGTGCACAGCTCTGACAGATTAATGTAGTGTGCACAGGAAAAAAAGAAATGCTTGCACCAAAATTATTTCCCATACCTTTGAGAGAAACGAGCCATGTTTTTCTTTTTTCCCCCGATTAACACAGAAAGCTATGCCTTTCTTCTTTAATAGATGACTGTATTTGATGAAGGTTTTTGAACTGTTTAAATGGTCAGGTGTCAGAAATCTATAGGCAGCTGGTGCTTGTTTAGTAAATGATGTTCCTGTTATTGTAGTAAAAGACAGGCCTCAGTAGGCTATAAATACATTCTGTTCCCATGCATCATCCCTCTGTCCAAAGGAACATTTCAGACCTTTGGTTGTTTGGTCTCCAATTTCTTTCTTTTTCATTACATTTCTTCCTCCCTGTCGTTCACCAAGTTATTACGCTGACACAAGGCCAAAGCAAGTAATTCAGGTAATAACCCCTTCATAAGGAAGCAGACTTCTCTGTATACAGCAGTTGACACTGCGATCTTTATCGTTGCCATTTGCGAACAATCAGTGCTCCTGTGTTACTTGAATAATGTGACAGCTGACAACAAATGTGTATTGGTGGATACCGATTCTGCAAAATGCTTGTATCTATGTTGAAAAGTGTCAAATAGAAATGGTGGACCTTAGTATATTTTCCAGAGTTGATTGTATGTCTGTGTTGTGGGGAGTTAAACAGGAAACTTAGCTGGCTGGAGTGCATGGGATTTTGTGATCAGGTGGGTGCCCAAAAAAGAGCTTGTATAGTGGGGCTGTTTCCTGGCTGTAGCTACTCATTTTACCACTATGGTGACTGCTCTTGTAGTAGAGGTATTATAGGTAATTTACAGGATCAGTAAAGACCCAACGAGATCCTCGAGCTCAGCAGACATTTGAATATCTAAAGCTGTAAGGCTAGAGGAAAAAGAAGCTTTTGAGGAGCATTTTTTGTACAAATGTATTTCCCATATAAAAGTTTATGTTCTTCCTAGTCTCACATACACTGATAACGCTTAAAAATAGCTTGTCTTCTGATGTCCTGATCATCGTGTTCCTGCTTCTGTAATGTGTAGAAGTGAGACTTTGGTCCAAGGCTTGGAAAATACAAGAGGGGGACTTCTGCAGCAAACAGGAGCTAATCTTTCTTTTCTTGTATGCTGCATGGTCTTTATTTTCTCATGTCAAGTAATTTGGAGTCTGTGGGCTGCCTCATCTCTTTTGCCATAGCCATAATGCGAAGCTGCCAGTCTGTTTGGCTGGAAATGTCAGTGCAGTGAAATTCGGAATAGAAAAAACTGAACAGATCTTGCAGGTGGAGTCAAATCTGTTCTGAACTTAAAGACATCCGAATCCAGAAGGAGAGTGTATTTAAAAGTGGAAAGTGAAATGTAAACACTTTGAACCTTAGGGAGGTTCATACTGTCATCAAATTCTCAGCCTTATCTTTCTAAGTAAGAGTAATCTCTGCCCTTGCCTCTTTATGTAGTAAATCTGAAAATCTTATTTCACTTGGGGTGAGCAGCTGGCAGAAATCCTGGGAACAGTGTTGAGCTGTCCTCTGGTTAACATGTCAAAGTCTCCATATCTGTAAGAGGGAAAGCAGCGTCCTGTAGGATCTGGACATGAGAGAGTTGCATTTGACCATGATTTAGCAAAAGCACTCATGATTTAAAAATTGACTTCTAATGTAAAATCACATGCAGCTGCTCAAGGAAACCACTCCCTAGTAGACAAAGAGTTAAGTTTACTCTCTTTACTGAAAGGTCTTGAGGACAAGAAAGGGTGACATTGCAGGTTTTCTGATACTCTTCTGAAAAAGCATAGTCGCTTGTACAGTGTGGAGGAGAAGCATGGCTGGAGGAGAAGCACAAGATCTTTTTATTTTTTCCCTTCAAGCGTATCTGGCAGAATTAGAACTTCGATAAAACTACCCTGATAATGATGCAGATCTGTGAAATTGCAGATCTCCTTGAACAAGTTTTTGCTCTTACTTTCTTTTCAGCTGTCAAGCTGCTGATTTTAAGCCTCCCCTTCTCCTGAAACAACATTTATTAGAAAAAAACCATTTTCTCACTTTCTTCTGGCTTAACTTTCCATCCCCTCCATTGATACTCCAAAGAAAGATCTTTGAGGGAGCCAAATAATTGGAATCTTCAGGGTGCGGATTGTTCGTTTTCCACTAAATAGGAAACCCATCATGCTGAACTCTGAATACAGCAGGATACACTTAGCAGGTATATAAAAATGAAAATAAAGGGACACTGAATGAAAAGAGGGGGGGAAAAATCATGAAAGTGACATTTCCTCAACTCATCCTTAATATACAAAACTATTTTAGCTGCTTTCATAACAGATACCATGCAAAGAGACCCAATTAATTTTATCTCTATGCTGCTATACAATCTGTATAATTCTTTTGGTCACCAAAACATCTGAGATACATTATATTATTCATACAGACTTCACTCCTTAGAAAAATAAATCACATTTAATCTCTTTCTCTCTTTATCTTTGGATTGATCTGCCCATAAGCAGCTCCAAATCTTAGCAGGAAAAAAGTGTAAGTAATAATAACTTGATAAATTCTAGAAGAAACCCTAAAGAGAAAAAGCATGTTCACATCGGACAGAGAGTGACTCATAAATAGAGGAGTACATACTGTGTGAACGTAATTGTATTTAAAGGCATAATGTCTTTACACTTAGTATTCTGAAGAGATGAAGTGCTTTTACAGGAGGCTGCAGTAGCCTAACAGTTCCCAACGGAGTAATGGAGGGAAAACTGGCAGTAGCCAATGAAGCCCTGATTCCCTGCATAGTTGGAGAGCCAAATCCACTTCTGTGAGTCCTTTAGCCAGACTCACTTTGGGTTTCTGTTGCTGGAAACCAGCAAAAGCTTTGCGTATTGGCAAAGAGGGGGATGTGGGCAAGGCTCTCAATGGAAAGTGCTGGAAAGTTGAGCAGCAGGCAGTGGCAGAAATTTTAAGAAAATTCTCTGCAGGTGTGCAGGATGGGAAGGTCCTGTTGCTCTTTGGTTTTGGGAATAGATACTTTGTTTTCTTTGAAAGTCTGGAGCTGGACAAGTCTGTGCATTTTAGGTGCTGATCTTTGCTGCCTGTCACTTTAACCTACAGTGAACATTACAGACTGCTCAGTATGCCCGAGGTGAATGTATTGATCTCCAAGGATGGTGGAGAGAGAAAATGACACAATCTGCTGGAATTCTGTTACGACAACACAAATGAATATAATTTATAGGTTAGCAAATGGATGCTCAGTGATCTGTTCTCCAGAAATGTCTGAGAGGGAGGATGGATGGGCAGATTGATTTCATAATTAAACGTGAAACTGTCTCGTTTTAGGGTTTCACTATCACCTCAGAACTTGAGCCCTGTTTGAATGATTTTCTCTGGTTTGCAAAGCTTTCGGGAAGTTTTGATGCAGTTTCAGGCAATCTTAGGCTGAATTCAGCTGTACAGAGTCTGGATAAATCTATCTTAGTGTGTGATTTCATGCGTCTAGTACAGAGAAATCAAAGCAAAGTACATAACAGTACTTTTTCCATACAGAGACTAATGCAGGAAAAAGCTACAGTCAACTTTGCGGGAGACTTCAGATACTGATGGAATATGTGGGCCTATAACCCCAAAGACACAACATTTGATTGTTTGTCTCATCTGAATATGAATCACATTATAAAACTTGTTGGTCTCTTTGCAAAGTGAGAGCGTGACAATTGGTCTTCCAATATTCACTGCATTGAGCCCGCTGAATCCAGCAGCCAAGATGTGCTCAACTGGCCTTTAGGGAAACCCATGGGATATGGCTTGCAGTGAGTTGGAGAGCTGCCTGAATCTGCGTTCAGAGGTGGAAAAAATAAATGCCATGGAATAGGGGAAAGCATCTCAACTTTCAGCTACAAATTTCAATGGCTCCTTTATATTTAGAGGCTGAAAATTATTTACCATGTCCTAACTGCTTTTGCAGTGCTGTTTCCTTGAAAATAATGGATGAGTGCCCAGCATTTGGGCATCCGCTCCTCTACTAGGAAAGCAATATCCCTGGACCTATAAATGATCCCTCCACCCTGTGCAGCCTCTCCGACCTGATTCACCCCTTGCTTTGCAGATGCCAAAAGGTCTTTGGTCATGATAGGAAAGATGGGAGCAACTCATCCAGCACCTCATGGGCGAAACAGACAGACTGGCAGAGGAAAGGGGTAGGTGTGGAACAGGCAAATCCGTAACTGCCCATCTCTCATAATCTAGCTTCTGAGGAAGATATGCCACACTTTGCAGGATGAGGTGAAGAAATGCTTCCTCCCTGCTGGGCTAGCTATGACTCAATGTGGAGCATCACTTGTCCTCCAGTCTGATGCCCGGGCAGCCCTGCTGCTCCCTCCCCTTCTCCAAGCAGGTCACACAGCTACAATCTAGTCTACAGCTATGTGGCTTTTTTTTTTTTTTTTTTTTTTAGAGGTAGCAACATCTTCTCCAGGCTTGTCTAACCTCAACTACATAATAAGTGTGTATTTGTTACAATGTGGGAGGGAAGCCTGTTGGAATATAGGACAGAGAACCTGCCCTATATTACAGGGTTTTTTCGCTTAGCAAATGCTCATTTATCAAGCTGCTGAGAGGAAAGAAGCCCAGCTATTTCTGCCTGTGTGCCTGCAGGGATTTAAAAAAAACACCTTTAAAGGTATAAACAGAATTGAAATCCCAAAGGATTTAAACACAGACATGAATCATATGCAAGTTTTTAGAAAGATAAGCTCTGTCCCTATTGTGTTTTTACTGATTCAGGAAAACACCTTAAATTGTGGATTTAAACATTCTTCCTATACTCCTTTTTGCCTGGTATGCACATTTCAGGGAGTTTTTTTTTTTTTTCTTTGCATTGTGCTTTTCTTTTTCCTTATTTTAAGTTATTTCCTTGGCAGTTATTGTATTTAACATTCATTCCTCAACTAATAAGCAGAATGGATGTTATTGGCTCTGATTTTCTTCTCTTTACTGGTCAAAGGGTAACTGTAAAGTTCAAGTAATTATGCTGCTCCAAAATTGCCATCGAAGACTTATGCCTCTTTTTCTTTTTTAATATGTTCGAGGCTTTTAGTTTTTTGCTTACAACATGCAGAAAACTACTTGTAGAATCATACTTACATTTTTTGTTCTCTCCTTCCTTTATTCTTCATACAACTGTAAAAGAAAAAGCTAGGCTGGTTTCTCTTTGAGGATGTGACTTGGATCACAAGATACTGAGTTGTACCTTACATTATTTTAGAGGTTTTAATGAGAACAAAAGTCAAGAAAACTGAGAACAGCAGGGAGGACCTTCCTATTCAGTGGTAGATCACTTTATCATTAATCCTCTTCCCTTCCTTGAGCCTGATTGAACGTGCAGATACACACATCCATATGTACACACCTACTTGTACAGTTTAAGTTTCTCTTGCCCTCCCTCAGAGGCAGAAGCATAAATCTTGTTGCTCTAATAAAGGTGTTTAAAGCACAAAGTTATGAAAATATTCTCCATATTTCTGTGTTGGGAATATCACTGGCAGTAGGAAGATTTATCTTCCCTGTCACTTAGTTTCTGTGCTGAAGTCTCCAGAGACGTCAACATTTGGTTTTCTTGAAATTTTCAATAAAGAACAGGCAAATAATGTTTCCCCACTATGCTTTCCCAAGCTTAAGTCTACCCCGAGTGTCTTGCAGGGACAATTAAACCACTGCTGCCTGAGCTGGGCCGGACACTGTTATTGCCACATTTGTCCCCTTCCTGACAAATGACGTTATTCCTGTGGCCGCAGAATGTTAGTGGGCTCGAGGGAGCCAGGATGTGACAGTAAGAAGCTGCTCGCCTTGGTTGTGGGCTCCTGAACTCTGCGTTGCTCAGAGGGCGAGCAGGAGCTATTTTGGTGCTCTCTTGGTCTTGCTTCTCTTAGCTTTGCATCACTGTCTGATAGGGAATGTTTTACGTGGGTTGTAATCATCTTCTACACCTAGAAACCACACTAGCTTGCTAAAATATCCCTAAGTAGCCAGGGAGTGCAGCAGTTGCAATGGTCCTGCTGAGGTTTGAGGTCTGTGCAGCAAAACTTGGCTGGAACTTGTCGCCTTGGGAGCAAATGGAGCCTTCATGCTGCTCATTGCATTAAATGGAGAGATGTTAGATGGCAGTTCTCACCTTGTCACACTGATGTGAGGGTGACAGGAAAGTATTAAGAGATCAATAATTTAGTTCTTAACTGAAGGTGAAAGTCTTCGCCTGTTCAATCCTGATCCCAAACATTCAGCTGCAGAATCCCCAAAGAGGCCAGTTTGCAATTCTCACCTATCCTTTATCTAGCTATCTCCAGGTCTGTTGATTAAGCCTTACTAATGCATGCTTGTTGTTTTTTTAACTATGGATGTTCCCTGTGCTTTAAGAGGTAAGTATGAAACAGTCTCTGGTCTTCCCCCAGATTGCTTTAAAAAGATTGTAGGAAACTGGTGCTTTGTCACTTGTAAGGTCCTTTCTATTTGTTTTTTTTTCTCCAGAAATCTTTACGCTAGAAACAGCATGTACACAGTACTCCCTTACACATTTATATATACTGCACTTGGGTGAGAATACTCTTTTACTGTGTTATATTGGCTGGTTTAACTTGCTCAGCAGTTCAGTTTAGCACCTTAACTTCCAGGCACAGCCCTATTGATAATTGTTACTGCTAAAAAACAGATGCTTTCTCCCTCTCAGAGTGGCAGGTAATTTGTTTGATGGTCTCATTCTCCAGGAGTTTTTAGATTTTATTAGCATTTATCAGCAACACTTTCATTTACTCTGGACAAAACGCATATCCTACCACGCCAATGTTATGCAGATTGCTGCTTTTAGAATTTATACACAGCTTAGGTGGAAGCGCATAAGTCAAAGTGGTTAAATACTAAATGCGTAGCAAGGTAAGATTTGTTCCTTCCATTCTTTCTACCTCTGATGCAGACAATGCCTTATTTAGTGCAGGTGCTTTGTTGGGAATCTTAGTACCTTGCAGTAACAATCACTGCAGATAATCAGCCTCTGTCTACAACAGAAAAATTGCTGCAGTTGGGTAGTGTAGTTTATTTCCTCTGGGATCCCAGATGAGTATGTTGGCATAGCTGCGCAGCCAGCCAACACAACTGTTTTAAGCACTGTCCTGACCCGTGAGATGCTGCCGTGCTCAGTAGGACTGTAATGGCCAGCCATCTGCTGAGGCTGCCATTTCCACTGTCATTAACGGCATGGGCACTGGATTCCTACAGTATTTCTGCCAAAGACCATACCCGTAGCTAACACTTCCACATTCCCAGCCGCCTTTATTTGCCTGCAAACCTCTTCTGCTTGTGGAAGGATGAGGAGCCCTGGCTTTTGTGGCATTGCTCTGCTCTCCTGCCCTCTTTCTCTAAACATAACACAGTGCTCTGCCTTAGTGCTCCTAAAAATAAATGCTGTGTGATCAATGACAGGATTTTAAAGAAGATTTGGTGAGGAAGTGCGTCATCTAAGGTTGCTGCTTTTTTTTAAAGAATTCACTTGATACTCACTGTGAAGAGAATGAGAGTCTGTGATTTGCTTTCATGGTTACTAGGCAAGCTTAAGTGGCAGTAGCTAAGCTTTAGCAGCACCGATTGCTTCTAAGATATGGGAGCACACCTTGACTGCATCCCAGATCTTCACTACAGTAAGACCTGTGTGCATGGGAGCCCTGCCTGCAGGCATGCTGCAAGAACTGTAAGCCAGCGGCAAGTTCGTATACAGGTAGAGAGAGAGCAGCTCGCAGATGACAATGTGTAGGGACTTCATAATGGGAGAAGATGAATTAGAAACAATTTTTTTTTTTTGAGGAAAAAAAGGCTTTTGAAGAAAAATGAGGCTTACAATTCTGCCAGCTGGGTTTGCATCTATGCTACATAGGTGTACATCTAGCATGTATGAATTTAGATGTTGATTCTAATAGTAAGTGCTGTATAATGTTCCCCATTTCACTAGTTCAGCTGAATAAATTGGAAATAGTATCTATGATGAAGAATGAATTTCTAAAGAAGTTCTCGTTATTTTAAATAAACTTGGTTAATTTGTACATCCAGTTGGTGTCATTAACTTTTTTTTTAAGGCTAAATATTTGTTCTAATTAGTTCTATTTATTATGGGCATTGTTAAAAGAAAAAATATATTTATATTCTGCTTTGGTCTGTTAAATACGACTTGAAAGCTACCTTTCTGATATACCTGTGTTAAGGAGCAAATCTTGCTCCTTAAAAAGAGGCATTCAGAATGCTCTGTAGAACAACAGAAGTGGAGTGTTTTCCCCTAAGGTTTTAACTCTTGCCAACCCAGTGGATGTATGAATTGTAAGGGAGCATCTCAGATAGCATTAGATACCTATGTTTAGGCAACTGATTTAAGCCCCTTGTGTGGCGATGACAGTATAGTTAATTCATACTATAGAATAAAATATGCATAAGTAATTCATACTGTAATGAAATGTGACATTCTTGTTGTCTAGTGTTAGTAAAAAGACCTGGTGCTGAAATGAAACTTCAAGATTGTTCTTATACGTGTTCATGTATACAGAGGAAATACAAAAATGTTTTTAACTTCTTGCTGCTTTAGTATATCATCCAGCGCAAAAGAAACTAAGTTGTGTTATGAGACATATAATTGGTCTTGGCCTTGAGTGAAGTGTCAAAAATAGAAATTTGTCTTAGGTTCTTAAGGTACAAAATTTATTGAAAGGTAAATATTAAATGGGCCCTAAGCAGCAGCAATGAGAATAGGGAAGGCCTGTATGGCCAAAGGGAAATAATGAGCTCATGCTGGAGCGTAGCAGGATCAGGAAGCCACAGAAATCATCAGGTCCCTCCAGATACTAGGGAGTAATCAGAGGAGATAAGAATGTTGTGGATGCTTTTCATGATTTCTTTCCTTGGTCTTTGCCACTGAGAATGATGAATAAACATGGAGTGGAAGAATTCCAGAGAGTAAAAGTGCCATCTCTTTGACAGATGTTTCTGAAAAATTTCTCCTTCTATATATGTATTTTGGTGTGTGTGCGTATAAGAAGGAAGAACTCAGGAAATTAAATGTCAATAAATCATTGGGAGCAGATGGCATTCATCTGAGATTTCTGAAAAACTCAGTACCAGGGTCACTATAAAAATATATATAGATTTGCACTGCAAACTACCTCATCTATTAAACAAGAACAGTTGTCAATTGAAAAGAGTTTTTAAATGACAAGAATAGTGACAGGAATTATGTGGTCTCCACTGAATTCAATCTCTGTGGCAGGAAAATAAATTTGATGCATTACTGAATTGGCATACTATTGCATTTGATTGGACTGGCTTAACAAAAATAATACTGAAAACAATTCAGAAAAAAAAACCTGGTTTATTAGAACATGGATATAAATGTTTCAAATGCCTTTTTTTTTTTTTTTTAAAGTTTTAATGATATTTGTTAAATAGATGGTCAGGATAAAGTTAACTGTGTTCAGAGATTAAGGGAGGGAATTAGAGGTGTTACAGGTAGGAAACGTGTAGCCAGAGGGTTCATACCTGGAATGGGTCCTGTGAAACATGCCATGGGGTAGGATGGGGAAGGAATGAGGTGACTTGGCACAATGGGAGCCTGTTTGCTCAACACAAGGCTTTGAAAAGTCCAAAGAAAGCTAGAAACTTGGGCAATATACTTCAAGATAAGCAGGTGCAGTGAAATGCCTGCTGGAAAGAGCAACTTGGCAAGCACTCAGGCAAGATTGGGTTTAGCCCTCGCCAACCCTAGGGAAGATAAAAGGATGGGAGGTAAAACTCTGCCCCTTCTGCAGCAGAGCAATGGTGCCCTGATTCCTTCTTGAATTAAGGCATCCCTGGGGCTGGAGGGAAGGGAGGGAGTGGTGCATGCTGTGGGGTACCTGAGGTGCAACACACATTGTTTGTTCTTCAGGCATCTGGCAGCTTGCTCTGCCCAGCCCAGCACAAACTAGCATAATTAACCTTATGGACACAAGCATCACTGAAAGTAGGCTGTTGCAGATACCTGTGTGGCAGAGAAGGATGAGCAGAGTGCCCAAATGTTGCGCTTTGTTAGGAGGAGATAACAATATCTATTCTACCTCTTCACTTTTGTTAAGGGATTCACTTTCACTCATTTTATTCTGACAAAAAGAGTAAAAGATAGCAAAGAAGAGTAAGAGAAGGCTCCTCAAAAGGGGAGGAATAGTAGATAAAAGTGAGAAAAAAGATTTGGCAATCAGAACTGGAAGCAGCACTAGGAAATCGATTTGTCTCCCTTCCTATGTGCAGTCTGTAACTAATGGCTTGGAGGAAGCAGGCACTTGCTATGTACCTCGGCTGACTGCTCCTTTTACTTCAAAGTACGTGAAGGGGGGAAAAGTCTGCTTTATCTTCTCCACTCAGGGCAGCATCAGTCGCACTCATGCTCCTTTCACTTCCAGTAAGAAGTCTGCACCACTGATGTTTTTCAGCCCAACTTTGCAAAGCAAACATCGAGAGACCATTTCTTAAATGCCGTCTGAGCTCTTGTTTCCCCTGTGGGATCAAAAGGCTGGACCTTTCACAGAAGATTTATAGGCACCTCTTCCAAATTCTCAGCATTCAGTTGAATAGGCATCTTGCCTGTTTAAGAGTTGGATTGATAGTTCAGTGCAGCAGGGATAAAATACTAGCTTCTGGTGTTTGCCAAAAACATTGTGTCAGGATATCCTAAAGGAGTGGGATCAAGAGCTTCCATGCCTGACATTACAAAGCCCATCCCTGAAAGCAAATATCATGTGGTTTGGAGTTTAATGAGAGGACACATTCTGTTCAGCAGTGGTGGGAGACTTTGAAAGGTCAGAATAATGAGACTTTTTTCCACTGTGATTTTTTTTTTTCCTTAATTAGACAAAAGCCAACTTTTCATCCCAAGAAAGCCTGCCATCTCCAGCTCCCGCATTTCCTCTCCTAGAGCACTGCTGGCAGAATGAGGGTTCGCCTCTGAAATCATTGCTACCAATTACACAGGAAAGATAATTCCACTGAGAAAGCATAGAGCGAACTTTATCTCATTAAGACAAAGTCCAGATGCTTGGTTTATGTGTGTTTTAAAACTGCGCACTGAAGTCTTCCAGATGCATATAATTGGCAAGGGAAAACAGTATAAAAGGGTAATAGTTCCACTCTTTTGTTTTAAATTAACAACTGTAGTGTACAGTGTCCTCTCCGAATACAGATCTGAGCAAGGAAATCTTTGTGGCATGCCAAAAAGACTTTGCCAGGCCTACGTTACAGGAACAAAAGAAAAGGGCTGTCTGGTGGCTAGGAGACACTGCAGAGGCTCTCTGAGGTAGAGTAGGGTAAAGTAGCATTGGCAAGAAGTCAAGATGCCAGAGATGAGATAGATAAATGATGTCAAATTGTCAACTTTGTTATTTTCAGGTTAGGAGGAGGTTGCATCTGGGTTGTGGCAACCCCCACTATCAATACAAGCTGAGGGGCAAAAAGACAGAGCACAGCCCTGCTGAAAAGGACTTTGGGGTACTGGTGGATGGCAAGCTGGATAAGAGCCAGTGATGTGCCCTCACAGCCCAGAAGGCCAACCATATTTTGAGCCGCATCAAAAGAAGTGCGGCCAGCAGGGCAAGGGAGGTGATCCTACCCCTCTACTCTGCGCTGGTGAGACCTCACCTGGAGTACTGCGTCCAGATGTGGAGTCCTCAGCACAGGAGAGACATGGACCTGTTGGAGCGCATCCAGAGGAGGGTCACAGAAATGATCCAAGGGATGCAACACCTCCCCTGTGAAGACAGGCTGAGAGAGCTGGGGCTGTTCAACCTGGAGAAGAGAAGGCTCTGGGGAGGCCTGATAGCAGCCTTTCAGTATATTAAGGGGGGTCTACAAGAAAGAAAGAGACAGACTCTTTAGCAGGGTCTGTGGGGATAGGACGAGGGGAAATCTTTTCAATCTAAAAGAGAAGAGATTTAGGTTGGATTTAAGGGAAAAAATTTTTTACAGTAAGCGTGATGAAGCACTGGAAGAGATTGCCCAGAGAGGTGGTGGAAGCCCCGTCCCTGGAGACATTCAAGGTCAGACTGAATTGGGCTCTGAGCAACCTGGTCTAGCTGTAGATGTCCCTGCACATTGCAGGGGAGTTGGACTAGATGACCTTTAAAGGTCCCTTCAAACTCAAATGGTTCTATGAAAAACATCCTTTCAGGTCTGTTGTAGAGAGCAGGGTGGGAAAGTCGTCCAGGTCAGCAGGCTACCTGAAAGCCCTAACTGAAGAGGGTGCTTGTGGATATGGATGCCTTGTCTCAATTTGCAGGTACTCAGTGCTACATATTCCCCATGAGAACAAGCTTGCAGGTAATTGAGATTAGTGTTTTACACAGGAAGAGTAAAAAAAAAAACAAAAAACCCTGCATTTAGACAATTCTTGTCAGAAAACTGTAGCCCAAGGGTGTAATAAAGATGCCCATGTTCTGAAACTGAAACAGCCCTTAGACACACTGAATTAAGGAGTAAGAGGAGCCTAGACAATTAATAGCAAAATTACTCTTAAATATAAATGAGAATTTAGGATAATGTTTTTTTTTATAATAATCTTCTTGTAATAGCACAATAAAGCGATCCACACTGCTTGCCTTGCAGAGAGAAGCTTATGTGAGTGCCCTGTATTCCCTCCAGACCAGCCTTAGCTGCTTGTTGCGCACTGTAACGGCACTCATTGATTCCTGAGCACATCTGCGGGGTCTGGCTCCATTTATCCCAAGTGCTGAATTCTGCTAGGGGCACCCTGTTGGCTTTGTATGGCACCAGCATGACCAAGGATGTGATGTAAAACAATACTGAGCAGAATCCAGCTTTTGTGGCTTAAGTGGTGTGTATAAGGATGGATCTCTGTCTGAAAGAAGGAAACCTCTAACTTTTTAAAGAATCATAGAATCATCAAGGTTGGAAAAGACCTCCAAGGTCATCTCGTCCAACTGCCCACCTTCCACTGAGATTACCCACTAAACTGTGTCTCTCAGTTCCACATCCAGGCGTAATGGTTGCATTCATTTTTGCAGGTGACCCAAAATGGGTATTATAAGCATCCCAGCTCCCTTAAGTGCTTTCTGGGGGAAGCGCCAAGTGCTCCAGAGCTTTGTGGTGTTTCTCTTGCCTCCTGACTGAAGAGGCCAACTGCAATACTTGTAAGTGCAGCCAAGCAGTGCAGCTCCTTTCTGTGCTGAAAAAGTAGGGTTTGGGAAGAGCCCAGAGACTGACGGTTGCCCAAGGGGCTGTGATTCCCTTCCAGCAGCCTGGAAATTTGAATACAACTTTTGCTTTCACCCCTGGTCAGGCTGCACCATCCCTGGTGGCGAAGGAAAAGAGAGGCATCTTTGTTGTACCATCAGGATGTGCTTTTCTAGGGATAGAGTTAATTGGCTTTTTAGGGTGGTGGGAGGAAAAGCAGGGAGAGCTGATGGCTGTTTCATTAGTCGGGATGCTGAATAAAGCAGTTAAGAGACCGCACACCCCAGAGTTAACCTTTCCTGCCCGCGTTTCAAAGCTTGGTGGTGAGGTTAGGTTTGAAAAGGCTGGTGGGGTGGAGAAGGGAAGGTTAGTGTGTTTTATTACACTCAGCTAAGGGGAAAAAAAAAAAGCTTTTGTGATGACCCGAATTATTTTCTCCTATTCTAAATGAAATGACGGCTCACCTGGGAGAAGAGAGGAGATTTAAAAGCAAATAATGATTCATAAATCCATTGCCACAAGATAAATAAGTTTTGAAGAACCTCTAGTGCTCTGCCAGCTTGTGCTCTGTGAACAAAAACCGTATAGCTGAAAGCCATTAAGTCAATTAACACTGTACAATACATCAGGGCTACTTCGTGCTGATGGAACGTCAGCTCAAGGAAATGATGTCCTGGTCCTACTGATAGCTTGGGGCGCTGAAAACTCCAACCAGGGCATGGCCCAGCAGCACAAGACGGAGTGGGGTTGCTGGCTCAGCAGCCCAGGTTTTGGGGGTTTGCATACTGTGTAGGCTTTTTTGTTCAGCTCTCATCTTCTAGAACTTGCTTGCTTCTTGTTGCTTCCAGGCCATCATCAAAGTCTTTTGACAGAAATTTCCAGGAGGTGTCCTTAGGGCTGGTATGCTTAGGGCTGGTCTTGTGAGCTGGGTCACATGTGCTCTGGTATACCATCAGATGTTGCCATGTTTTGCACTGGTGTCAATCTGGAGGAAACCCAGATCGTGGCCCATTGGTTTGCATTGAGGAGAGCAGGAGCCCTGCTGTGTCGAGTGCCTTCTGCCAAACAAAATATTAAGTCAGTCCAGGACTCCCTTCAGCCTTGTGAAAGGGCAGCAGGGAAACGTGAGGCAGGGAGCTGGGCTGGGTGGGGGGCAGGCTCAGTTGGAGTGTTTGCCCTTTGAATTAATTCTGGTTGACCTATTTCAGCAATGATTGAAGAATTTTTTATTCAGTTTGCCCTGATCTATCCCCTGGTGACAGTGCACTTGTTATTTTTTAATGAAACCATTTTCACAGCCTGTTGTTTTAGGTGTTGCGAATGGAGGCGAGGGAGGTTATTTTTTGGTTTGTCTTGTATTTTCTCTTTCTTCAGGGTTCCCAGTGCCACATGGTTGCTTTTAGCTGCCTGCTCGCAGCATGCCGCGTGCCTTGCACTTGGCTCAGCAGGAATGTTTGCACAGCAGATAAAAATAGTGTAAGGATATAATCGATGATTTAAAAAAGATCTCTCTTACAGGAGTCAT
The DNA here is from genome assembly GCA_013396635.1 of Penelope pileata. NCBI lineage: Eukaryota > Metazoa > Chordata > Aves > Galliformes > Cracidae > Penelope > Penelope pileata. The sequence goes on along the minus strand of WBMW01005992.1, from coordinate 773,004 downwards.
AACCAAGCATTTTGGTCTTTCCCTGGGAGTGACGTGGAGGCAGGCTTGAGGATGATTTGCTTTGGCTTTAAACCTTTCTGAAGCGCATATGAAGGCATATGAGCCTATAGGCACAGGCTATATGTGGGATGGGATGCATAGAAGTAACTGTGAGAAATAGCTGTTAATTTTCACCCTGTGTTCAGGTCAAACACAAAGGACATGTGTTGGATGAGATCACCGATCCATCTTGTTTTCTATCCTGGTGAAAGCTCAGCATCTCTGCTCTCCCATCACAGTATGTGCATACATGTTCTCCCCCCAGGGTGGTTTCACTGCAAACACACCGCCAAGTGGTAAGATCCTGAGGTGCCTTCGTTTTGGGGAGCTCAACTTCACAAGGTTTGCAGTTATTCTCCCTTGCACTGGAGCATCTGTTGCCAAGGCTGCAGCAGTGGCTGATGGCTTAGTGACTGTACAGGGCGAGGGCTGATACCTTCTGAAGGTATTACCTTGGCTCTGAAGCAGCAGGTATAGCAAATTTCTTACAGAAGGTAAGCTCTAGGCTAGAGGAATCATGAAAAAATGTTAGTTCTAAAGATACAGACCACTAGAAGTGAAGTAAAAAGATTTTCAGTTTTTTAAGTGAATGCTTCTTCAGCAACTGGCATTGATAACCAATTAAAGTACTGATTACTGGATTAAAATAAAAATTGGCAAAATGCCAGTAACCATTTTCTAACACAGAAATAAAAATATTCCTAGGGAGGAATAACATAGCATTGTTATTCGCTCTATCACATCACTCTGATCAGCCACATAAATTAAGGCATATATGAGTTGATAGGGATTTTAAAAAAAAAGAAAAGCAGCATTTATCATAAACAAAGAAACACAGCTTTATTCCTCCTTCTCCGTCTAGCTTGCCAGGAACAGATTTTGTAATGGGACACTATTATCATAACTTTAATCTTGTTTAAATTCAAAATTCTTCCTGCAAGCCTTGAGGCCTAGAGGAAAGACCCTTAGAAAGTTATCTTAAGAAAGCAGATTGCCTGTGAATCACTTCTTATAGTCTATAAAATCCTTTCTAATTTACAGAACAGCTGTACATAATAAAACATCAGAAATGCTCTACTTTGAGTCCTTAAGCTGAAATAAACATGATACAGAAAAACACACTTCTGTGGAATGCATTTACAAAGGTGCAGGTGCCAGCTAGAAGCTTTTCACCACCTTACCACTAAAATGTCCTACAGTAACAGGTTAGAAAATGCTACCAGATTAAATAATAGCCAATAAAAATCCACAGGGGAGCTCAAAGATCATCCAGCAGGTTTCTGGAAATAATGCAACCTCTGATGAATTTCAGTAGGGGAAAACGTTTCTAAATGCAGGTTTTCTTGAATCATTGACCTTCAAGTTTTTAAGTTATTCTTCTTTTTACTGTTTCTATAAACAAGTCGCAGGATATCTCAAGGTTAAAGAAGAGTTGCTGTAACATTTCAGTGTAATAGGGGTTCACTTAGCATATGTTGGCCATGAAGAGGAAAAATGGAGCCTTTTTTAATCTCATGGCTATTTAGAAAAATAGCATTCATGATATTGATCCCACGTAAATGTCTTCATAACTTACGGATATGTTTTTTGAAATGAAATTTCCCGTAAAGTCAGGTGCCAGTCAAAGCAATATTGATGCCTGTTTTTCTGCCACCTTTGTTCCTTGAAGACCTTAAACTTACTTTGGCATCACAGACCCATCCATAATTCACTGACAGAGTCTAGAAAATGGCAGGGCGGGGAATAAAATTCAGACCTGTGGGCAGATTATTTTAGAGACAACTGTCCACCAGGGAAAAAATCCCATATTGAAAAAGTGAAACAACAGTTAGCATTCAAGCATGGCAATGTGAGTCCAGCAGAACCCCTGCTCTAATGGGATGAAGAAGTAAGCAACTAAATTGTGGGTGGCAAAGTTGTTCCAGCCCTCTTCTCATTTTTATACCATATGAATCCTTGTGCTGCTTTTTTTGACATGGTGATTGCCTCTATGCTAACCTTGCAGGGATTACACTGCAATAGGTCTGGACACCTGGTGGTCCAATACATGTAATTTGCAGCATGGGATGGCCTCTGTATAAAACACAGGGTTACTTAAACTGCTGTCTGTGCTTCTGCCTTGTCAAATGAGAAAGATGAGGGAAAACGGTTATTATGTCCTTATATAAAGACTTCATGTTATTCTTTACAGGTTTGTTTCCTCGGCCCAGTACTAGTAAGTAGAGGAGACAGGAAGGCATAGCATATTCTTCAGGGATCTGTTAGTTTGGTCAGCATATATTAATTGTTACAATGAAAAGACATTTCTTCCTGGATGGTAGGAGCAGTGTGTGCTTAACTAGATTAAAAAAAATAATAAACTTTAACTGCAAAATTACAGCTTTTTCCTTGTTTTCGGTTCAAAACTGAGTAGCACTTTTATCCAAATGGGGGCACTGTGAATGTGTTTGTGATCTGACCAGAGGAACTATGGTAAAAACAAAGACTGAAATCAGCAACATGAATCATGGTGTAGAAAGATTTTTGTTCTGCTGCAGCAAAGAAGAAAAAAACACCAAAACTTGCCACACCACATATATATATGTATGAACTACCTATAACCACTTTCATAGTCCAAGACTGTATTATCTCCCATACCAGTGAGCAAGCCGGGACTGAGTGTAAGGGCAAACATCACAAGTCACAGTAGCTAAGATGGGAAAAAGAACAAAACGTGAGCATGATGAGAATGAAAACAGAAGATGAGGTATGCAACAAACACTCCACATGCTTATGCTTAATCAACTAAATGACTTCAGTAAGTAATATCTTTAAACTGTTTCTGCCTTCTGCCAGCGTTTCTCATTATTAAGTTCTGCACATCATCTTATCTCAAATGTTCACCTTTATATTAATCACAACTTAAGCTATCACTTCCTTACAAGAATAAGAAATTATATCAGGTAAGTGAAGGAAACTACAGAAAAAGAAGAATGAGTGATGGAGGGGGGGGAAAAAAAAAAGAGGTTGGGCAGGTATGCATAGAGTCTGGCCAGAGCTAGAGATATGTTTTGTTACCTCATGTGTGAAAGGATATCCCTAAAGATGATTCTGCCAGGAAAGATCAAGTCATGCTTGAGAAGAGGGGATCAACTGTGGATTTGGTTATTGAATGAGTGCAGTGACTCTCCTTTGCTTTCACGGGTGTTTTTAGCTATCTAGTCTTGATAAACACAGGCAGAAAGAGAAGGTTGAGAAAGATACAGCTTCCAATTGCGATTAGGCCTCCATGCTGATAAAGGGATTCAGGAGCGCGAGTTCATTTTCTTACAGGTTCCAATATTGTTTTCTAAAGAGCATCATGCTTGCTGAATTTGCTCTCTCTCTATAGAGGCAGATTTCGGTGAGTGATGTCCCTCTGCATGTTCTTCAGCGTTACCTTGTTAGCAAATTGACACTGTGCTCATTGTTGCAGTTCTCACTGTGGCATATAAGAAACAGAAATAACCAGTTACATTTTCTAGGTTAGTAATATTTACAGTAGCTTGTTTTTATTTTGTTAATTTTAGGCAATTAGTACATTCATCAGACACTTTTCTGACTTTCAGATGATATTTCCCTTTTTACCTCTTGGCAACTGTAGCAAGTAAGCTGAAGTTGCAGAAAGCTTCCCTAGCTGTTAGCTTTTACTGATAACAGTAGTGAAAGTTAGCAAAGGTTTTGCTGCAGAGGCCCTCAGAGCAGAGAGTCTTCAAGGGGGAAGGCCAACACAGCTGAAGATAAATAATCTTTCTTTTTGTGCTGAGCATCTAAGCACACCTGTACAGCTTAAAGGTGGCTTGGGCCTACTGAGTGGTGGGACACTGGAATAATACAAAAACAGGGAACCTTAAATGGCCTCAGAAGGCTTTCCATAAACACCTGTGGGCACCCAGAGATGGCAAAAGCAAAGGAGGTGAAGGATGGGAGTGAGGTCTGCAGTGTTATGAAATACTGGAGATAGCCCAGCATGCCAGAGTGAGATTTACAGTCCCCTGGCCCAGCACAGGCTGACAGTGTTGAGGTACCACCTATTTATTATTCCCATGCACCCCGAAACTCTGCAGTCTTGGCTGACAGTTCGTCTTTGCTCAGTGAAAAGATGGCAACCTTCCTCCCTCATCAGGCTGTGCAACATCTGTTTCAGTTTATTAGCTGATTTCCTACAAAACTGGGAGACTTATTCTGCTATAAGTGAAGTTTGTGCTATCAACAGGGGGATGTGCTTTTGTGGAGCATCTCACAGCATGCCTCCACATGGGACTTGCTCTGCTTCTTAATTAAACCCCTCTGGCCTGCTGGGCATGCAGAGATGGTGTGGCACAGGAAAGGAGTTTGTGTCAGAGATGTCGCTCCCAATTCTTTCATGTCCAAACTTCGATTTTCCCATTTTTTTCCAATGAAGTTTTGCTTTCTCTCTCTGGTTGGCTCCTGCCACCAACTCAACAAGGCATTCTGGGGTCCTTCATCTGAAAGACCTGCATTTCCAAATGACTGTTTGAGAGTAGGCAAAGAGGGAATACTTATTAATGTAACTTAAGAAGAGCGTTTACTAGCCAAGTTTCTCAGAAGCCAATCCACTACTGTGAGGTAACCACCTTCTGGTGGTGATTTCTAGCAACTGCGGGTGGTGATGGACCACTAAGAGAAAGCAAAGGCGCACTGGGCTGCACGGGGAGCAAGCTGACACTGCCAGCACTGCCAGAAGTTCTACTGGAGTAGCAGCACATCTGCCTTGCATTCCTCTTTGTGTATATTGCAATATGCCTAGCATTCAAGTTCCCTGTTGCTGTTATTTTGAAGTTGATGAACTTGGTTTGATGCATCCTAAAGTGGTGGGTTTAAAATACACTGTTGTTCTTGTGTCCTCCTTGCCCAGATGCAAAATGTCACTCTTCCTTTAAACTTCAGTAAGCACGTGTACTGAGTAAAAGACTGTGCTTTCCTCACCCTCCCATCTGTAGATTGCTCCCCATATGTTACATTTTAAGATGTAATTTAATAACTAAAGGGAGCTAATACATGGGAAAAAAAAAAAAAGCAAATTGGGCATGCATTTTTAGTGCTTGTAGAAGGTGCCAGATGGACGAGTGGTGGAGAGGGAGACCTTTCTTTATCATCAGAGGCCCTACAACATAAGCACCACCAGCAGAAAGCTCCTCGCATGCCTGTTAATGTGTCTGAATCTTGATGTGAGAGGCGCATCTCGGGTCTCTGCAATGATACTCAGCTGCTGAGCTTTTTCTTGGGCTTTGCTCCAGACCAGGCTGAACTTTTTGACTATTCCTCTGTCTGTCTGTACCTGTCCCAGGCAGGGGCAGGAGGAGAGGGAGCAGTGGATTTGAGCAAGGTACTGAGGCACTGCTAGGATGGGGAGCGGTTTGTGCGCTCACTGGAAAGGACAAAGGAGGAAGCTGGCAATTACCAGAGCCCTCCTTGGGTGGCTTATGCTTTTTGTGAGGATACAAAGGCAGCTGCAGATAAACAGAACTAGCATTTTAAGTGTGTCTAGCCTGCACAGATATAGTCTGTGGTTTGCTGAGATTGCCAGGGAATTATATAGCAGAAGTCTGTTTGAAGCCTGGATTTATATAACTAATCCACTAAAATACTATAATGAATAGTGCATTGAGTGTTTAATCAAGAAGTGGTCTTATAGTTACAAAATTATGGCAACAACAGTATTATGTAACCCAGTTGCACAGGTTTTGTTTTTTATAAAAACAGAAAGAAGTTCAGTAATGATGGCTTGTACTGTCTTTGTACTGTCTTATTACTTCCCTCTCGCAGTGGGTTGCTCGTTTCACAGAACATGCTTTCAGGTAGCGTCATGGGTAAGTTTTGGGATGTTTATTTAAAAACAGGTCACTGACAGTGCTCGTTCTTCCTTGTGCAGTGTCTGAGTTTTCTTGCTGAATAGTGAGTGCTCACGCTGTTTGTACCCACAGTGAGCCTTGTAGTCATTGTCAGATCTCGTGCATTTTTGGTAGAAGTCAACCATTAATCTTAGGAAGCCTGAAATTTCCTGAGAGATTTAGCAGTGAGCTTGGTACTGGGATGAAGGTAGATATCAAAAAGAATGCAGACAAATGTATGCGGCTGGAAAACTTGTCCCATTGCTGGTGCATGGCCTGCCTCGTCCTCTGCATGGCCCTGCTGTGATTGCTGCCTGTGATGAACACGTTCAGTGAGTGATCAGTGCTCTCTATCTCAGAAAGCATCAAAGATGTAGGTTTTAGCAGGGTTTCTTGCTCTTGCCAGCCTGCCGGCAGCCCCACTTTGATGCTGAGCTGTGTCAGAGCGGTTCTCCTGCCTGTTCTGCGCTTGGTGTTTATCTCCCATAACCACAACCTGCAGACAACAACAGTGAGTAGGAATTACAGCGAACGTTTGACAGCCCCTTCAAGGAAATGCTTGCATGTCCCTAGTAAGTTAATCAGCTCTGGATACCTGCAGAGCAACTGCGATATGGGAAGAAGACTGATGGCACGAGGTGGCAGTAGATTGTTCCTTCGTGGGCAGTGTGGGGTAGCAGTGTAATTGGGACACTGGAGCGTGTGACAGCAAGCCCTTCACGCGTGGCATGCCTGGGGCAGGCTGCTCCCTCTCTTCTACATTCAGCCAAGCGGTGATGAGGCAGTGGCTAACCAGGAGAATAATTTTCCAATCAAATGGCAGAGTGGCTATTTATCCCCTGGCCAAAAGGGTCTCTGTCAAACCCCACTGCCTGGAGGATGTTTGCTTGGTGTGTTTATTCAGGGAAGCCCTGTGCTTGACTGGTAATCCTCTATGCATCAGGTGTTGTAGGCTTTTTCTTTTTATTAAAGAAAAAAATGGCTGAGGAAGTAGGGGGGGAAATAGTAAGAATCTTTGATGTATGTCCCATTGCATTCATTAATGTAAAGTGGCAGAATGGAAATACTGGGAAAACTATGCAGAGTCTGTGCAGCCATGCAAAGGGAATCTTTGCCAATATTTAATAAAAGAGAGCGATGAGACAAAGAATGTATGTACATGAACTGACTTGGTTAATCGGTGCTTGGCTTGGCCAGATGTTGGGGTATTCAAGTAGCTTAAAGAATGACCTGTAAGCGGAAGCGACAACATTATGCATGTACTGCTGAGGCATTAATCTGAACTTCCTGAGGGATTTAAAACACAAAGTAGAACTATGATTTTACAGCTGATTGGGATTGGGATTATCCAGTCCCAATATAGCTATTTCTTTCCCATAAAGCACATGATTTCTATAGAAGTACTTATCTTCTAAAAGTACTGGGAAAATCCTACAAGCAAAGAAGAATTCAAACAATATAATCTAAAAAGGGAAAAAAATGCAGTTCCCATTCAATAAAATTCACTGACTTATTTTACTTTTTCCCCTCCCTATGTCTTAAATGTACTCTATTACTATAATACTATGTTGTGGTTTTTATTTCAGTTTCAGAACAGACTGGGATTTTTTTTAAGCATTTCTTCATAAGCAAAGATTGTGTTGTTTGAAAAGTGGTAGTTGAGGAGCTTACAGTGGTCAGAGATGAATTCTTCCCAGTGATTACCTCCGACTTTTTGCAGACATTTGGACCTTTCCTTTAAGTCCTAAAGTTCTACAGACACATACTTCCTTTCTTGTCTTATCCTGTCTTTTCATCCTCATGCACAACTGTTTTAGATTAATTGCATTAAAAAAATCTTAACTTGCGATGGTATAAATTTATTGTATTACTACTGAAGTTAGGAGGCCTGTTTGTGATTTATACCCATGTAAATTGAGAGGGGAAATTGTCTCATTATGCATGTACATATGCACACACTTATTTTTTAAATTCCTGCATTATGAAGTTACATTTCACTAATATTTCTGAGACTCAGACCATTTGGGTTTGGTGATCCACTAACTTTTGTCAATACTATACCTCCTTCAGTTATCCAACTTTTCTTGTGGGTGCTATTATGTACCTTATGTTTTAATGCTGCTGCTGTTCAGCTGTGTGTGTGTCTTGACCGCTGCAGGCAGAACTTGTAAGCTTTAGGAAGGTGGCCAGGTTCTTCAAGTATGTGAAGTGCTTTTACTTCAGTTCTTAGCCCAAATGTAGGTAATTTTCTGTCTCAAGTGTCTAGTGTGTGTCTTAAAATTCCATCTTAATTTTTGCCCATTTTCAGTTGAGTTTATGTTTAGATAGAGGTATATATATTTCTCAGGATATCCAAAGTTCAATATAAATTATTAGAGGTCTTACGAAGTAAAATTTGAAAAAAAACATGTATCTTAGATGTTGAATATTTTGGTATCAAGATGTTTGGTTCAATATTGCTCAGAGCTCAGGTTGTAATGTTTGAGCTGTAGGTTACCAACAGTCATATGAGATTGCATCATATGCAGTGTCTGTCCATCAGACCCCATGGAGCTCTGGTAAGATCTTTGATTTCAGTTCTTCAAAATTCAGTTCAAAGTATGTAAAGATGCTGGAAATAATCCTTCTCTCTAAATTTAGATTATAAAAACGTAAGCCCTAAAAACTGTCCTACTTCATATCTTCCCCCACACTCCCTGAAATATGCCTACGTGTTAACATGTGCACCTGCTTCCTTTGCAGAAATGGCCCCTTTTTGAAAATATATATAGATTTGTTTCCCTTGGTTTGGTTCTGTGGGCCTCAAGCGAGACCTGGAGGTTGTGTTTGGGTTGTGCTGCAGACCTGACACCACCAATGTGTGGACTTTTGTGGGCTCCATGCAGTTCTAGCTTTGCCTAACCTGGTGTTGGGGAGAGCATGGGTTTGCTCTGTGGTTTTTGAACACCTATTCAGGAGACTTTAAATTTGGATGCTGGATTGCTCCAAGCATCAAGGTGTGGAGATCTCTGCTCCAGGACTTTGTCCTCTCAGTAGAACTTTGTCAGAAGCCAAGGAATGTAGAGGTGACCAGGAGCAGAAGTCAAAGGGGACAGACCTCCAGGTTCACAGCAGGACATTTGGTCTCGGGCTCTTTGTGATGTGTCCCAGCGTTTTCTATAAGAAGTTCATTTTCTTAAGTTTGCTTTGTACCTATATTGTAGCAACTGGGCTAATCAGAGCAGACAGAAAAGTAAGCTCAATGATTAAATTGCATTGTACTCTTCTCAAGAGGTCTGGGTAGGTCATAGGCATGTAGCATACCAGAGGTTTGTGTCTGTGCTAGGTTGTACACTGCAGGAACATTTTAAGTTCTGCTTGTGGTAATAACATGTCCTTAGAAAAGCCAAGTCAAATGTGTTAGGGAAAATTTTCTTTCCATAACACAATTCTCCATTACAGTGAGTTTACGTAGCATACTGTATGTGACCGTATTTACATTTAGCTCCTTTAAGAATAGGAAAAATAAAAAAGCAAAAAGTCAACTGCATCAAGATATCTACTTGTACACCTTTCTAGTACAGATGAAGTGCAGCATTTTATGGACCAACACTTCCAGATGGATGTGGTGAGAGTTGCATCTCACTGCCTTTGACTTCGTAGCTCAAATAAAAGAGGACTTAGTTAATCTCGGGTCAGCTGGCAGCCAACTTCAGAGGTTTTTCAGCAGGAAATCCTAATTTGAAGCCGTGAATTCTTATGAAGATATCGCCCCTGCATAATCCATGTCAATTCTTGGTTATGCTGAAGAAGCACATGATAAAGGCCTTAAGGAAGAAAGTTAAATACAAATGATTCAAGGTTGTCTGTGTTCTTTCTTTGCCACTGTTTGGTGTTAAGGATAGAGGAAGAAATGGAGTTAGAGTACCTCTTGAGCTGCCTTGTGAGTGACCTCATTTCTCCATCATTTAAGAACCTAGATAGTGGTTTCCACAGAACAATATGAACATTCGGCTTTAGAAATAAATCATGTACTATTGACTCATATGATTGCTTGAGCTGGGAGCATGGCAAGAGTTTCTTGAGATACTCAACACAAATCTCTTGTTTTGTACAAAACAATATGGTGCTTTAAAAATGTAAAGCTACATGGGGATTTTTGAAAACAATCAATCAAAATGTGTATTCTGGCAGGAGAGATTCACACAGGCCCTGTAACAACCTCTAAATGAAATGCCAACATTAGGAAGGCTCTGCACATGCTTCTAGAGGCATTTATATTTTTCAGACAATGTGACACTTGTGTTTTTGTTGGGTGTTTGGGAGGCTGAGGCAGTGTTAAAGACATAGAAAGGTTTATCTGTACCACTACTGTATGCTATTTGCTGTGTGTCATAACCTTATCTTCCTAGCAGATTTTCCAATACTGCACAGTGTGCATCTGTGACTGAGACAAAATCAATGCTTATAGATTTAGCTGTGTAATCCTATCACTTGTCCTCCTAGATATGATTTGAAATGTAAAGTTCATTAACGTTTAAATGAACTTGAAAGCTGAGGGTCTCTAGAGGAGTTTTCAGTTTCTTAGAGAGTAATCCATTTCTTATCTTTTTTCCTGCTTGTCACTCTGTCTATCTTTTTGTCTCCTTAATCATTTAAGACTCTGGAACTCTCAATCATGCCCAAAGCATATATCAAAATAAAAAAGATAGGAATGTTGCTAATCATGTTACTGATAGCTGCTTAAGCACAGGGAAGAGTTGCATTCCTCTGAAAGAAGCTGGACTGGGAAAAGTGAAACAGAAAGTGCGTAATTGCCTTTTTCTTCATTGGCTGTAAAAATCAGCTAAAATTGAATTTCCTCATTCTCTAGGTAGNAAAAAAAAAAAAAACAACCTATATACTGCTCTACAATACTGTCTTACCATTTTTGGCAATAAATCTTTTAATGAAGAGATGGACAAAACAATGCATTTGATTTTTCTTATTCTCAGTTTACTGGAGTATATATACCAATGCCAGGAAAAAAAAATATTGGGGGGAATACTTTTGAGGCAAAAAAATCCTGTATGAATTTGTAGAGGAGGCAGAATAGTGTGGAGACTTGTTGCAAATTTTGCTAAACCTGCATTTACAACCAGCTGTTACTTACTTGGATTGCACTGGTGAGGAGCCAGGCTTGCTTACCTATGTCAGGCAGTGGGCTGCAAGAGAGGTGTGTTTTGGTGTTTTAGAAACTCACTTGGCATTGGTGCTTGGATGCTGAAAGCAAAGATTAATGACTTTCAGTCTCTTAAAGACCGGTCTAACTGAGACAAAATGCTGTTACATGGGACTGATATTCTGCACTTTAATGCGTTAGCTGCTGGGTGGGGCCCTTACCCCAATGTGTTTCCTGCATGTTCAGTGCCTTTGTGCGCTTTTTTCGCTCACATGAAAATTATTTTTGAGAGAGCTGGGATGCTACTCTTAAGTTTGGAAACACGACTTAGATACCAGAAGGGTGGCACAGGCTGCCCAGCCTGCAAATGCAAGATCACCCTAGGCCTCATGTCTTTCATATCCAAGGCCTTCAGCACTTCCAAATGTTTGCCCTCAGAGGAGAGCAGCTCCATGTGGAAGAAAGTCTCTCAGGTTTTTTCAGCTTGAATCCTCAGACAAACCAGCAAGAAATCAATAAGCTTCATTTCCTAAAACTTATGCAATGAATCCTCAAACATGTTGTTTGCTTGTATGCATGCCTAACTGGGAGAAACGGTCAAATCATGGTATTCCCACAAGGCTCAGTATGTGTAACAGCTTTCAGGGAGTCTCCATCCAGACACAAAGAGAAGCCTGAGGAGGATTCTTTAAATGTCGTATTTTGGTGGGGGGGAGTATCGAGTTTCTTATCTCAGCTCAAGGCTAATGACAAGGCTTTTTGTTATATCTTTTGCTTATTTCTTTATTTACTTACCAGGAGGGTAGGACTAGCAAGGATATTGGGATGTGTAATTTGCACTTGTGATCCCACTAAAATAACTCCGCATGTATGGAAAACTGTGCCTTCCAGCCTGCCTATATGGAAAGCTCAGGCTTCTTCCAGCTCAGATGGTTTTCATCACCAAAGTGCAGCAGGGCAGGGGCAGTAGAGATGCATGTGTTTGATCTGAGTGTCTCGGACTGTTTGTATACCATTCCCGTGCAGCTCAGACTGAAATTGCAGTAAGATTACTGAAAAAATGGGGCTTGTCTTTCAGAAAAAGTGCCCTGATAACAGAAAAACTCTTCGTTTGAAGACTATGACCCCTGTGGGCTGATGCCTGCTCGCACAGACACAGCCTGCAGGCTCAGCTTTGATGTGAGGTTGTGCACATTGGCATGGGTACTCCCTTGGGCTGACCTTCAGTCATGGCTGAGCAAGCAAAGCTGGAGGCTGGTGTGCTGCCTGTTCCCACAAAGGAAGGGCTGGTAGCAAGCAGAGGGGAAAACAGGCAGGATTTCTTATGGCTGCAGTGATGGGCATAAGCTCAGGCCGACGGTTCATCCAGTAGATGGTGATCCCGAAGCACTGGAGTTCAGGGTTGGACAATTCTCGTCTTCTGGTTGATTCTCCACAGTTTGCAGCTTACACTCACTGGGAGATATGAATTTGAGGTGAAATAATGCGATTCAGAGCATTTTGTTCTGACTGAATGAACTGTACTTTACAACAATGATGCAATACAAGGAGCCCTTGTGTTTTACTTACGCTGCCAGAGTGCCCCTAAGGAGAGGAGGACTTGCAGTTTGTCCTAACTCTGCTGATGAAATTAGGGAAAACAGGCGCTGTGCTAAGTGGCATTTAGGGACACGGGCAAAGTCCAAGGAGTTGGAGTGGGACAAGAGCAGCACTAATGGAAGCTGGGGTCTATTGAGTGGCTTGAAGGATGATAAATTGAATGCAGAGGCTCTGTCAGACCAAACAGGTGCCCATACAAAGTGCTGTTTACAACTGTGAAAATCATCTATGTTAATTCATTGCTCAATTAGTAAAACAAATGTTACAAAGTTAGACAGCCTTTTGTGCCAGCGATGACAAGAATATATTTGACTGTGCCCATTATCAGTCCAAAGCCGAGAAATGTTATTTCAAGCAAACCCTATTTGTTATTCCTCAGGCTTACCCTTTCCTTCCTCCACCACTTCTAATGGCATAATACAGGCAGACACAAGGTACATGCAGTGAATAGCATTAGACGAAGATTGAGCAATGCGTATGGCTTCACGGCTAATACCACTAGGTAGCACAAAAGGCCACAGTGCTGTCTGTGCCAGGTAGCATCAGAGCCCCAATTTCTGCACACTTTCAGGAGAAGCAAGCTGGCAGAATTTCTTGTAGAGAGGCACAGAAACAACATCTGCTGCTGTTTTATCTAGTTTGCTCTTGTAATGTTGTTACGTCCAGAGTGATGATGTTTTTTTTTTGCAGAAGAATGCTGAAACTGTGGTGTAAGCAAATGTAACTTTTTGACAAGCCTTGGAAATGTATGAATGCAGGTACAGATTACTCTGTCTATAGTGCAAGGCTTTTTTTTTTTCTTTTTAATATTTGAAAAAGTTCAAATAAATCCTTTTCTTGGTGGCTTATCTTACAAAGCAGTGCACACCATGAAGTTTTTCTAAACTGGTTGCCAGGAGTTCACAAATCGCTTATCAGAAGCAGCACAACAGCTGGACTGCTTCTGGGTACCCTATTGAAATCTATGAAGTTTTTGTACAAATCAATACTGGAAGTAGCACGCTGGTAATCATTCTTCTGATTACCGCTAATAGCACAAGGGATTCCTAAAGCATCTTTCATGGAAGTCTCATGGTCTCAGAGAAACACCTAAATGTTAATGGATGAAGCTTCCCTGCATACTGTCAGGTGGACCTAGTGGGTGTGATGCTGCTATGACCATTTTTCAAAGGAAGGTTGCCAGTGAAAGGAGGCAGCTTCATAAATGAACAGGACCAGCTTAATAAATGGCTGTGCCCTATATTTGGCGCTCTCCTTTCTCAGTGTGCGATCCAGACCTGACAGCGTGGTCAGCACTTTTCAGACTGCTGCCTGGTGGGCTGGGAATTTGAACTTCGTGTATTTTTATCCCTTTGCATTTTGGGAAAGAAATTAGTAAGCTAGCCTTATTCATGTTGCCGCAATGCTGAAGCTATGCTCGGGCACCAGGTATGCCTGTAGGGCTGCACAAATGCACCAGCAAAGCCCCGTTCCCTGGGGGAGATGCTGGAGGTATGGCCTGCGGTGTGACAAACATGCTGGTGCAGTGTACTGGAGTGAGGGAAATTTGGGTGTGGGTGCAAGGCTGCGGCAGTGGGTGCCTGTGTTCACATCAGGAGGAAGGAGGCAGAGCTCAATGCATTTGTGTAATGAGCACTAGGGAGAGATGTGATTAATAAAGGTCATTTGGAGCTGGATGGGTACTGAGAGAGCTAATGTCTGTTTTAATAATTGCAGAAGGCTTTGTGTCTTTAAGTAATGGCAGTGACAAGAAAGTCAAAAATAATTACGTGGTAGTAAAAGCCAGTGGCTTATTTTATTGTAAGAAGTGTTGTGCTGAAACTTTCAGATTTCATGCTGAAGGAAACAGCAAGGAATTTTGGAAGGGAGAGAAGAGGCAGCAAACAAAAGTGGATCTGCTTCCTTCACTGCTTTGTTTTGATTTTCTCCTATCTTTGTCTTTCTAGATCCAATGCTTGCCAGCACAGGAAGATTTAATAGGTGTTTGCACAGCGTGTTTGGGCTTCATTCTAATTGTGGTATTTGAACACTACCAGAACAGAGCTAATAAACAGTAATTATATCAGTAATAGAGCTGCACAGACACATGTGTAAAAGTTTGTAATGTGGAAGTAAATCTCAATGAGATTAATTTGAGGGTAAGGTATATAATCAGGCTTATAGCAAATTGTGCTGGTTTTCTGATAAGTATCTCTGCCATTCACATAAAAATCCCTGTCACAACTATGGCATATAAAACAGCTTGGCTGTACATGGTTTTGTATAGATATTCTTATATCAGTGCAGTGTGAAAATGGACTGTTTTGGATTACAGATTGGCTTAACTTTGAGAAAATTATTTTGCATTTGGAAATTAATTAATAGAAAACTCCTCACGTATTTTTGAATATTAGAACTCTTGAAAGATTGAATTTGGTAGGAGATACACTGGAAAGAAGTTTGGCAAACGTGATAAACTATCATATGCCTCAGAGTTTACAGCACGACTTCCTGCTTCATACACGGTGTTCTCCTATTGCTGTATGTTTATACATTTGTCTAAAAGAGAAATAAATTAACTTAGAGTAGCTGATGGTTGTGGATCAGCGTCACAGAGTGAGCATTCTTGACTTCTCTTGAGGCTTGTGATCAAGGAGGTAGACCAGGGAGTAGGACATGGGCAAACGATGAAACTTACAACAAATAAATTTGTTACATGGCTCTGAAAGTTGTTGCATGGTTTAGGTTTAGTTTCAGTTACAAGGTGTTAGCAAAATTCATGTGCCACTGGCATTTACTACTGAATTTGATGTTGCATCCTTCAGCATGGCTTGAATTTGCAGAGCTGTATGAAACAGAGGTGGCAGGGATGCAGGAACTGCTTTTAAGGGCAATGTTGCTAACTCCCAACTTTCTAAAGTGCTTCTGTACATTAGTCAAGATGGATCTTGAACTACAACAGAAAGTCCATAATTGCCAAAATTGATCTCTGCTACAGAGATATATTTATCTGGGACATGAGAATAACTGAACTGGCTGGATTCAAGATCCAAAAACCTTGGGGCGTACTGGATCTCTGTATTTTGGGTTCTGATGTAGTTGCTAGTGAGTGACAAATATGAATACAACAAATTTGTTACACTTCTCTTGACTATACAGTTCATGACCATGTAAAATGTATATTTAGAAAGCTATTACCAAAAGAAGATTAAATTGGGAACACTGTGATATTCTCGTGCATTGAATGCATTGAAAATCACTACTTTGCTGAACCTAAATTCTGCCTCTTAGATGATAGCTATAGCATATCTCATCTCCTGAAAGTCTGTTGTGTTAGCATTAGTGTCCTGTTGTTTAGCATAATTTAGGCCTTGAAGACATGTAAGCTAAACACTTAGAAAGCAGCTGTACAGCTGAATGTATTAAGCAATTTACTTTAGGTAATGTAGCCTATAAAATTTTAATTTTGGATTAAATAAACCATATCCTTCAGCATGACTTTTCTACCTTGATGTTCAGAAAATGAAATATGAGCACATTTAGTGAATTTCTTCTCCAGGATGCTCCAGTGGATAAGGGTCAATAGTTTCCTAATGAAAGCAGTCAATAGCAATTTCTCTTAGTAAGCACAAAGAAGATTAGCATTAAACAACAGGCATAACTGGCGAAGTTTTACGTGGTTATGTGGTTGGACTGCTACAGGCTATAGGAAATAGCTATAGCAGGTAGCATACTGACTACTCAATAGATGGGAAACAGTTTAATTATATTCTTCTTGACAGGAGATGCATCATCAAAACCAGTGTCTAAACAAGTTGGCAGTAAATGTACAAATATTTGTGTGCACTAAGGTAGGCATGTTTTCTGCTGTGTTTACATTACACGTTTTATGTCTTAAGATGTGAAACTAAGCAGACATTTTGCTCTGAAAGAAAGGCTGAAATGATTCCCTGTCACAGTTCCTTCACAAATACTGTTCTCACCCTAAGAACTTGACATTTCTTGCCTCAGTTGTGGTGGCAAGGTTACATGAGTTTCCCTATGGTTTCTCTAGGGGTTTTCTCTAGAGACAAGGCCTTCAGCTGGCATAGATTTTTTTTTTTTTTTTTTCTCCTGACAGTGACTGATATGTCATTTGGAGTTGCTGAAGATCTGGGTCTTTGTGCCTTGGTCTTGGAATACCACAACGTTGAAATGATGTAACTTAAAGCATTAACCAAGGATGTCTTCCTATGTGCTATGAGTATTGTACTGCTAGCGTCAGACCAAATTCCCGCAGATGACAGAGTCTCTCCATTGCCTGGAATTGCTGGTGTCTTAACGATGAGTGGGTACAGACAGGGATGTTGGAATGGATATAAGTAGTTACAGAGGCTGTGATGGAAAATAGTCAGCTATCATCTCAAACACATCTTGTCTTTGCCAAAGAGTATGTTGTAATTTTCTAAGGAGATAAATGTTGAAGTGCATCTAGGATGATTTCATAAACGTGTAAAAACAAGCAGCCCTGAGAACTGGTGAACACCTTCAGCCTTTGCTTTCTCCTTTTTAGTCTTGGTGTCAGATTAGCTTTTGACAAAGGACTCCATGTCACATGTAGGCTCTGAGGTGTGAGAGTTTGGAATTCATTAGATTTCGTGAATCTATTCAGAGGATGTTAATAGCCTGGGAAGCTTGGTTGTGTGGTGTTTGTCATCTTTTATTTTTAACTCCTTGTCTTTAACAGGTCCTTCTAAAACTCTTCTTTCTTTTCCACAGCAAAGTACGCCTCAAAACATTGATACCTAAGTTTGTACAATCTGTAGCATAGTATTGATGTGAGACAGGTGGAAAATCTCAACTACTGGCAGACTGAGGAATGAAGGAGTATTTTTAATATGGCTGAGATGTGATTGTGTCAAGGGCCCTTTGTTCATCCTGATTCCTAACCAATGCTTCACCGCATCTAAGTAACAGTAAGATAAACTGAGTAAAAACAGGGCAGAATAGCAAGGTTTTAGAAATAAGTCTCTTCCAGATGTTGTCCAAGGCCATAGGCTTTTGTACAGTGTATATTGATACTGCATTTGGAAGGTGGAAGTAAGCTAGCTCAAACTGAACATATACATAATATTGATGCAGTGGTAAAGTCACTCTGTGGAATACGAGTGACCTACTGAAAAAAAAAAAATAAAGTGAGGGTAAAACCAGTTTAATATGTTGCTTCTAAAGACTAATGTTTCATCTCTTAATATCTTGAGAAGATCTAAGTCTTAGAATCATGCTAAGATAAATTAACAGGCAAAAACGCTCTTGGAATGGCAGAAGGAAGAATCCAGGTTATTTTTTATGATGGCACAGCAAGCAGTCATTTTTTTTAGTAGTTTTGAAGACCTGTGTTTTCGTATACTTGTTTTTTTGATGAGGAAAGTAGCTTAGCGTTTGTGTTATATCGCGTACTTTCAGAGCTGTCATTTGATGAAAAAAATTAAAGCATGGATGGATTATTGAAGTCTTGATTTTATTCTTGATAGACTACTGATTTTCCCAGCAAAGGAAATTGTTAGGATAAACTTTTCTTATGCGAGATTCATTCCACAGTTCCCTTTCCAGAGAGCACAAATTTATTACATATTCAATCTCACCCTCTGCTGTTACACAAAGACTATACTGCAGAGATATTCACTGCCTGTGTGATAAAGCTTTGCTCTTGGTCAGCGCCGAGCTTATGAATAACCAGGCAGAGAATCCCTTGTGCTGCTTAGCCCAACTGAAGGACATATTATTGTGAGACCTTGGAATAGCTCATCAGTTGGTACAAGGCGGTGTCTTACAGTAGCCAAGAGTTGGATAGTCTGGCTGCACAAAAGCCCATTTTTGCTGAAGGAAAAGGAACTGAGCCATTTGAGAACACCAGGGCAAGTCAGAAAAGATGGTTTATGCTGTGTTAATACATTTTTGAATAGGACTGGTGTTATTTTTTCATGGAATAATACTAGTAGGAAAAAAAAGCCTGTGTAAAAATGGAGCCATGGCACAGTATAGATGGCTGTAATTTAGATCGAAACACAGTACAATTATCCCCTATCAAGGGTTATAAATGCGGGATATTTAGCCTTCAGTTCACAATTCCATGCTTGTCAAGGTAGGGAAGTGCTCACTATGCAGATAAGCTTAACTCTTAGCACCCCGAGTCAACAACTCTGTTATTATGAGCAAGGCGTTTTACCTTTCTGGTCCTGGATTAGATTACGTTTATCTCAAAGGACAGTTCTTGTAGGTTTTTCTCCACTATACCTATGTGTTTTGATTGATTTCCTGTGCCACTAGCCTTCCTTTGGACACATGCATTCCCATGTGAACCAATGCCCCTTCTCTCTCCAGGATCCCCTTCTGCCCTCAGCTCACATCTACAAATGCCTTCTCTTTTTCACAACTGCTGCCACCTCCCCTTGACATCAAGAGACTAGTGACAGGCTGTGCCATGGTGCCCTTTTCCAGTATGACCAACTCCTTCATTATTTCCAGAAAAAGTGAAGTTGCCTTTTTTGGGGATTAACTGTATTCTCAGTCCCCTTGCAAACAATGGGAGAGAGATATTCTCAAAGTAGCCACCTAAAAGTGGGTAAATTATGACCTTTGTCCCTTTCAGAGCAATAGGAAATTATGGCCGTTTGGAAAGATGGTGATTCTAGATTATATTCTCTATATCAATTATATGTACATGCTGGAATTATATCAATTGTAATATCAATTATATGTACATGTACAATTATATGCTCATGCTGGAAAAAGAAATACTCAAAGTTAAAAGAATCACTGGAAAAATACTAAAAAGATCACCACCACCTCCAAACTCAGCTTCTGTGCGCTATTTCAGGGAGCGCCTGGCAATTTCTGACCATAGAGTACCTCAATGTACCTCAGCTTGTTTTTCACTGAGGTGCCTCTAGTACAAATACTAGTGAAGGAAAGGCACTGAGGGTTTGATTCAGTTCTAGTGATGGAAGCAAAATATCCAGAGTCCCAGGTGTGCTGACACATGATGTCCTGAAGACAAACCTGTCTCTTACTCATTGCTTCTAGTACCCATGCCATAAAGATTACAGTGGTGCATTGCCTGCAAATATAGTTCAAGTGGTGATGTAGACTGAGATTTTACTCAAACTGGAGCATAATGCATCCATCTTATTCCATAATGAGAGGGAAATAGTCTCACGCTCACAAACCAAATTTCTTGAAGGGCTTATATTAATATAAACTCATACACTGTCCCGGTTTGACCTAGCAGACAGCTAAGTCCCCCACAGTTGTTCGCTCACCCTCCCCCCTCCCAAGTGGGATGGGGGAGAGAATTAAGGAATAAATACGGTAGAACTTGTGGGTTGAGATAAAAGCTATTTACTAAGACAGCAGAGAGAATAAAAGAAATACCAGTACATATATATATATATAAGATAAGAAACAAGAAATAATACCCAAAGCAAGGGACCAACAACCGATACCCAACCGGCCAGCAGCCCCTCCCTCCGAGCAAGAGAGCGATTTCTCTTCCGTAAAAGTCACATGATGTGATGTGGTATGGAATAGCTCTTTGGTCAGTTTGGGTTAGCTGCCCTGGTCCTGTCCCCTCCCAATTCACAGCTCCTTATGCCTTCTAACTGCTTCACTGAGGAAGAAAATGTGTCCTTGGCTGTGTTCAACACTGCCAGGTGTTATCAGTTGTTTCTCTTCTGGGAACAAAAAACACAGCTTCATACCAGACACTGTGAGAGAAGTAACTTCTGTTAGAAACTAAGACATACACGAATCAGTTTATTTGTATTGTCTCAGAAATAAAAGATTATTTGATCAGTGGTAAGCTCATTACTGGCAGAAGGTCAAGTGCCTTCCTTTTAGAAGTGTAAATTGTTGCATCTGTGCCTAAATTCTGTAATTTTGGGAGGCTGTCATATGCACATAGTCAGGGCTTTAGCTTCTGGATAAGCTTGCTCTGTTCAAGATAGGGTGGGAATGCAAAGAAAGGTGTTTGTCCCTGTGAGACTTTAAAACATTAAAAGGCCAAATGAATAAAGATTACAGCTGTGATCACGTGGACTGAATGGCCTGCATGTGGGTGCTCAAGTCATCTGTGGCAGAGCTGGGATTGACCTCGTAAGCCCTGCGCATGCATCTGTCGCAGAGCTCGACTCCCTTCTTCTTGGTACCCTGGGGAGTTATGTGGGGCTGGACTCACTTCTTGTGCAAGAGGGGAAACCTTCCTGTCTGTGCCTAGCTTTGTAGTGTCCTCATGGGACTGAGAGTGTAGGGTGCAGCGGCTGCAGGGTCCTGCTCCCACCTGGCACAGCCTTGCACCGAGAATTGAGATATCACTGCAATGTGGGACACAGCTGCTGGGAGCTGTAATGGAGCGCACTTTCCCATTTCCTGGCAAAATTGATCTAGTCAGCACACAGTATGCTTTACAGCAATGATAATCAACCATTCCATAATGATGTATGATTGAAAAATAGCACTGGCACTCCTGGCCCTGCTCTCACTGGTTCTTCATTATTAATAGACAGCTTTGCCAATTTTCCCTCTCCACTGGGGGAAAATCCGTCCAGGCAGCTGGGCTGTGCTCAGTTCAACAAACCTCGGGGCATACTCTGCTCACTCCACAGTGATGGGACCAGCAGTGCCATACGTTTGCTGGCATCTTCCTGAATCATTTCAGGGATGCACTGTGTCCTGGCCATGGTTTTAATGGGGAATGCTGAGAGCTTAGCACAAATGACAGTGTGCGCCAGGTGGCAAGGATATGAAATAGCAGTGGCTGCTGCCAGCACGTGGCTTGAGGATCGCATGAAGACCCATCTTCCATCTCCCCTGCCTCTGTTGAATGAAGCAAGAGGTGTTCTCAGCACAGCCAATGGGAAGAAAAATAGTAGGCAGCTCACAGTCTGTGTTGTTGTTCTACTGGTATTGACTGGCAGCACCAGGACACTACAGAACTGCCTTCCTCTAGCTGTCAGCTGATCAGCTGTGACAGCCCTAATAATGGTTGTGTCAGGAGGCAAGCAAAGAGATGCCGCAAATGGATTGCACGTGTATAATTACTTCAAAAACAAATCTGTTAATAAAAGGAGATGAGAAAATTGACAGGAAGAAATGGCTTATTGCATGCTAATTTTCTCCTGCTTTGATATGCATTCTCTTATTCTCTTTTTTATTTTTCCTTCATTTGGTTCACTCCTCCTGGGGAGAATCATGGTCAGCAAATTGAATGTGAGGAGAATGTCTGCATAATAAATAATTACAATGATGTGCTTTTCACAACAAATGAACAACATGGGTCAAGTTCAGGCAGATGGATTTGGCTGAAGAGCTGCTACCTATCTGATAGCTCCTCCAAATTATGTTTACCCTCTTACAGTCCTCTGAGTTTAAAGGCAATGAAGAAGATAAATGAAGTGGCCCAGAGAGCATAAAATCTCTTTGCCCACTTGTCTTCTAAGGTCCCATGATGTCCTATGTGCATTATCCCTCTAGAGGAAACAGAAGATACTGCAGCTTTTCGTTCACGGAGGTGCCAACATCCATCGTAGATGCAAAGGATTTTATTTTCCCAGCTCACAGCCTACCAAAATCTGTGTGATTGTTCCTGAATCACAATGCTTTGCCTTCTGCAGCCTCTCAGTAAGGTTACTACTGTACGTGAACTGTTGCATGAATGGGCATTTATGGTGTTTATGAGAATGACTGATAAATATATTTAAGCAGTGGAAAACTGAGTCACTCAAATAAGATAAGGAAGCTGAAGCAGAGGAACAACAAAAAAAAAGTGAATGATACAGCTGATAGAACAAAAAGGCCTAGTGGTAGATAATTTGAGAAAATTGTGCCAATTATTGGGATCAATATTGTCTTCATCAAGAGAAGCAGTTTTTATATGACAATAGTGAAAGCAGCTGCAAGACCAATAAATACAAGCTCAGGCATGACCTGTAAATTACTTATTTTTTTTTCCTGTACTTAATTTATGCTACAAATACAAATTTCAAAAAAGGTGTCTGGGGAACAGTTATTTTCAGATTTCTAAAGAGATAGTAGAAATGGCAAACGATAAGAGCAGTAATAACAGCCAAGGAAAGTGGAACAAATATGAAGAAAGATTTGGACAATAATCTTTGATGTTAGTCATTTAACAAAGACAGAGAAGACTCGTTTTGTAGCTGTCTGCTGCAAGCCATACTAAGAGAGTTTATGACTGTGTCAGTTCTTACACTTTTCATCAGGTTGTTTGGGGATGTGGCATTTACAGGACATTTTTTAAAGAGAAAATGTGTTTCTTATTTATGCTTTCCGTAATTAAACATTGTGCACCAGAGCTCAGGGTTCCGCAGAGCAATTGCCTCGTGGGTTCTCTCTGCTTGAGCAATGAAGAGCAAGTTGCTGTACATGACAGCATTTCATCTCTGTATGGCTGGGGACAGTAATGCATGAGCAGCAGGTGAAGACATTAATCTCCTTAGCTATCCAGAAATGAACTGTCATGTACAGCAAGTTATTCTCTGCTCCTGCTGCTACCCCTCTCCTTCCACATCCAAGATCACCTGTACATGCATTAAGCATATCCCTGGGGTAATGACATTTTTTCACCTGGAAGTGTCAGGCCAGGGAAATATGAAGCCAGGAGGTGCTGCAGTCCACAAGGCCAAACAGCAGTGGTGGCTGTGACCAGTGTGGACACAGCAGGGATGGCTCAGGACGTCTCCTTGACAAGCCTGCAGATGGAGATTCCCAGGACTTGATAGAAGCTGCTGTATACAGTGTGGTGGACAAACAGGTTGATGATTAGTTATCTCTGCAGTGGATGCAATACCAAATCCAGCCACCCTTCAGACTTGGGTTTCTGCTCATCTGGCCAGAGTGTAGATTGTTCAACATGGGCAAGAGGATCCTGGAGTAGAGCAAGTCTGTGCGTGCCAGAACAGGTTTCCCAGAGAGGCTGTGGAGTCCCTCCCTTGGAGATCTTCAAAAGCCTCCTTCATGTGGTGCTGGACCAGAAGTCCGTGCCAACCTCAACCACTCTGTGAAGTCACTTAAAACCCAGCTCCAGCTACAAGGGAGTCATCATGCAGAGCAGTGTAACTTGAGCATACTAATGGAGATGAATGTAACAGACATTCCAAACAGACTTTTGTTTGGATTGAGATTAAATGTACAGGGATGGAAAGTGTCGTCTGTTGAGTGTTGGTAGGTTGAGAGCATTACATGTTACCAAACAGCAGAGATGGCTTTGGGAATGAGGCAGCTCAGCTGACAGAGGTTTCGCTGAGTAACAGGAAGCGACAGACCAGACTCCTGAGGCAAAATGCTGACTGTCTTGCACTTACAATACCTGTTTTCAGATGTGCTATAATTTGTTTTGGCATCAGCTCCATGTACAGTGGGAATCTAACCAAAATACACCCCTTGCTTTAAGTATTAACAGAGAGCTTCTGGGGTTTCTTGTATACAATTACTACCCAAGTGCACAGCTGCTGTTTTAATTTAGATATTTGCTTATATGCTGTCATTTTGCCTCTTTAAAGGAAATGTGGCTCAGAGAGTAAGGCCAAACAAGTACAAATGACTTTTTTGGTGTAACACCTTCACATACCGTGGCTAATAATTCATGTTACATGTTTTCTATCCTTTCTGCTCCAAGGCTTGCACAGTCACAGAATGTGGCTTTTTACATGTATTTGCAGATGTTTGAATTAATAATATTGTGTTCTACTGGGCACAAATTAGAAACCTGCTGAATGAGACAACCTAATGTCAAAATTAGCTTGTGACATTCAAGCTAATTCTATCATATAAGCAGTAAAAGCTGTTTAAGTGGAGAACTGCTTTAAACTGTGTTTGGTCAGACTCTACAATAATGCAGGATTAATTCTTGCCTTATTAGTTTATTTGAATATTACAATATTATTACTACTGTGTGGATGGATGAATTTGCATGAATCTGGGTAAAAAAAAAAAAGTAGTTATTCTGAGTAGATACAAATATTTAGGTTTGGTATTGGCTTTTGTGAGAGCTCCTATCTATAGACTTTTTTTGTCTTCCCTTCTTGGCTATGAATCTTCTGTGTTTGTAATAATGCAGGGGGGGATTCCCAACCAGTCAAGTTGGCTGAAATTGTTTAAAAAAAAAAAGGGG